>VFFE01008255.1:1787904-2005837 GCA_008921705.1 Burhinus oedicnemus | reverse complement strand
CTGAACAACTCCACAAAGAAAAAAAAAAAAAAATTACATTAGCCAGATTCCCTTCTCTGCCCCCTAAAATAGAGGATCCACCCTTTAGGATGTTCATTTTATCTCCTTGCGCATTCCCATGTGATAGCTCAGGAGCTGTTGATGTTGGACTAATGTCTACTGGGATTTCATCTGACAAAATCTGTCTGCAGCACCAGCTTGCCAAGTCTGGATTCTTCTTCCCTGTTCCCGACAAATTACTGAGCAAGCAGCAAGAGCATATTAACGGGTAGGCTAAAGCATAACCCAGAGCAAGTCTCTGGATCTTCTAGCTAACTTGGCAGAATTTTTATTTCACATCTTTCTCAGCTCCATGTGGTACTTTCTCCCCCATTCAGCTTCAGAAATTTGGAATTCGAAAAATTAAATACAATGTGTCAGGTTTTACCAACACCCTTTTATGCTGGACTTTCACAGAATGGTGAGGAAATGCCCAGCGTTGTTGGGTCAACAAAAACTGGTTCAGTACAAGGAGCCGTTTCTCTGTGCCCATGAAACCCTAGGAAACCAGCTTTGAAGCTGCTTGATCCTGGAAACAAGAAGACCTAAACCTGTCCCGCTGCCTCCTGTCAGTGCTATATACAGGTCATCACCCACCTCGACCCAAAGAGTACTGTCAGGCACCCAGAGGCACCGACACCCCAGAGCTCCCACCACTAAACCAGCAGAGCAGAGGCAGACTGGCTCTCCTGCAGGTACCTGCAGGTGCAAATAGGGTCTTTTATTTGCTCCAAAGCCTCATATTTTTCACATAGGTGAGGCTCTGTACAAACTTACCAAGATGAACTGCAGCACCCAAAAAGAGCACAGGAGGACTGATCAGGTACATCCATAGATTTATGCAATCCTCTGAAGTTCAACTGAGAGATGTCTGAATTGCATAATTATGCATAGTTATTGCTGAAACTCTTTGCAACTATATTTACTTTGGCTAGCTGATGACAACAGCTCTTCTCCATCTGTTAGCCCATGGTTCTGAAAAAACAGTTTAATTTTAAAAAGGCCTGGAAAGAATCCCTGACCCTTCTATAGACATGAAGAGGAGGGATAGGAAGGCACTGGGGAATAACCACCTGAAAAACATATGCCACTCGCGTACTGGTGCCATAAGTCAGCTTTCTCAAGCTGTACCCTGTAGGAACAGTATTTTTGTCTAAAACCAAGACCTAGAAAATTGTAGCCTTTTAATTTTGTGTTTCAGAATTACTTTTGTTACAAATTATATTATGCATTGTTGCATAATGTAAAGCCATTGATCATGGTAAAAATATTTCCTTAATTTGAAGAAATTTATTTTTCGGAGTTAAGGTTACTAGCTGTTTCTTGTTTGAGGTTTCTTTCTTCCTTTCAGATCAATTTTTTTTTCCCCTCCAAACTTCACAAAATTTCCCCTCACATTCCATTTACAGTTCTCTTACACTTTCAGCAATTGCCTCTCGTGTTCCTCTTCACCTTTGCATCACTCCCAACCTAGGCTATAACATTTAAGAATAATCCTCATGCTGTTGCTCCCACCTTCCAGATATCCCCTTTGGAAAACATTCGGACTAATAAAGCAGAGCAACAGCCAAGCACTCTGATGATCAAAAGGTCACAACATAGTTGCTGATGCCAGATTTTTTTTCTCAAGGTCCCTGTCTCCTAGAGAGCCTTTTGTGGCAGCAGCCTCCGTCACCAAAGGACGCAAAAGTTGAGGCCTGAGGCATCCCATGGGGCAGGAATTCTTCACAACATGGCTTAAGGGATAGTATAATGTGAACCCTTTCTCCAAATAGAAATCTGAGGACAATCAGAAAACTGAACAAAGACAGAATCCATTATGAAGACAACATGAAACGTCCTTAGAGACTTAGATGACCCTCTGCAGGCTGCCATGGAAAATATATGCCTAACCCTTCATTACGGGCATAATCCATGGTCTGATGCTGCATTTATCTTTCTTTTTCTACCTAGTGAGTTAAGAAGACTAAAGATACAAGACACAACTGTTAAAGGGCTACCTCCTAGGAGAAGCTGAGCCTGTTTGACAAGTGTATGCTAACAGTATGACTTTAAAGAATATCTGAGCATGTGCATTTTTGGAAGTAAAAATCTGAAAATCTGAAAAAAATTGAAAGAAAAGAAAAATGGGAAGGACAGAGGGGTTGGGGTTTTTTCTCCCTGCACGTGAACCTTTCATGGAAGTAACGCTTGGCAATTTACCACTAGGGAGAAAGAGGGGGGAGAGTTTTGCCGTGCAAATATTGACTTAGTTATGACTTAGATCTTCCAGACACTGCAGCTGGGAAAGGACAGCAAAGGCGATCAATATTTTTCACTCACCTATATGATTTCAATTAAAGTAAGACTAGAGATCAAGAGCTGGGTCTGACACCATAAGGGAAGACACAATTAAAAGGGATGTTTGTGCCCTTGGTTTGGTCTTGCGTTTAAAGACCTGCCATGCTGAGATGTAAGTATTGGCTTTTGGTCCCACTGCAAAACACAAGCCTCACAGAGGACCTGATCCAAAGCTCCGTGAAGTCAAAGCCCCTTAAAGTTAATGGCAGTGTTTCATCTAAAGCAAGTGCCAGATCAGGATCGGCACCTGCTCCTTTCAAGTTCTGTGCAACTCAGAGACAATTTTCAGTGAAGCTTGTGAGTGTGCTCGAATACAAGAGGTAGTTCAAATGCAGCAGGCAAGTCATGCACTCATTCCCAGAGTAGGGAATGAGTAGCAGCCCAACACAAGCCGTGTGCCTCCTCGCTAACAAGCCTATCTACAGTGTGAAATTTATGAGCTTCACTGCACGGTCTTAACACTTCTATGCCTCAGTTCACCCACTTGTAAAATGAATCTAATAATACCTACAAATTACACGTGCTGCGAGGGTACAGCATGGTAATGCACTTGCAGATGACTACCTGAAAAGGTAATAACCGTTGCGTTCGTAAGCACAACAGCATTACCACATGGCTGGGCTGGCATCTGAGCAATTCTTACACAGCTCTAGGTTCAGTGTCATTTTCCATCACTCATCCTTATTTTTCATACTGCAGAAATAGATTACATTTTTTCAAATACTTCACACAAGCAATTTCTAGAGGGAGATGGCCATTTTCTCAGTGTCATCCACAATATACCATGTTGCCAGCTGGATACCGAATGGAAGTAACACTCTACCTAGTTATTAACTGTGAAAAACTTAGTAAAATGCTCAGCTCTGCCTTACAGTCTTCACTAGTGAAAACATGCAAATATAAGTCTAGGAGACACATGCATCAGCCTTCTTTCCAACTTCAGTGTTTAGTTTGCTTTAATTCAAATTTTATTTAACCTTCATAGCAGATCCCGATATCATGAAACTTCAAGTTTCTCAGATGTTCCCTGCACCCAGAGCAGCACAAACTGTCTATTGATAGTAGCAAATATGGGGTTCAGAAGCACCTCACAGCTGAGGTGCCCTAGTGCTCTCAACTAGCAGCGGCAAGAGGTTGCCCAGAAGTCACGTCCAGAGTATTGCAATTGCCCTCCACACACACAACAAAGATCTGTGAGGCAAATTGGTTTCTCATCCTGAGAGATGACAAGCAACAGAAAATCTCAATGATATCTGTAATAAGAGTTCACCATAAATTTAACACTTACTGCAAGGCGTGTGTTGTGGGAGTCTTGGAGTTTTGGGATAGGCATTTCTTTTCAACCCTTAAACTGAATTTCAGAAAGCCATGAGTGACTGGGAACAAATAGAGAGGGAACAGGTAACTCTCATGATAGCAATAACAAGAAATTACATTTTAAAAATAAAAATTTTTCAGTGGCTGATACGAGAATCTGAGACCAAAATCATCACATCCTCAATTCACTTTCCTGTAGCTGAGACGTGTTACAAAGTTATTTTATCAATATATATTTCTATACAATAAAATGAAACTTATACTTCATATTACGTTACCTTTTCCTTTGATGCGGCACAGAAGATGTAGGTATGTTTGATTTGAAAATGCTTTTTCTTTTCTTTTTCCTTTTTTTTCAAACAGACTTATCTGTTGGATGCACTACCTTTAAGCACAAAATAAATTAAAGCTTTCTTTTCTCCCAATGTCAAATACTAGATTCCGTTGCACTGCATGTGATCAACTGCGTTCGGCATATTTACTGCTATTTGGGATTTAAAAGAGTTAGCAACATACAAAATATTGGATGCCATTGAAAAATAAATCAAAACCATCTAAATTTGATTAGCAGTATTTAGAAGAAATTCACTGAGAAATCCAAACACACATTTCTGTTTCTTCAGTGAACAGACAGTGCTTACTCTTCCAGCTATGGAAAGGTGCCTTATGAATCACAGAATCACAGGGGTTGGAAGGGACCTCTGGAGATCATCTACTCCAACCCCCCTGCCAGAGCAGGGTCACCTAGAGCAGGTTGCACAGGATGGGATCCAGGTGGGGTTTGGAATGTCTCCAGAGTCGGAGACCACCACCTCCCTGGGCAGCCTGTTCCAGTGCTCTGCCACCCGCAAAGGAAAGAAGTTCCTCCTGATGTTTACATGGAACTTCCTATGGTCAAGTTTGTGCCCATTACCTCTTGGCCTGTCACTGGGCACCACTGCAAAAAGACTGGTGCCATCCTCCCGGCACCCTCCCTTGAAGTATTTGTAAGCATTGATGAGATCCCCCCTGAGCCTTCTCTTCTCCAGACTAAAAAGACCCAAGTCCCTCAGCCTTTCCTTGTAAGAAGGGTGTTCCAGCCCCCTAATCATCGTTGTAGCCCTCTGCTGTACCTTCTCCAGCAGTTCCCTGTCCTTCTTGAACTGGGGAGCCCAGAACTGGATACAGTACTCCAGATGCAGCCTCACCAGGGCAGAGTAGAGGGGGAGGATAACCTTCCTCGACCTGCTTGCCACACACCTCTTGATGCACCCCAGGATGCCATTGGCCTTCTTGGCCACAAGGGCACATTGCTGGCTCATGGTCATTCTGTTGTCCACCAGGACTCCCAGGTCCCTTTCCACAGAGCTGCTTTCCAGCAGGTCAGCCCCTAACCTGTACTGGTGCATGGGGTTATTCCTCCCCAAGTGCAGGACCTTACGCTTGCCATTGTTGAACTTCATGAGGTTTCTCTCTGCCCAACTCTCCAGCCTGTCCAGGTCACGCTGAATGGCAGCACAGCCTTCTGGTGTGTCAGCCACCCCTCCCAGTTTTGTGTCACCAGCAAACTTGCTGATGGGACACTCTACCCCTTCATCCAGGTCATTGATGAATATGTTGAACAGGACTGGACCCAGTACTGACCCCTGGGGAGCACCACTTGTCACAGACCTCCAGCTAGACTCTGTGCCACTAGTCGTAATGCTCTGAGCTCTACCTGCCATCCAGTTTCCAATCCACCTCACTGTCCATTCATCCAACCCACACTTCCTAAGCTTGTCTATTCATCTTCCCTCTGAACTGACTCTGACTCTAATCAGCTCAAAATTAGCACCTTGATTTACATTAGAGAAAGCTTCTAACAAACAAATTGTAGGTGGAGGGATATGAATGAATATTTAGAGGGGTTTTGAAAAATTCCTCTGCACAGAGCATGAAGATCTCTCCTCAGGTTTTTTTTTCATTTTAAGATTGTTTATGATCTGAGAAATTCAGCATATGCCAGTAATTGAGAAGCATAAGAAATAAAGGGGACAAAACCACTGAAGACATCCAAATGCTTGACTTGAACCCTCACCTGCCTACAGATCAGAAATTCAAGATCTTTGGGAAAAGTTAGGAGGTACTTGCACAACCTATGGCAGAAAGCTTATAGAGATATTGATAAAAGTCTGGCTATCCAGTTAAATGTAACTGAAGTTCAAATACGAAAGCACGCATTCATTCCCTCGCACCAGGAAACATTTTGTTAGGTTGCATTCACTTTAGTTGGGACTCTGATGCCTTCTTCACAAGGAGCAGCTACCCACTACCTACTGTCTCTCATGCAAGTTCATGCCTCCCTCTCGTTACTCTTTCTGCTTCTCAGTTCTGCCGGCTATGTGGCAGCTCAGCACAGTTCGGCCATTCTGCTTTGGGCTTTTTTTGAAAATAATATTTGGAAACCAAGAAGAACAGGGGAGCAGGATGCTGCCTCATGAATTGAATGGGGCAGGGTTCACACACTCAGTGACTTCCCCTGCACTGGCACAGAGGTATAACAGTTCTCAAAGTCCATCACACCTGGAAGAATTTGAGAAGAAAAACAGACAAAAATTTAACCACCAGGGAAACCACAGACTCTGAAGTCAGGGAGACGGCTGTTGCTTAATCTTACTAAACTGCAGCATTGCAGTTTTCATTTTCATACACCAAGAAATGGTAAAGACCCCAGCATTTAGGTGAGTTCTGCCTCAGATGAGTGCCCAGAACTCCCACTGAATCCAATGGGATTTTGGTAAGTGCAAAGAGTAAAACTGCTAATACAGAGCAAAGTACCAGTCTGGCTGCCTGCATGGACTATGTTGAGTTTTCTGCCTTGAGATTAAAGTACCTGCCAGTATATAACCGGCATTTCATATTCATCTCTACTAACACTGCTCTTGAGGACAGGGTTGAATACAGAGTGTTCAAAAGAGATTGAAAAAAGGGAGGGAGACCATCATGACATTTACCACAAAAGCAATTCTACCCCTTTAGGAACTTGCAACAGCGTACAATAAAGAATACAACACAAGTGTCACAGTGATCTTCCATCTCTGCTGAGGAGAGAAAACACATCCTCTCCCAGAAATTGGTGTACAGCAGAGATGAAAGGGACAGATAGTGCTTTCTCAGTGGCACCGAGTCCAGCTGAAGTGAAAGCACTTGCAAGGCCTCATAGGAACAAGCCACATTTCTCTTCATTATTATTTTTTCCTATCCTGGAAAATTTGTTCACAAAGTAAAGAGCAGCCCATGCTGTTTCACAGCCGTGTCAGCGTAGCATCTCAGGTCACGGTGACCTACAGTGCATACGGGATTTTTCACTTTCACATGGATACCAGATGTGGAGCCCTCTCTCCCTCTGATGTTCAAGGCCCTCAGGCCAACATCAGGTCCTCAGCATCATGGGCATTTGTAATACTCCCTTTGAGTTTCTGTTGTGAAACCTCCACATTTACTGTAGCTGTTGCAGCAAACATCACACATCATTAATTTCTGCTCTCAACCCTGTTGACCTGAATCTTCATGGGACTGCAAATGCAGTTTAGATTTCATCACTGCCTTTTTCTACAGCAGTCCCCTTTCAAGCTGAAGCAACTAAGAGAGTGCTTCAGTTTGATTTATTACATCTTGGCATCTGTTGACTGTACTCACTTTTAGAGCATAAAATAGTCAGAACAACTATTTGTATTCTTATTCCAAAAGTCTGCTTTGGAAAACACAACACAAGGCACAAAATAGCAATCTGGGGTGTAAACAGCGTCAGTTGGATGAACCTCAGGTGTACAGCAAAGAGGACAGAAAGTATACAAAAGAGGCAACTACAGCACATGCATCCTCTCCGAAGGGAGGGATTCTGCATGGCAAAGGAGGGAAAGCACAAAGCTGTGGTATCTGAAACCCAAGGCTGAACTCCCAGTCTCAAATGATGAACCCATCTGCAGTTTGCCTTTGGTTCCTCTAAGGTCTGGATTTCCCCTTTAGTGCCTGGATACAAGAAATTAAGATGACTCCTGAAAATGAGCTGAGATGTGTTCCTGTATTTCTGTATTTTGGTATTAGTTCGCAGAGCCACAGCTGTGCGTATGCAGAGGATGAGTCCCTAGATGCGTAATGCAGAGAATGAGTTGTACACTATACAGGGTCGTGCCAGCTTTAATAGAACAGGATCTCTTCCTTCTCAACTGATAGACAAGCTTCATTTCTTTCAGTTGACACAAGCACTCATAATTCAGCCTTGTGTGGACAATTGATGGAGCTCAAATGATGTAATCTTCCATTACCGGAACACTGATTGATGTAACAGCGCCTCGCACATACCTCCTGCCTGAAAGAAATTTCTAAAAAGCTCCAAGACACCTGGAAAAGCCCAAGGAGAAGCCCTCCTGACACGTCCCTCATCAGCACAGTGCGTTCGCACCCTGCAGATTAGGTGCACCCTATGGCTGCACATGGCATCAAACTGAAGAGACAGAAAGTGTGCAGCCCTCTGGGACCACTGCCGTGTTCCCCATGGGGTCCACAGCCAGCCCATCCCATGGAAAACTCTCCCTATGCTGTGTGCTGGACAGAAAGAGGGGACAGAGCACACTTCAACAGTGCAACCACAAGGTTGATCAAAGGAATCAAAATTAACTCCCCAAATTTATTTTTAAAAAGTGATACCAAACAAAAGTAACTTAGTAACACATAAATACCTACTTTAAGCAGGGGCAGCTTACTTGCAAATGATAAAAGCAACCAGAGGAGATGTATTTTTCAAGTGCAGGCATTTATATCTCAGTGGGGAGACATCATCCCTCCTTGAACGTATTTTGTTAAAGCAAAGACGACCATTGGTTTGATGGAATTACACTTTTAGAACTTAGGGGAAAACAGTCTCCTCTCTTGGCTGCTTGTAACATGTGAATAATCAGCCCAAAGTAAACAACATGTGGTCTTGTGTGGTCTTTTTGCTCTTCATATGAAGCTGGTATTTCAACTCTAATCTAGGAAGCGACAGGAAGTGGGGAATTCTGCACAGATACAGGAGATCCTGCGCTATCCTAACAAGATCTAGAAATGTAGCATGCTTGGGGAAAAAATTCTGCTGTTCCAGATGGGAAATACAAAACAAAAAAAGATACATCTAGACACATAGGATGAATTAATACTCCTTTGAGTCACATAACAAAGGATTTTGATGTAGCCATATTTACAAAATTTCCCGACTCTTTCATAAGCATTTGAATGTTCATGCGTCAATGGAGTACTAATCAATTCTTAAACTGAAGTGTTAAAGGAGCTCCTGAAAGCAACATAACTGCTGTATTGTTTGTAAATGTAGTTCATGGTGTGCAGTGGTTGCTCACATAAATCATCCACTTAGGAAGGAGAAATAGCACTCCGGCAGATGAAAGGGCTCAGCACAGCAGGGTCTGTGTTCCCTTTGCTGTGGCTCTGCAGGCAAGGATCCTGAAGCACGAGGACTGTTTAACACACTGCTACCCCTTTTCAAGTGAATATGGGGGGTGGAAAGTTCATGTTGGTTTTCTTAACCGTCACTTGCTCACTCGACCCCAGCGCACTCTGTCTACACCCATCATGGCAGGGGACGCACACAAACCATTTACTCGGCATATTTTCCAACTGCCCCCTCCCTTTCCCTACCACAGAACTTCTCTTCCACATGATCTGTCCATGTCCCCATCTCTCTGACTCTTCCTTCGCATGGTCTTGACCTCCACCCACCAAGCCATTCAGTCCAGCTCAGTCAAAACCCAGGAGAATTTTGCTACCTCCAAGCAATTTTGCTGGCTCCCTCTGCCCCACGGACTCAGCCCCATGCTCTGTGTATCGCACAGGCAAGAGGACACAGGCTACTCATATCAAGTCCTTCAATTGTGAACTGAAATTGCAAACTAGAAGATGTTGCTTTGAAAGGCGGAGCTCCTGTAGTCCTTACCTACATTTCAGGGTTTACCTCCTCCTGTGGTAAAGCTCCTCCCACCTTCTCCATCCATGACTCTTGTCCCGCTCCTTTGATTTCTCCCAATGTTATCTTATTTTCACCATCAATGTCCTTCACAAACTAGGTTGCCAAAGCATCTCCTTCAAACTCCTCTAAACCCTACCTGCTTGGCCACAGGTGTAGGGGGGAAGGGAGATAGGAAAGAGATTTTAAGGAAAGTCTCAATAAAAGACAATGACAAATACCCACATGAACATGTTACTCAGCACCACACATCCATATTGCTTGTCCATGTCCCCTATAGCTTTTCTCTGACATTTCTCTTTATAAACATACTTACCATGTCACATCAAACTGCATTGCTGTGTTTTTGCTGGGGCAGGACTGTGTCTTTAGCGAGATATCTCGTATTCTTCTGAGCCCTGAAATAGCAATCACACCTCATACATTTGTGAAGCACACTTAGCTGGGACAGCTCTGCAAAGCTCCGAGTGGTTTCCCAATATCTCCTTCGAAGAAAAAGCTCTCAGAAACGGTTCCTTCCTTCTCCAAAAAGATAAACTCTCTTTGCCACATCTCCCTGGGGGTGCAGCTCAGCCCCTTGCCCCCCACCGGCAGCGGCGCTGGGGCTGGTGCAAGGCACATTCCAGGAATGCTTCCAGTCAGCGCTCCCTGTGCTTCTAACTATCCTCCTTTTCCTAAGCGTTCAGCCGTGATTTAGCCAGACTTAATTTATTTATTTTTTTTAAATAAATAGTTGCTCATTCTTGAGCAGACATGGGTGCATCTATTCTGCAAGTTTCCCTGCCCAAGTCCTTGTTGGCTGGTATATCTTACTTGGATTAGAACCCAGACCTAGAAAACGTTCATCCGAAATCATTTGTGTTTGTAAATAACAGATTAAAATGAAAAACTGCATGCAGATTTAATTGCTGTGGGTATAATAATCTCAGCATTAGGATTAGGTAGCAGCATAAGCAAAAAGAAAAAAACAAAACAAACTCAAAAGCAAAAACCAGTCATCTGGGATTAAGGAGTCTTGATGATTAAGCTTTATGATTTGCTACTGAACCAACCAACACATCTAAAATACGTCATTATTTTTACCTAAACCCAAGAACTAAAGAGATAAAACAAAATAAATTCCCATCAATATTTTGGTCTATTACAAAGTCTTTTTTTAACTATCAAGCTGACTCTCTGAAGACTACAGCAGAAGATAACTAAAGAGTAGGCAGCACAAAACTGCCATGAAACTGGGTGATGAGCTGTGCCGGGCTGCAAGTTTGAGGCAGCAAGGGCTGAAGAACCTTGTTCTGGTCTCCTGCATGATGTGGGAGCAAATAAAACAAAATTCATCTCTTCCAGTTATGAGAAGGATAAAAAGCAGCTGCAAAAATCATTCAGGACAGGGCACAGAACAGAAACCCCTGAGGATGCCACACCACTTTTCTTGAATCACAGTTTCTAGAAATTCTGCAGGGGTCAGACTTTTGAACTGGAAAAGCACGCTACTAAATCAGGAGCTCGGTTGCTAAAGAAGCAGCACATTTAATGGTCGATGCAGAGGCCGATTACCTTCAGCACTGGTGGGGCTCTGCCCTGCCTCTGCTATGGCTCGCACCGGCTCCCATGGCTCTCTCTGGAGGCAGGGCCAGGCTGAAGGATCTTAATGCATCCTGAAAGCTCCCGGTCGGAAGCTCACAGCCCATGTGCTCTCTCACAGACTCCCACTATGCCTGATTTCAAGAAAAGAAAGTAGCTGTTCTATTACAGCCAGTCAACAGGCACAGGCTCAGCCTTTGAACTGCTCATTTCCGTTAGACACAGCAAATCCTCACAGGGGTCATTTCCCACTGAAGTCACTGGGTTTGTTTGTTTTTCTATAAGGTGAATCATATTCTGCCCTTTGCTCTTAATACCTAAATCCTTTTCTAGATAAGATTCCCACTAAATCCACTCCATAAGTTGCCAGCCTCATAACCTCATATCCCATTGACATCAATAGCAATGAGGGTTGATCACCTCTTCATAGTGCCCCAAAGCACCATATTTGTGTTGCTACAAATCTGTCCTCTTTGCAGATGTCGCTGTAGCACCTCCAGGTCTCACAGTTTAATGTTTGCTGGACTCTGGTACAAGCCTGCCATCACCTCCCTCTCAAACACAACTCATCTCGACCCTCTCTTCAGTACCCGGCAAACCACAACAGGCAGAGGAAAGTTTTAAGAGGTCCTATCTCATCATTGGAAAGCTCGGTGGGGGGGAAGCCTAGATCGTCGCCAAAACACTGCATTGTCCTTTTGGGTTTTCTGGTGTTGGTTTGTTGGGGTTTTTTTCCCTTCCCCCTCATGACTGGTTTGAGGATCTGATCAGTCTCAAAAAGGAATAAAAGATACAGACATTGATTCAGGTATCCAGTGCTCAGACACTTCAAATAAATTACCCACCTCCTCTCTATAATTTAGCTCAGGAAATCAGCCAATTTGCTAAATTAAAGATTTTAGAAGTCTTATGAGTAAAGCGAGCCTGGGCTTTGCCCCCTAATTTATTAGCAGTTTCATTTCATTTCTCTTACCTTCCTCAAACCTTCATTGCAGAACAGGTCAAGTTTCAACCGAGTGGGTTCATTATCACATGGAAAAACCCACGTGCTAAATTAGTGCTATAGACTGCACTAGCGCCCTCAAAAATAATAACTACAGCCGGAGCGAAGTGCTCATCCACATCCCCAATACCGGCCATTTCGGACTTCCCTGTCAGCCCACGTTGCCATGGCTACAAGCGATGCTCAGAAACCAATGCTGCCACTGAGATGAGATTGCCATGACACCAAGGCAAGCGGGAGGCTACGCTGGGCAGGTGACACACTCCGAATACTGGATTATTAATTAATTAATTATTAATTAATAAGAGAATAGAATGTAGCCACTTACAGGTTGATAATGCAGAACTTTAGTAGCATTTCTGTTGAACTAAGGAGAGTTTTTAAGCTAGCTTTGAAAACAAAAGGTAAAAATGCAAGATCTTGTTAACAAAACAAATCACAGACAAAATATATTGGATTTCTATTGTTATAACAATAAAGTGGAAAAAATTAATATGCACTAAACATAAGTAAAAACCAAATGAGGATCTCTTATATCTATATTAACTACATATTACTGCCTTCCTAAAGATGAAGGGTAAAGGCTTCCCAGGAGTCAATTACAGTGCAAGAGAAACCAAGCAAGAAGCAAACTCCTCTGTACCAGAATTTTTAATACTGGCAACTTGTCTGTGACTGGGGGTGTACAGGACTCAGCCCGTGTTATCCACAAGCACCCTTAAGCACGACCCATGTTATCAACTCCTCCTGTTTTACTGGGTACCTTGCACTACCAAGATACTCATCTCATGCTACTCATCTCATGTTGTTGCCAAGGTACCATTCACGCTTCTGATTCCCTATTAGCATCAGCTAATAATGTTTTGCTGGCTGGTTTTCAAAGAGCTCCAGAAGGATTCAAGGCTGCTAGAAGAAAAGAACAAGGCAAAAGAGAAAAGCTGCTTGATCTTGCAGTCAAAGAAGTATAGCCCATGGCTTTTGTATATGTCAGATAACCAGGGAATCAGAAAATAAAACCCCAAATCCATAACTTTCTTAAGTCTAATCATTTGAGGATCTGAGCTGTGATTTTTGAATAACAACTTCTTTGGAGTTAGCAAGAGCAATAAAACTTTAAAAAAGCAAGCAAGACCACAAGTTCCCCTGTTTCCACCCTCTTCTCCCTCAAGTGTTAAGCAAGCTTTCTCTCTGCTTCCATCCACAGCTGGGTCCCTCCTGCTTCCCTGGAAGCCCACAACATAGTCCCTACATTTCTCGGCCACTTTCCCATGCTGTTCAAAACATAGATGGTTTCAGCAGAAGTTCAGACAAGGGTGCACTCTGGTGCTATGGTTTGAGGAATCCACAACAATTTATTGTCGTTTAGACAATTTTATCACCCAATGACCCCTCCCCACCCAGGAAAGGGAATCGGGGAAAACCAAGGAAACTCAGGGGTTGAAATATAAACAGATTTAATAGAATAAGACCAGATAATTAACATTAATAACACTAAAGAACCAGTATCGATCCCAATACCAATATAAAGTATACAAGGATTATATTCAGCCAACTATATCAGTAGGAAGCTGTGCACTCCCAGCAGTGGACAGCAAATGTCGGACAGTGCAAGTGCTACGACTTCAGGAGGAAGGGAAGGACTCGGGGGTCTGGCACCAGGGCAAGAAGTTCTCTGGATCACCACCATCAGGGGAGAGAGAGCTTCGCAGCAAATTTTCTAATTTATCTTGGATGTGACATTCATGGTATGAAATAATCCTGTTGGCCAGCTTGGGTCAAGTGCTCAGGTCTCGCTCCTCCTCATCCCTGCACCTGGTGAGCTCAAAAACACTGAGACCTTGAAACCCACACACCATAGCTGGCTACAGAGTAAATATTTTCACAAATTCAGACACTAGAGTCTTCTAAAAGTACAGTTTTCCCTAGCATTAGAAAAGAAATCAGTCCTGTGTCACTCAAACTAGGACACCTGGGCAAAGCTTCGGGGAGCCATGTCCCAGCGCCGGGGCTGGGAAAAGCCTTGCTGCAGAGGCCAACCAGCACTGCTGTGACATGAAGATGGTGGCGTTGGCATGGACAAGGTCAGAGACACTGAAAAATTCCAGCCAGCCTGATCTCACTCCATTATTTTGCTCTGCCTGAAACAGGGATGTTTGACTCTACTCTCTATTGAGGATGCAATCAAAGCACTTCTGAAATGTTGCTGCTTCTGCAACAGTAAATCCACAGTGGGGAAATCGGTCCCACAGATCTCAGAGCAAAAACTAAAAACATTTAGTAATCACCATGTTTATAGGGCTGTATATTCTAGGCTTTGCATTGGTGTAACACTCAGTATGTGTGTTTACCACTCAGCAAGGGAGGTAATGGTGGCAGAGAGAGATTAACAGCAAGGTTAGCAGGAAGCCAATGATACAGGAAGTGTCTGACTGCCCAGCCTCTACTGTAGCAGCCAGACTATCCTTACCCTCAGGTAGAGATTTGTTTCAGATCTTATTTCAGCTTAAATTGGCATGAGTCTTGAAAACAGTTTAAAAATAAAAAATAATCTTACATGTATGAAAATAATGTTGTAGACAAATGAAAGAGCTGTGACAACGACAAGCCAATACATTTTATTCTGGGGTTGGCGTGAAGATACATGGGCTTGAAAAGTAGAGATTTCTGATATGGACCCTTCATTCCGCCTCTAGGCAAGTCACTTGCTCCAGAATTGAGAAGCAGAGTGCAACTGGGTCACTGCCCAGGAGGAAGACGGCCTCCAGGGAGGTCAGGAGTTACTCCCTACAGCAGGAAAACTACAAAGGATGGACTGAAAAAAAAGAGAATGACTTTTTACTTTGTTTTGTTATTGTGAAGACACTCAAAATATTTTCAAAATAAATAAAGTAGGACTAGGGAGAGGATTCTTTACAATACTTAGAGGTATTGCTTTTTTCTAGATCCAAAATGTGAGGGAATCGGGTCAGAACCACAGGTCTTTGTTCTCGTACGAGCTTCTCAAATTCCCAGGAAAATGAACATCACTGCTGTTCACCAAGTCATCTGTTGCACACAAGTGTGACTGTAACCAAGTCATTGGCAAATTACAAACATTTGCCACAATATATTAGTCCTGTAAGGATTTTTTTTTCTCTCTAGTGGCTGAAAAGAAAAAAAATGAGTCAGCTCTGGCACAGAAATCTGCTCTTCAAACACTAGTGAACGGGATGATGCTTAGGCCCTTGTGGGGTTTTCTTGTTCGCCCTGAGAAAGCAGGTCTATGGCTCTGCAGGTGCCAAGGCCCATGATCCCTTTGCAGCAGGTCAGGCCATGGGCACTGGCTGAGTCCAGCTTCACATCAGCAAAGCAGTGCACAAATTCAGCTGGAGAGAGAACGGAGCTGCCTGCATCCATCCACTCAACTGGACTTCTCTCTGGTCACTTAAACTGTCAAGGATTAGGTTTTACAGGTTGGGCTGCAGAGGCATAAACCATCTTTCCTCTACAGGAGAGTCACTCACTCAGCTGCTCTCTTAAACAGACCCACGTAAGTGGGACCTACCAGGTCTGGACCAGAAGATCCATGTAGGTCACATCTGACTCTCCCTTTTCTTACAACAAGCTCACAGCGCTGGGACAGCCCCACCACCTGCTTCCACCAGCGGAGAAGAATCATGTTCCATGGGTGCAAATCTCCTTTTTCCCTTGATACTTTCTGCTTGCTTTGACGGCAATTCTTAAAGCAGATTTTTCTAGAAGCAATTAAGTGCTGAAAAGTGAGCAGCCTTTCTTGCTCAGCTGTCTCCCTGTGAGACTCAGAATCATCCAGAACTTGTCAAGAATTTTTTTATGTTGATGTACACTTACTATTTAGATACACTCCTCCACTCCCAAGAGCATACTTGGTGGGATTGAAGGAAGATGGCTGGTTTGAAGGGGTTAGGCACTTGGGAGTGTTTTTATGCCCACCCTTTCCCTTCCTCATCATGGTTATGATTCGTCCTCCCACATGGATTCTCCTGCACTCTCAAGCATCACTGGTTAAAAATAACTCCCACATGCCCATTTATACAACCCCACTAGCCAGTTCCCTGAGCACTCGGTGTGGCTAACGCAAGCATTTTCCTTTGCCCCTCCGGACAAACATGCCTTTCTTGAAGCCGGGGCCACCCAGGCTCCCTTCCTCCAGCAGAAGGCTCACCTGCAGCAGTGCTGCACAGTGCTCCACACCCGGGCCTTCCCAGAGGTGCTCTATGGGTGATCGCTGAGTCCCGAAAGCTCCGTCTCACAGGCAACTTGCAACTATTGGAGTATTTAGTCTACAGATGTTTTAAGCTGAAGTTGAATACAAAGATCACTTATTCTTATTTACATACACATAAGCCCCCCGCCTCAACCTTGAAAATGAGTTGTTCAGGATCCTAAACAGAGCGTGTGTGTCGACATATTAATAAATAAATCGATAATTTGCAAAAATCCTGCCCTAACGTAACATTAGCAAACAGGCTGAGATCTTATCCCGAGGAAGACCAAATATCGTCCAACTAGCTCAACAATGAAAGCAGGAATGGTTGCACTCAGCAACAGAGGCAGGTGGGACGTGGCAGGGTTGCAGAGCTCCTGCCTGCAAGAGTCTGGGCGGACGGCAGGACCTGCAGCAAGGCCGCGGCGTGGGCTGGGGCCAGGGCACAGACCTTGCTCTGCCCCGCATCCACCACGCTCCCCGGGACGGCCCTGCAGCCGGGCAGCGCTGCAAGGCAAAAGCAGGACAGACACCAACCTTAAAAGTAAAACAAACCGGAATAAACAAAGTAGGAGACAAAGGCTGAGCACTATGTTATGCATGGGAGCAGAGAGAAGCCAGTCACCACTTTCCAGGAGCCGCTTGCTGCGGCTCCCTGGGCTGCCAGCCCCTATGACAGGGACACCGGTACGTCCTACTGCCCACGGCACATGCACCTCCTCTCACACAGCCGAGACTAAAATCAAGACAAAGCTGCATGCAAGAAAGCAGCATGAAAATTACTGCCCCTCCCCGTAACATTTAAAATATCACTTAAATTATATTTAAATAGTATAAAGATCTATTGCCACCATTCATACCTATTGTCAGACAAATTTTCTTACACTGCAGTTTCAGGTTATGAACATTCTCCGATTGTGCCCCAAGATATTCATTTAAGATCATCATGCAGACCAGTAGAGAAAAATCGGTAGAGATTTTTGCTAACACTACTACTAACACTTCAGTTTATTCGCCTGGGAAATAATTTTTAAAAAAAATTCAAGTTAATTATCCCAACCTCACATGGGCTGAGTTATTGATTCTCTTCAGTGCTACAGGAGTATTCACTCCCAGAGTGTCACTACAGCTGCAGTGACAAGGGGCTCCGGGATAGTTATTTGCTGATCGCTCCATCATCACACGCTGGCTGGGGACCCCACGACTAAAGCAGGCAGCCTTTGCAGTTGCAGAGGAGCTGGGCTGCTCCAGCCCATGGCTCCCACCTCTGCAGCCAGCTCCAGAAGTGATGCCTGGTCACACCAAAAAACTGCAAGTGATGGCTTGAGGTGTCAGCTCCAGAATAGAATAAAACGGGCCAGCAGATGAAGAGAGGGGGTAATGAAGAGAATTAAAGTTTCACTATACTTAATAAAAAAAAAACCAACACAACATTGACAAGAGTTCTATCTACTCAATTAATACAGAAAGTCATTTGCTGCAGTCCACACATCCTTCCTGATTTATAAATTATAGGTTAAGATCTCAGATGTGGAGATGCTAAAAGTGTTTGAGATATATCAATCTTTGAAGCTATGTTTGTCTCTGAAAACTATGGGAAATGTCTTGGCAACAAAATCAAGAAATCATAGTAAGAAAAAGCTAGGGCAAACATACTAATGGGTTTCTTAAGTGGAGCTGGGATGAAAACCAAAGCTGGACTATTTAACAGTGGAAGCTGGGTATAATTTTCTGAAGCCCCTTCTAAAAGTTACCACAGCAGTGTCCTTCACTGTATGAAGTCACTGTTTACGAATAAGGAGCCCTTACAGAGCTTAATCCAAAGGCTGCCGATGTCAGGAGGAGAAGCTCCCTTGGCCTTGCTGAGCTCTGGCGTGAGCCCTGACTCAGCAGCTGGCTGCACGTGGTGACACAGACCGTGGCGCTTCGGGTGGGAAAGCACGCCACAGCTCTGCTCTCCCCGCCAGAAGGCTGGCGTCATCACACGCACGCGGTCTCAGCGGTGATGGTGGGCAAACACACGGGCAAACTCCTTGAAAAAAGAGGTTTGGGAGTCCATCCACTGCTGGTGTTCCCTGGGACACTGCCAACGCGGCTGACTCTGGTCGGACCCAGAAGGCAAAGGGAATACCGTAGGAAACCTGGAGGTATAGCCAGATGCAAAGAGAAAAATAAGAGCATGGAAGAGAAACAACCAAACACTTTCAAAAAGAAGTCTTTAGTTAAACAAGAATTGAAAGAAGCCTGGGAGTACGCTGTAGTGTCAGCTCAAGGTGGGAAAGGAAAGGTCAGACAGAGTCAGCCTGTACACTTGCATAGATTTTCTAAGGCTTTGCCGCACTGAATCAGCGCAGGAATCTGCAAATCACAGTGGGCTAGAAATTTCTAGCACAATAAAGCTCTTCCAAGTACTACTGGAGCTTTCTTGAAAAAGTAAATAAACAAAAACAGACAGATGGAAAAAATTATAATCCGAATGCTTGAGATTGTTGGAGTGCAGTTTTCAATTATCCCAGATTGGCCTGGGCCCTAAAAACTCATCCAAACAGCTAAAGCTACAAAAGGAGAAAAAAAAATGACTCCTGGCATGAGCAGGTGGGAGGCTCCTGGGCTTTCCAACACCGGGGGGCCTCTGGCCCGCAGCTGTATCAGCAGCAAAAGCCACTGCGCGCACAGGCAGGGCTTCTGCACAGGGACCCATCCCAGCACACAGGGGGCTGCGGAGGAGCCTGTGTGACACAGCCCGGGACACCAGCACGCCCTGCCTCCCATCAGGGCTGAGCTCACGGAGCAGGACGTTGCTCCCTGCAAGAGGGGTAAAGCCAAACTCGGGTGGCTGTGCCAGGCATCAGAGGAGAAGTTCTGGCAAACACCCCACTGGCTGGGGACATCCCAAAGCTGATCTCCTCCTGCCTCCTGGTCAACCCTGGAGCAGGACCGAGAAGTTACCTACCTACACTTCCTTCAGCTGCACCAAATAGGGTATTCTGAGTTTAAAAATGAAAAATTAAAAATAAACAGCTAATAATAACTGTTTTTAGAAAACACCATGAAATTTCTTTCCATGTGCAAGGAGAAAAACCCACGTTGCAGATTTCTCACCCAAATCGGTTACTTCCAGGGTGCCCGTTGCTGTTGACGACACCAAGTTCCAGAAGCCACTCAAGATATGAGCAATTTTGGGTGGCATTTCCACAAAGTCACAGCTACTGTCAGGTGGTGAGTAACTGTGAAACACAGAGGCAATCAGGCATATGCCTGATTGTCGTGGTTTGGGCCAGAGTGGCCCAATCCGGTGGAACGACAGATGCTCTCTCTCTCCTGCTCCACTCAGGAGGCAAGAAAGAGAGAGAAAAAGAGAGACTTAAGAGTTTAGAAGGAACTAAACTACTTTAATGAAATATTGATAATAAAATAATAAAAAGAAAAAATAATGAAATATATACAAAACCGTATCAAGCTCCCAGGATGACAGTCACGTCACCAGCAGGCGCTGGGGAAGTCCCAGACTGGACTCAGTGACGGACGGGAACTGGATTCCGGATCTGGATTCAGGATCGGGATCAAAGGCAGACACAGAGACAGAGTCCTCCCAGGACGCCGGCCATTGAAGAAAGAGACCTGACCCTTTCATCCCTCAGCTTTTATACTGAGCATGATGCAGATGGGATGGAATACCCTTGTTGGTCAGTTTTGGGTCACCTGTCCTGTCCGCTCCTCCCCGCAGCTGTGACCCCTCTACACTTTTCCGCTTCCGACCCTCCAACAGGGCAAGTAACAAAGTTGGCTGCCCTTGGTTGTTATAGCAATAAGTACAAGCAAGAGCCTCTCTGCATCCCATTCCTTGGCATCAGCCATAAACATGGGTCTTATCACTCTGAGAGCAAACAGTGTTTTGCACAACAGGCTGTTAATTTCAGCAGTTAGAAGAGGCCTAGCTAAAAAGTAAAGTTACTGAACAAAATTGGTCCTGTTTTACCTCAAACCAGGACACTGATGGCTAAGGATCTGCTGGTGATCAGTATTGCGGTGGGTGGGTTTTTTTGTTTAATGATAAACAAAAACCCGTGAGCAGCACCAAATGACCACAGCTACTCTGCTCCTGGGTCCCCAGTCCCCCGAGAGCCAGCCACTGCCACCAGCACTGCAGCTCCCCAGGCCCGAAGCTTTGAGGAGCATGATGTCTCTGAGTCCCCACGAAGCTCATCCAGGGCTCAGCATCCCCTCCTGGAGATGTCCCCGCACTTGCTCAGGGCAGCCCTGGCCCCAAGCCACAGCCAAGCCACCACACAAGTCCCTGGGCTGGGGCAGGGGCACTCCGGGAGTCCCAAAGCATATGCCCAACAGGTGCGATTAGATAGATTTCTCTATTATTCAAAGTATCTCAGCTTCTTCTTCCCTAAGGAAAAGAGAATTGATGTAGAACTCCCACCTTGGCCAACTCTTCCCTTCAAAGAGCTCTATCGAGGTGGGTAATTTCCAAGCTGCTTAAGATTGGATAACTCTTCTGCTAACTCTCCACTTTCTTTAAAAAAAAAAAAAAACAACAAAAAAAAAAGAAAAAATCTGTAGCTGATCTAATTATAAATATTGAAAGGCTTATTTAGGCACATTTTCCATTGTGGAAAACACAGGGATGCTCTGACAGAAGCGGGGTGTGTGTGTCTGGTGTACAACTGTATACTGGTTACTTACTACACATTAATAATTTAACATTTTTTGCGTACCTGTCATTTTCCAATTTGTCCACACCATTCTTGCGCAAAAGCCTGTCATGTTACAGTAATTTAAATAAACTGCGCTCTGTGACAGCAGGCCAGAGGTTCAGAGCACGGCAATTTTCCCTAGACACCATTTTTGACGAGAGGAAGAAAAAAAAAAAAATCTTTATGGAGAGACAGCAATAGCAGCTCATGTCTGAGATATACCAGCAGCTCCTTCTTCCCAGGGTGTGTGATTCACGGAGGAGATCACATCACAGAGGACGGCAGCATGTCCCAGCCCAGGCTGCGAGTGCCATGGGCCCGGGGACAAGCATGGCCGAAGCCAAGACGGGCAAGACACTCATGTCTGCTCCGCTCGTCATACGCGTGCGCGGCACAGGTGGCTGCAAAACACGCCGTGGGCTGATAAACATGGCCTTTGGGTACTTGCTGAGCATGAATCTCCCATCACGGCACCACAGGGTGCGGCAGCCTTGCCACAGGAGCTTGCTGAGGAGAGCCGGGCCGGTATAGAGGCCTGGCAGAGCGGCCCGGCAGAGCGGCCCAGCCACACCAGCGCCCACCATCCCTGCCCGCCTCCAGAGCCCACAGGCTGCCTAATTCCTGCTGAATGCCCCATTTCAACTGGCAAAGCGATACAGTGAGCCTGCCCTCTGCTTGCTGGGCCCTACTTATGGCAAAATCCGGTGGAGAAGCATGCACGGGGAAGGGCAGCCATGGCAGATGGCCGCCCTGCTGAGCTCTGCTCCCTGGCCAGGGCAGGGAACAACGAGGCGCCTTCCTTCTGTGCTCCACAAAGGACATATGGCAGCACTGGGAGCAAGGAAAGTCTCTAGGGGAAAGAACATGAGGAAAAACTTCTTTCCTTTGAGGGTGGCAGAGCACTGGAACAGGCTGCCCAGAGAGGTGGTGGAGTCTCCTTGTCTGGAGATACTCAAAACCCGCCTGGACACCGTCCTGTGCAACCTGTTCTAGGTGAAGCTGCTCTGGCAGGGGGGTTGGACCAGATGATCTCCAAAGGTCCCTTCCAACCCCTGCCATCCTGTGATTCTGTGAAGAGGGAAAAAATGCACAGGCTAGGAGAAAGCTGTAAGCTGGCAAAGCCGACAGGTGCCCGGGAAGATGGTGCGGCATCTCTCCTGCACATCCAGGGAGCAGAACAGCTCATGAGCGGTTCTGGAGGTGGTTAACCAAGTATTTACTGTTGTGTGGAAGGGCAATGGGCAAGGGCCATAGTTCATCAAACCCATCAAGGCTGCTGCTCTCTACAGAGGAGAGAGGCAGCTGGTGCCCCTCTCAGCACAGAGATAACGGAGATGGCATCCTTTCATCAGGAGCATGTCTTATAGCCAATAAAACTGTAAGACATCACATGGCAATCCCTTGCCTTGTTTAACTATGGAATATTTAGACTAATGCAAAAAGAAAGGTGTCATGATAATGTAAAATTTGATTTATTTTTTTTTTTGTCAGGTTTTCCATGTTCCACTGAACCAGGGAAATGGAAACCTACCTTCCAACTACACTGGCTATTCACAGATCCTCGAACCAGAGGCTGAGGACAGCCAGGCTTCGCTTCCCCTGCAGGCACTTCCCAAATGGAGCCCTTTCTCTCACCCAAATTAGCGGTGGGCCCACTTTTCCACAAGGACCAGCAAGGGCAGGCTGAGGTACAACCCTGAGTCTGACAGTCAGCAGTCACAGGCTCACTATTCCAGGATTTTAGAAAAAATTGTACCTAGAAACCTCTGCCAGTCAAGATTTACAGAGAACATCATGCCTCTTTTGCAAGCAATCCATTGTATCTACATATAATATAGTCCAAATTTTGTAAAACAAGTAACAAAGACAAGACATCAGTTACGGAAAAGACCGTGCCAGAAGGATCCAATCAGCGTGTGGTATAACAAAAAGTCACTGGCAGAAAATAAAGCTGATAGAAGTAAACAGAAAAATTATTTAAAAGCAAGTATCCCTTCATACCAGTGGGAAAAATTCTGAAGAAAGTCTCAAATCTCATCTATTTATGAAAACATTAGGAAAATTGCTGCAAAACACATTATCAATGGCCCATCGATGAATATAAACAGAAGCAAATGCAAAACACTTTTGTATTTGCTGGGGTACTGGAGAGCACATGAGGGCACAGAAACTTTTCTGCGTGCTCAGTGGAAACACCGTAATTGCAACTGAGAGGACGACTACATTTGAGCAAACTAAAGTTAGGCGATCCAGAGCCCACAGCGGCTCTTTGGGTTTAGCATCGGAAGGAAGCCAGCCCTGGGGAAGCACTCCACCATCGGCAACAGGCTGCCTGCAACGAGACCCCTCCTGGAAAACATCAGATAATCCATTACTAAACACACAGAGAATAACTACACAGGAGATATTTTCAAAGAAATATTTATCAAGTTTATCGGGACTTCAAATGAAAATAAGTCTCTGAAAGAATTATTAGCACATTTTGCTCATAACATCCTCGGTGAGAGGTAAAGCAGTTAGGCAGAAACCCTCCTCCTCCAGAAGCTCCATGCTGGTCTGCACCAAGTAGGGACAATCCAAAATCTTCTGGCCCTAAATCCTGCCCTGTTGCAGGTCACCTACACAACATTTGCCTGTGCATGTCAGTGAGCATGAGTGCATGTGCACATGCAGATATCCCCATGGAGTCCCACTAAATCACAAATTTATCAGCCCATTTTGATACAGAAATTATTCTTGAAAAATCTATCTTCCCTCCCCCCAGTGTTGTATGGCTCTTGTGCAACTTTGGCAAGAAGGGGGAGGAAAGAGGCTGCGATGCTGAATAGGCCAGATTGCTCATTAGCATTCTCAGTCTTCCTGATAATTTTGTCACACTACTTTAGCTGGAACAGTCCAAATCCTGAATTGCAACATAATTAAGCAAAACCATTTCATTTCCAAGAAGCCTGGCAGTAATACCCAGTAAACATGGGTGAGATCCAGAGAACCGATGACACATAAAGTTCTTAACAAGTTTTAGCAACTAGTTTCCTTACAGCTCGTTAAACATCCACAATCTACCTTCCAACTACACTAAATAATGGAAACTATGCTTTCCAGGTCATTCTTAAATCTTATAGATCATACACTTAAGCTTTAAAAACAAAGGTATCAAAACCAGCAAGTTTGCAGCAAGATCCCTGATCTTATTTAGAAAAAACTGAACTGCATCTAGACAGTGTCATTAAAGTCAATCTCTAAATCGAAGTCTGTATTAATTAGCTAAGCATCCAGGACTTTTTACCAGGCTGGGATACCATGAATTTTATAGGAATTTGATACAATAGACATTCTCTTTTGCTATTAACATTTTTGGATTTTACAATCATGCTACTTTCTCTCCCACCCCCTCTAGGAGCCTGACATAGCAGAAACTCTATGGAAATGTAAGGATCTATGTTGAGATCTTGCCATTTCAGAGGAATTAAGGACACTATGCACCAGGCCTGTTGCCAAACACAGTTACTGGGATTGCGTATCCATGGAAAGCCATATGAACTTTTCCATTAAACCCATTTACGTTCATAAAGGTGTCTCTCAATTATGTGGAAATAATTACACAAAAAAAACCCCAATCCTGAACTAATAGAAAGCATTACAGTTTTAGAGAGAAAAACAAACTGAACACACTTGTAGTAAAAGTGGGAAAGGGCGTTATCAGAATACATGGATATTCAGGGGCTAGGGATTAAAATGTGGCATGTGGCTTTTTTCCTGCTGTTATGCTTGGCAGCGCTGCACGAACCTGATGTCTGAAATAAAGCATCGTTTTGACATTACATGCATAGAATATTTCATTACAGCCAGCTGTGCCACTCTCTCAGGTACGTGTGTTCACAGCAAACATAACCCACATACCCCGTCAGGGAAACGGCGTTTGCTTCTCTACCAGCCATCCCGTACGGGGGACCAGGTGGCAGTTTGGGGATGCCCGTCCAGGCCCACCCGCAGACACAAGTGGTGCAACACCCAACCCTGGGCAAAGGCTGCAAGATCTTTACGTTAGGGAGGCGGGCAGTGCAGTTCCACGTAAAGCAGGAACGAAATGCTGAAATGCATGGTTTAAACCAGCACAGAATGAAATTTGGGGTTCAAATCTTACAGACACTACTTGCTCAAAGTTACAGGTGTCTGTTTTAATACTTGGTAGGTTCAGCAGTGAAAACATTTACGAATACTCTCTGAAATTTGAGCTGCCTGCACCTGCTGTCCCTCCAGCCCCAGCAGCTGGATCCCACCCCAAGAGGCACGGGCACGCACACGCCTACCGACATCAGCTCTGCCCAGAAGTTTGGCTTCAGTTACCCATGTGCAAAAGCCCTCTCTCCTGGGAACATTTAGAAATTTCCCAGTTTTCACTGGCACCTCAGAAGGCAGGTGAGAACTACTCAACCCTTTCCTCCCAAACAAGAAATATTCCTACCACTGGCCACCCAGCACAAAGAAGAGGCGTATTCACCACCTGTTCCGCCGAGTGCAGACAAATCCACTTTACACATACGATTTCTAGGGGAGGAAAAAAAAGTGGTAATTTTCCGCACCGTTCACCTTTCACCTGCTGTGGCCTGCGAGAGAACCGCTACAAGGGGAGGGCAGGCAGACTGCCGCACCCGCTCACAGCTGGCCAGGACGCCCAGCTGCAGCCCCTGCTTGGCAAGGAGCAAGGCCAGCTCCAAACTGGTACGATGGGAGACCCCCGGGAACAGGTACAGCTTTGTGAGCCTCACACAGGCATTGCTCTTGGTTTAACTTTTATTGCAAGACAGAAATTGTATATACACAGAAACATTAAAAGATTTTCAAAAATAGTATTCCTAAAATTCTGGGGGTTTGTTGTTTGTTTTTTTTTTTTCCCCCTTTACAAACCACTCACTCTTTCAACCCTTTGGGTATTCCCTTTCCCTTCTGTCTCCCCTAGATTTTTCTGGTGTAGGTACCAATAGCAACTCAGGACTTCCATGTTTTTATTTGTAATTTTACTGTATCTATTATTTTGGATCGTATGCCTCTCTAACAGCTTCCTTAACATAGCATTTTCTGAAAACTAAGGCTTCCAAAATGGTTACATGTTTATCCTTTCTGAAATTAGTTGCTATAATAAATTACCAACTATAATAGTTCAGAACTTGTTTTACTTCTCTATTTTATTAGAGGCCCCTAAAGGCATTTTAGCAGCTGTGGATGCCTAAAGAAAAAAAAAAAAAAAAAAAAAGAAAAAAAACCCTATTAAAGTGTGTCATATTAACCCAAATGAATTTGAAATAAAAAGTTTTCAGTTTTAAAAAAACAACAGTATTTTTGAAGGAAAGAAAACAAACAACTACTTTGAATATAACTGAAAATGAGGAGGAAGCTGGAGCCTTCTCATAGCTAATTAAAGGGATAAAAATAAAGATCGGCTATTCAGCAGTGAAGGCTTGACATTTAGCCAGCACTACGACCCTAGGTATCTGGGGAACCTGTAAATAAATACAAAAAAAAAAAAAGAAAGAAAGAGAGGCATCTATTTAGTTGAGATGCCTCCAGGTTGGATGGTCGCCAGCAACGGTTTGCGAGCTTGTATTGCAAACCTTAAATTGAGGTGCTTGAGATCTTAAGAAGTCCAGTTGCAAGCATCTAACATCTCTTTGGCATCTGATCCTCCAGCCCACAAACTTAGGGAAAATTTAACACCAAATATAAGTCCTAGTACACTTGGAGAGTAAAAAATGTCAGAAACTTACAGCTTTACATAAGGTATTACCATAGCCAGTGATCTTAAAAAGGTAAATGGCAGGTCATATGCTAATAAAATAGATGGTAACTTTCCTGTAGTGGAAAACCAGACTAATCAGATAACTAGCGTTTCTGCATCCATCTTGAAACTGTCATATTTATTTTAAGTATTTGACAAGATTTGAAATTATAGTTCCAAGGACACGAGTTGGCTGCATTCCCACTGTATCAGGTATCTTTTCTACTCCTGAACTGGCTAGCCTGGCACATAAGTGTGATTGATGCCCAGTTCAGACATATAAACTCACTACCAACAATATTAACAGACACAAAAATACGTCAGCAATCTCCATATAGCACAAATGGCTGAGCAGTTAACCAGAATATTCACGACCTGCAAAGCATCACCTCATGGCTATTAACACAGAACACTGTCACGATCCCAAACACGAGTAAGTAACGGAGGGATGGAGCCTTCTGCAAAAGGTGACCGGCAGCGCGGGGCAGGGAGCGAAGCAAAAGGACGTACCCACCACCAATCAGGTTTCCCTGGCAATGCAACGCTTCCAACTACCCTAACCCACCACCTCGCTCAAACAGCCACACACTCACCTAACGTGGTTGCAATTCACTAATTTACGAGCGTCAATTATCTAGGCTCTGACAGATAAAAATGAAATGCCACTTAAAAAACTAGACGTACGGGGCCTACTTTGTGAAATTAATTTTATTTTTGAAACATGATATCCAATTACAAATAAATAATTCATACAATATAACTCAATCAGGATATACAATGTTCAGGCATTTCATAGTAACAACCAAGATCACACTGAAAATGAGTTTACATTAAATAACCAATTACAATAATAATACAACTGGTCACTCAATCAACTTTTCACCCTGGTCCAAGGTGTATGCAAGTTGAAGATTGTTCCTCTTACCAGTAAAGAAACAGATGTACACAATTTTATACTGAGTCCAAAGTAGTTAATACACCACATTAATAAAAATTAAAAATGCTGCATTGCATCACCTAAATGTAGTTTCAGTACAGAAGAAAAGCTTGTGAATTTTAGCAGGATAAAGGTTATTGCAAAGGAGTCTTACATCCTATAGCAATTTCTGCATAAACTTAACAAGCTTTACAGATGTTTTTAACGTATGGTTTCAATTCCATACCCTTCTCTGCTTCCTATCTATAAAACCAGTAGGACGTAGGTATGCATTATGATCTTAGTCTCCGTTGCGCATTCTTTTTTGCTTTCATTTCAGCAAAATATTTTACTGCTAAGATACAGCTTCCCATTGAGGTATGGTCCTGCTTGTCTGTAAACTGCAGTAGTAGCAGCATCAGTAAACTTGCAAGGTCTTTTTCTGACATGCAATTTTGAAATTTCCTAACCTACTCCAGAAATACTATTCTCTGCAAAGAACATTTATGACACCTAGATTGGATTTAGTCAAAGTCCTGAAATATTTTTAAATAATTGTAGGAATTTAAAGATTCACAGCATCCTTGGAATTTCTTGGTCAGTCATTTTTAATAATGAAGTGAGTAAATTTTCACAACAGAATAAATAGTTACAATTCCCAATGATTCAGTCCTGGGAAGTCTTGTATCTACAAAAGCTTTGTTAAAAATCCCCCCCTTTTTGGGGCCCCTCAGGTGTGGTATACACCCCTTGTTCTTGGTTTCAACTCAGAAAGACTGTTTAAAAGTTACGGCTATTTCCATTACGGAATTCCCCACGTGATGGAGACTGCTACTTCCAACCATGCACTTTTCCTGATATACACTACAGCTGTCCGCAGCCTTTGGGACACGTGCAATACGTTCCAGCAGGTACTTCTGTTCTTGTTACACTGGGCATAGGAAGACACATGAAAAAATAAAAACAGAAAAAAGGAGAGACGAGGTAAATTCCTGGCTGGCACCTAGTTCATCTACGCAAGTGTTCAAACAAACTCCCCTGAAGTCGTCTTTCTGCTCAGCAATGCAAGAGCAGAGGGTGAGAACACGGGGGCAACCAGAACTACCTCACAGGCCCAGCAGTCTACAGGACTAAGACTGCCAGAGCAAGGAAGCCCTACATCTGAACAGCAACTGTCACTTACCGTCCCATTAGAGCCACAGAGGCTTAACGAGAAGTGTGGACGCCCACAGGACAGGTGCCCTCAATGGGACATGGAAGTACTAGGAGTTTCAAAGTCTGGGGGGTTTTGTTATAGATCAAAAGAAAAACCATACTCATCACAAATATTTTAAGCATATACAAGTATTTTAAAAGTCTATCTTCAATGCCGAGGCTGAAAATTAATGAACTGCTTTATTTTCGCAATCTGTAGAAGAAATAAACATCCACAATGAATCTGATGTCTAAAGAAGGTGGAACTATATATATCGACATCAATTTTAAATATAAAAAAACTGAACTGTAAAATCAAATGCACAGTTAGACGGTAACCCAGTCTTGTGACTGGATTAGAAGAAAAATTAAAACTACTATTTTCAAACCATTTCAAAAGTTTCATTTATGCAATTTATCCAAAAGTGGATTTAAACCCTTAGCAGAATAAAATACTAAGTTCAGATTTCTTCCGAAATAACCACAAGCAGATTTATTTTCTTAAATCTGCTGCACAGTGCACCCAGTGATATACCTAGTACTTCAGCAATTTATTAATTTTCACTAACAATCACACAAAAAATATTTGAACAAGGTACATCCTGTGCTGAGCGCAAACTATTTAAGAACCTGTTGATGAAGCACAGATACATATTTAAGTATTAGTAATGTCTAATATATGGTGTGACACTTCCCTACAGTCTTGGCAATTTCCACATTCGGATTCCTCAGTCATTTTCCAACATTAGTCTTACCTCTATTTGCCAGAAGGTTTTAATTTATGATCTAGGTATCTGAAGGCATTAATCTCATAAATACGGTTCTGATTTCTTTTTGTTGCTTCTATTTCCATTTGACTAGTTACACCAAAATACACCAAACGGTAACAGTTTTTCACAGACAGCAGCAGGGGAAATCCGTGAATAGTGGGAGAGATGGTAATGTAACATAAAATACAGCACACACCTCATTGTTTCAACAGAACTGAAGTACAGGGAACCTACTTCACAGCTTTTGACTCCTATGAAACTGCTTTCTATAATCAGTGGAAAGTGTTAATTTAAATAATATTTCAGAAATTTTTTAAAAGTGAATTTGTGTATCAACCATTTCCCAAAACTCCCATGTCACAACTGCTAACAAGCAGGAACTCCTTCCCCTAAACAAAGCTTCTGCCATGCAGAATTGCTACATGCTACCATAGCAGGGTACTAAGTGAGCATCAAGACCTTGATTTTTAGTACTACAAGTAAATGATACACATGAGCGAATAATCTCCAAATTAAAGCCATTTTAATATTTGTTCCATCACAAAGTTGACCAATGTATGCCTTTTCACATTCTCATGTAACCCTGATTAAAATAGTCTTTCAAGAAATATTTTGAAAATAAAATTCACATCTGAAAGAAATCTAAACACTCACTAAAGATTAAAAGATCCCCCATAATTCTTGACACAATATTCACATATTTATAGTAAAACAGAAACTGAGACTCCTTCCCAAAGTAAGAATTGGGTGTAATAAACCAAGTAACATAAATAACTCTAGCTGACAAATATTTCAAATATCTGTTTTTAAAGCAAAAATGCTAAACAGAAGAACACAGAATTAAAGGGAGATTTTTAATGGCACAAAGGGCAGCTAGGCACTGTGTGAGCCGAGAACATAACTGTCATTATGACTTTAAAAATCCCCCCGGTAAGATTTGGGTTGCAGCTAGGGCAGAACAGGGGTCTTGCCAGACTTTCATAAACAACGAAAGAGCAAACCCAGTGTAATGTCCAAGCCTAATGAGAAAAGACAAAAGCTGTTACAGTCCCTCTGTCAATCTTACAAAGTGTTAAGTGAAATTAATGCAGATAGTTCTTACTAGCTCTACACAATTCAACAACTGGATGAAATGGTCATGAGCTATTTAAACAAGGAGTTTCTGTATTTGAGAGATTATTCTTAGGTTTAACTTCTGCTGTGTTAAAAGCATCATTTGTATTAAACAAGCTTTAACTAACACCTGCAAGAGTACCTGCCTTTATGCAGAGCTGTGCCACGACCATCTTTTCATTTTGAGATAAAAATAAAAGTAACCATTAGGCACATACTGAATGTGTATTACACATGCTGGAATGTCAAACGTTTTCTCCCTCAGATTTACACAGAAAAACAGCACAGCAGCAAATAACCTGGTCCTCTGATCAACAATGAAAGCATTTTCAACGTACATAATGTCACAACATCAATACCTTCTTATCTTTAAATAATTAGGTAAAAAAAGGCCCCCAGTATAACCATTTCTTATATAGCCAAGTTCTCTCTATATACATCCAAATTTTAAAGATACAAATAAAACATTATACAGGATTTATAAATGTTTAAAAACTTGAGGCTTCAGAATCATGGTTTCCCAAAAAGACTTGGGAAAATCCAGGCTGACAAGGTAGCAGAGAAAACTGGAAAAAAGGAGACAGACACAAGTTTGCTGCCGTAACATTTTACTAAACTTGCCAGTCATCATGGTGATGTTATCAGAAATAACAGTTTAAGCTGCAGATGACGAATGGTGGTTTTGTGTGTTGATCTCAAGTGTTGAGACAGGCAATTCAAGTATTTCCTATTTGATCCAAGCTCATCGTAGCAAAGTGGTGCAGAAAAAAAAATTATTTTACATTTTTTCCATACATTCGATCAATGTCCACTTGATAGTATGCCGTAAGCTCTTTGCGTTTTAGTTTGAACGCATCTGTCACTAGACCAGTCTCAGGGGTCCAAGGATCAGGGCTCAAACGAATTTTTACTGGTATTTCAAACTTCTCCAGATTAGCTGTAAAAATAAACATTTTTAATACAAAATGTAGATGTAAACCTTTTTCTACAATTAAGCACAAAAGGAGGAACCATATTCTTACACAGAAAAGCACATGACAGAAACGAAGAAGCGTTCCTCAAAGCCCCATGCTTAGCTCCAAAAACCCGTGTGGTCACTAGCAGAGTGACAGGATCCACCAGTAACTGTTCTCCAGTTCCCACAGAAATACTGACATAAACCCCAGCTGTTCTGGTATCTGTGCTGCTCCCTAACTTCAGAAAAGCCTCAGTGCATGGAAGTGACATCCTCAAAATATACACTGTTGTAGCAGTCTTATGATACTCATCTTCTGGAGATAAAGTCTTAAAATCCATACTAATTAAGCTCGAAAAAACAGGGGTTTTTTTGTGGTTTTTCCTGATAGTCCTGAGTTGTTCAAGGAAAGTAAGTTCCTATGGTAGCTGTTCCCCTGACAGAAACAGAACAGTTAGCACAAAACACTGTATCATTTACAAGAGCTTCTGCTATGGTTTCAGGCATAAGAGAAGTAAATAACTCTAAGAAAAGTAATCAACAGATGGGCAATATTTAAAAAAATAAAACTACTTTCAGGTTAAATGAAAAAAAATTCCACAAATGTATAATTATACTGTGCAACCTACCACTTTTAGGTTTTCCTGCACCTTTTACTCCCCTTGACATTAAATTACCGGGTTTGGGGGGGATTTTTTTTGATACCAAAGTGAAAAACAAACCCAAATATAAAATAACATCAAAATGTGTAAAAATGCCTTGGGATTAAATCAAATATTCTGCTTCATCAATTGTGTGCTGCACAAAAAAGAAATGGAAAGCAACTTTGTACATGCTCTCCACTGCAGCAGCTTTTTAGACTTACTCTGCCCATATGCTCCACGCAGTGAAGAAAAATGAACTGGAGACACAAGGCAAGGAAAAAACAAAGTCTGCTGCAGTACTGAGACTGCAGTCATCATAAGAGTATGCTCCTGTAACAGAAGTCTGCAAATACACTAATCACAGAGTTTAATATATTCACAAGTAACATGGAGAAGAGATGAAGATGAACAAGACAAAGATTGTTGGAAGCATAAAGTTATCCAGAGTAGAAAAAATGAGGACAAATTGCAAAGACGTGCAGAAGGGCATCATGATACTGAGAGACAAAACAGACAGCAGAAAACATTCACTGCAGAAAAGAGTAAAAGAGAATGCGTATGAAAAACAAATTTAACATCCACAATAACCATTTAAAAAACATTCTGTGGTCATAACTGACAGCTTTATGAAAAAAGCTCAGTGCTTAATAATGGTCAAAAGCAAAAACAAGGAAGAAATTATTATGAAAGAGCAAACAGAATATCACTGTGCCACTGTTTAATTCTGCACCAGAATAGCTAAATAGACTATGACCAATTAGCATGAAAAAGATACAGCTGAGGGGGGAGTACAATAGACACTGGGGAAAAAAAAAAATCACGACTGCCATTGTGACTGTTCACTGCCTCTTCCTATACATGAGCTTGGCAGAACCCAACTGAACTAGCAGATGGCAGGGTTAAAACAAACACAAGGCACTTCTTCACATGAACATAGCTCAGCTGTGCAACTCCACCAAAAGATAGTATGGATACTGATACAGACTATTTACATAACTTTAAAAAGCAACTAGAGGAGTTAATGGAAGAAAAGTCTACTAAAAATTATTAACTACAAAGATACTTGCTTTCAGTTTAGGAAACCCCTTAGACACAAGCCACTGGAAGCTAGGAGAGTCCCTGTCTCCATGGGCTTATTTCAACTATGCAGAGGTGTGCAGCATGTGAGGCTGTATGATACCCAACACACATATCATGGATCTACAGATGACCCACACTCTTTTGGACCAGCAGCTAAGGCCAAAAAGATACTACAGGACATCTTAAAGAATGCCAGACACGCATACACACACATATATATAAGAACTGAACTAAGCTTGTTAAGTTTGCCCTGTTTTTATACTCTTCCCCCAGCTGTTGGCCACAGTCAAAAAGATGTTATATGAACCAAAAGGACCGCCCCCACTCATGTTTCGTTGGGCTTTTTGTATGAAAATTTCACTTCATATATGTTCTATGAAATATACATAATCAAAGAAATATTTTTAGGGCCTATGCTCATCTGTTTTACAGACATTATGGTCCACAAGGTTAATACTATCTACCCGGTTACTCACCTGCCATGGCAGCCTCAGCTAGCACCTTCAGCACCTCTTTTTCAATCTCAGGACTGTTACAGATCTCTTCCCAGGTTCCTTTAAATCCTTTCTTTCGAGCTAGTTCTGTGAGCTCCTTTTGATTTGGCACAACAAATCCAATGACATAAGAATGGAAACTGAGAAGTATAATATGCTTTAGTATGAATTTTGTAAAGTTAACAAGTCTTCAAAAATAACATTTCAAGTTGGGAGTTTTGCGCTTCATACAGAGATATTGCTCTTAACATTTGGCTTTTGTTCACCTGATAATCTCTGAAATAGTACACAAATTACCTTTGCCTGCTTAAAAATAAGTAGAAAGAGAAGCTACTTACCTTACAGCACTTGGATTGCTTCAAGGTGTGCTGTCCATATGCATATTCCACTGTGCCTCATGCTCAAAGCTTTGGGGAAGCAGTACCCATACGATGTCAATGCGCCCTGCCTCTCCTCAAGTTTTGCATCCCGATATGAAGACTGGTGTGCGGCTTCCCTACCTCAATTTCCTCTCAACTGCAGAGTCCAGTTACTGTAGAGGAGTAGAGGACTGCAGTGAAGAGGGGTTGGAGAGCAGGTTGCGGAATGAGCATATGCACAACACATCTCAAAGAATGCCGCTTTTGTAAGGGAAGTGACTTCTCTTTCTCTTTCAAGGGATTGTCCATACGCTTACTCTACTGTTGGCAATATTTGTCTGCTCCTGATATGGCTAGAACGTATGAAGTTGTGATCTCAAAGTCTTTGGAAAACACTGAAGCACAATTCGCCCTGAAAGTGGTATTCAAGATTTTTGAGACGGTGTAGAGTTTAGAGGAATTGTGACCAGAACCTCACATAGCAACTCTACACATTCTAACAAAGTAGATCACAGAATGAGAGCTGAAAGGGATCTCAGAAGATCATCTAATTCATTCACCTGCCTTGAAACAAGGTCAGCTACATCTGAGAGGTGTCTGTCTAACCCATTCTTAAACATCAGGCAAATGCCAATGCTTCATTACTTTTAGCATTGGTAAACTGTTCCTGATGGCTATTCCTGACTCATCCTCTCTGCAATTTACATCAGTTACATTTTCATACAGCCAACAATCAGGCGTTCCTCTCCTTTCCACAGAAGCCATGTATTTGTTCACAGACTGCTACTATTTTTTTCTCCTTCTCACCTTTCTAGTCTTCCTTCCTTTCTTAGGTTTCCTTAGGAATTTAAGCAATGCCCTTTTCTTCTAAGTCACGCATCAGAGATCTCTGCCCAGATGTTCCCATTTTTCTCCTGGACTCCTTTCAAGAGGTCCACCTTTTCTGAAGTGCTGCACGTGGAACTCAGACCCTTTAATGCTTAGTAGAGCAAAAAGATCATTGTGCATCTTGTAGGCTATACATCTGATTATGCCACATTATTTACATTCTTATAACAGCATAGTACTTGTTGAGTCTTGTCAGCTCCTACAGAACTGCTACCAGCTGTATTTTTGCAGTTTATTTAGGTGTAAGTATAATTTATATTTTCCTTCTTCAAACTGACCACTGTTTTCAAGCAAATCTCCATCTAGTCAAGCTTGCTCTGAATTGTAATCCTGTTCTCCACTGTCCCTTTGGTCCTGTCCCACCTTAACCATACACAGATTTCTTAAATCTTTTCAACTCTCTCTTTCACCAGAGAGATCATTAATGCAAAATACAGAACCTTAACCCCAGCATGGAGATCACTTTAGCTTATCCTTTAAGGTCTCCAAGACAGTTTTAAAATACTAACTCTAAATACCCTTTTGGTTACTGTACATGGCAATTTTCTCCTTTGTTACTGGTATGAATTATAATGGGCATCTGACAGCAGCTGTGAAGACTGCACAAAAGTCCATTACAAACACAGGCTTCCCTGGCACCATCTGTTGACAAGCTTTGCCTGTTGGCTGACTCAAAACGGTTCTCATTTTTCTCTTACTAAGAATGTACTTACAGAAAGACTTCAGATTAGCCTAAGTATCACTTACTGCTTGCATCTCAACTTCTGTCTTTGCCTCTGATTTTCTCCCTGCCACACACTTGTGCTATACTCTGTACTGAACTCTTGTAACTTCGTCTAGGGTCTACTCTATAATGGATATGTATTATACATGAAGGCACCCAGAACAAAAAAGGATTCTGGCACTTTCATCCCTAGTTCCTGTAGTCCTGTAGCACCTTGGAGCTGACAGCTCCTGGAACATGTAGTTTTTTATTCTGTACCACTAAGTTAAATCTTCACTTGCTGCAGTTCCACTGTTTGTCTTGGAAGTATCCTGAAGAGTACCATCTCTCTGGAGCAGCTACTTCCCTCTCCACTACTGTTCCTTCTGCAGATCATTTGAATTTGCTAGCTTCTTCAGTCTTGGAGGTCATAACAACAGCATGAATGAAGAAATTTTCAGAATTTGGTCCTCAAGACCCTCCTTAGTCATCTCCTCCATGCTAAGACATTTTGCCAAAACATCTCTCCTACACTAGGAATTGTCATTCCCTTGCTGTGCTTGAGATCCTACCTGAGTACAGCTCTCAGACCTATGGTAAGAGACATCTACAGTGGCACTATACCTGTCGATATCACCATTTCTATTCTGTAAAGTCCAGTCCTTATCAGCTCTCCTTGAGCTTCCGGCTGAGAACTCCCTTGGGGTTTTTTGCCATGTTTGTTCATTCCTCAGGTAACTGAACTACTCATTTTCCTGACGTGATGCTTGATATCCACTGAGTAAGTCTTGGATGAGTGAAGTGCTGATAAAGCAGCAGGAGTCTCCTCTGAAAGAGCTCTAATCATGATTCGTTTCAGCAAACATTTTATTCCTTATCTCACTAAGTATTTTGTCTGCAGTGGTCAATGAATATAGCTTTTGAAGCTGTGTTATCGTGCAAACACTTTTGATTCCCTGCTACCATATTCAGAAGAGATGTGCAACCCAAGATCTAAGGTCAAATCACAGATTTAACCTATTTGTAAAAGTCTGCCCTCCTTGTCCTTTTGCACATGGGAGGCAGAACAGCTACAAACGAAGGACTCCTCTCACATACGAGATCAGCTGGGCAAAGTATAAGGACAGACAGGATACAAGAAAGGTCATGGGCACTGCTAACAAAAGGTCTCTGAGCTCACACTGCTGAGGTGAGTATATATCCACAATGAAATATGCATATGGACAATCATCCAGAGAATCTGTATTACATGGCTACTTATGCCGAATTACATACATGAAAGCATTAGGAAGAAATACAGCAGCAGCAGAAAAACAATCTGCAATGTACCTGGACTCTGTAAGTTACCTTTAAAAATTACTCACAGGTTTTCCTATTTTTAAGTAATAGACAGGACACAGACTATCAGAGTCAAATGCCTGACAAATGCATTTTAGTCTCCAATGTTATGCTGACCTGGCAAAATTAATACAAATTTGACAGTACAATTCCAATAGTGAACTTCAATCCTAGAACAGCAGAAATAACGATCTGTAGGAGCCTCTTTCTCCATAGACTACAGAGGGTGCTCAGAACAGGCACGTAATCTCAGGCAGTCAAAGCAAGCAAACCTGAGACTTGCCCAACACGACAAAACCACAAATAAAGCCTAATATAACAGAAGTTTTCTCAGCAGTGGCATGCCCAATGCATGTTAGCCTACTGATCCAAAACTGTCAAAACTGAAGTTACAGGATGACTACCACTAGTTAACACAAGAAACCAAAAAAAACTCCACAGAGAACCAGGTGAACAAACCAAAAGTTAATTTTCTATTTTATTACCACTGAGCAATTCTCTGGTATGCTTGTCCTGCCCTCCTTCAATCAAGGTTATCAAGCGGGGCTTTTTTGGCCATACTGGAAATTAGAATATTTCTGATCATTCAGAAGCCCCAAAATGACCTTCCAAACATCAAAATGACAACAACAACCTGAAGTATATTTATACATTTAAGTCTAGATCATGTACAGGTAGGAAATTCTAGAAATAGAAACTTAAGCCCTTATACGCTTAATTCAGTAGTACACTTAGAAAGCAAATAGAAAGGACATTTGACCATCGGTTATTAATTGTGTGATTGCATAATATTTACAGAGTGTTTTCTTTCAAGCTTCAAAGCTTCTGCTAATGTACTGCAGGAGTTAAAGGAAAGTATTAACGCGCAAACCAGCTTCTGGGCTGTTGGTGGGGTTTCTTCCCCCCTTCCTCAACATACAACAGTACTTCCTCTGAAGAACAGATCACAGCCAAATACAGCAAGGAACAAAGTGTCCCAGGGCTTCTATAGGTAATAATCTCTAAAGTGCCTGAGTGATGCGGTCAGAGTTTAGCTGCTTTTCAGATTGGGGAAATCAGAATGAAAGAGACTCATTCTTGGCATTTTCCAATGAACGATGAAAAAGATGGGAAAGGAAAAATAAAAGCATACATTTCAGATGTTTTAGTTTTGATAGAGCAAGTTACTTCACTGTACTGTAAGTAAAATCCTTTTTCAACTTGTTTAAAAAATTCCACACGTTGAGTGGCAAAATATTTTGCTTACAGCTTCAGCAGAACAAAGAATACAGCAATAACAAAATATCAGCTGCCTCTTACCTGCTTGCATACGCACAAATATTATCTACCAGTGGAAGATTCTTTAGAGCTGCTTCTACTTTGCCAAGAGAAACATATTCTCCTGCCTGGAGTTTTACAAGATCTTTTTTACGATCTATTGAGGAAAAAAGGAATTAAATGTTAATTACAGAACACAAAACTTTAGACACTGATCTTACACTTTTCTGAAAAGTATGTATAAATCCCGAAAGGTAAGCTGACTCATGTTTGGTGAATGAACCAGAAACATTTAATAACAGGTTTCTGGACTTGGCATTTTATCAATCTGTCCCTCACTTAAACATGAGACACATTTCGATCCCATGCATTTTTTGTCTGTAGAACAGCATCTCCTATGTGACTGCACTGGCATGTGAATGGAAGGCAACAAGGATTATGCAAAAGCCAGCATTTGGCCAGAAGCACACATTCTGTGCTGTCTGGTCCAGATGCTTAAGGCAGGAAACGCAGCATTTGCTGACATTTTGTTATTTATTCCCAGGCTAAATGTATATTTAAAGAGCAACTATCCATCTGTTATTTGAAACACAACAATAGGAACCAAAAATTAAGCCCAAAATACTTGAGCTTACTGTACACAGGCCAAAGAAGGCAAAGGTGACCACAGGTCCTTACCCACCTAGCTGTGATGGCAGCCAGGAGTACCTTCTCCTTGGCTATTACCTTCATGCTGCTTTGTGCAACCAGGCAAGGCAGTTCTGTAGCTGTCTGACCTGTTTGACTTGTGCAAGGCAGCTCCAATGGGACCTAAGATTCTTCTCATATAATAAACCAAGTAAGCTTAGTTTTCAGGATTAAAAAGCACCCTGAATCTCCCACTGACTTCAACAGAGACACCTGGTAGTTTGTAGGGCACACATTTTTGTGCCTACAGGTATCAAAGAATTACAAGCCTATCACAGGCTTATGTGTAATACCTTTACTTTAAGTGTATTTTTCCCCTAGTTCCTTCACAATAAGAATATCCCTCTATCATAAAGAACAGCACGATTAGAAAAAGGCTTATTTAATTCCTGAGCACATACTACCAAATTCCACACTTACAAAATTATAAAATCTAAGGCAGCTTTATCTAGCTCAATTAGCCTACATTTAAGTCTCTAATTACCACCAAGTCTCACTAACAGAGTGAAGCCAATGTTAAGACTGTTTTAAGAGGAGGCGACTGTTTTAAAAATCAGCTTTTAAAACACACAACCGAGTTTACATTAACATATCAGAATTTCCCTGGGATACATGGTAGGGCTTTAGACTGCATGCCAAGATACTGCGATTTTTTTTTTGGCTAATTAGAGTATTTAGCGGCCATGAAAAATGTGCGTGTATATCTACATATATATATATACGTTCACCTGAATTTATTAACTCACCAATAATTTTTAGACATCCATCTTGATGAAACTCTCCAATGTCTCCAGTATGGAGCCACCTCTGCCCATTCTCATCAACAGTGAAATCTTTTTTGGTTCGTACTTCATTTTTGTAGTAGCCCACAGTCACATTTTGCCCTCCAATAAGAATCTCACCTCTAGGATATGGTTTATCAGTATTGTAATATCCACCTAAAAGTACAGTTTTTATTAACAAGAATTAAAATATATTCCAAAGCAAGAACTCCTATTAATTTTACTATTCAAATACAGAACTAAACACTTCAGTAAGTACTTAGCCAAAGTTACGACTTGCCTAAATAGTTCAGTAAGAGAAGAGGTGGTTCCAATTCTTTTCAGCATATAAACAGCTATTTAAGATGTTTGTTCACAAACAGTGAAATTCACACAGATGCAGAGGGCAAATGCCACCTCTATGTAAACTTTCTGCCAGGACTAACATGCTCTATCAGTTTCATACAGGCTCAAATCAAAAAAACAAGATAAATTTTGCCTCGTATTTTAGGAAAGAAAAAAGCTACAAGGTTTCACGTTAGCCCAAAACACCCTTAAGTGTTACGTTTCTACTCTACAATACATAAAAGCCTACAGCAAAAGGAAATCGCCTAAACACATTTCGAACATCATTAAATATATTTTATATAGCATCCATTAAGCTTCCATTCCATATGCCAATTTTTAATTATTTTTATTACTAATAATATTATTAAGACTATTTTAAAACAATTTCTTAATGGCAACAGACAGTATCATGCATGTACTTCAGCTGAAGTTTCCTGAATCCAGCACCTCTAAGACACAACATACAAGACGTGCACCCTGTAAGAATACTGATCTAGATCAGAGATACAACACACATTTATGCAATATGCATACACAATTATAATGACTGGAATAAAAGAAATAGTATAGCCAAAGACAATCATAATACAACCTAGTCAAAATGCCACTCTCATTGATAGCTTCTGTCTAGATATTTCTAAGTTTAAAAACCACTGAGGAATTTATTTTACCTTTTTTCTCCCCAAGATCAAACTTTTATAGGTAAAAGTAGCATTTAAAATTTAAAAAGCCAAGAAATAGTCTTCTAATTACTACTACTACTGAGCAAAACCCAGTAGAAAAATAGCGATATAAAGTTCTTACAAACACACTATAATTTAATCAAATACAGAAATTCTCACCTTCCTCCCAGTTCATTAACTTGATTTCACAACAGACCAAAGGTGCTCCCACTCTCCCTGTGGTGTAGTCCCAAACTAGAGTTTAAAAAAGAGCATTTTTCAGAATTTTTTTTTTTTACCAAAACTGAATTATAAAAATCTTTGTTGTCATGCATCTCATTTAGTGAAAATTAACTGCTATTTATTTCTGTACTTTAACTCATAGAACAGAACTTCCAAGAAAACCAATAGGATCTATCAAGGTAACACAGATGAAATCCTTATCCTGCAAAGAGAAGAGATGGCTGTATTTATAGATACTTCCAGTCATATCAACGCAGATTTGACAGTAAACTGTTCATGTGGATCACACTTCAGAAGCTGCACAAATACATTAAATGGTGTTTGCTGGACTCTGAAATAAATAGCAGTATTTTGTAACAACTCAGGGATTCTGTATTTTGATTCACTTTCCTGAAGTCTCAATCCCAAACACTTCTGCATTTGGGCACCTTCCCAAAAGAGCATCACTGGAGACTACATCATTTGTGTTACAGTTCCACTTCCTGTCCTCCCCAAGCTACTGAAGAAGCCATTTCCAAAGACCTCTTGGAATAAAAACCACATCAGAGCAGTTTGTGGATCACCAAGGAACATAATACAAGTTCTACAATCCAGCATAATCTAGCAATGAACTGCAGATACTCCTCATACAATTCCTAGGTAGATCACACTAGTGCCAAAAAATAGCAGCCCTGACTGTTTCTGCCACCATGGAACATAAGTGAAATATTAGGACTAAAAGGCAACTGAAACCATGAAGTTCTGTTATATGAAATTAAAATCTGGTGCAGCCTTTTGCATTCCATTTTTTGTTTTCCTGATGTCTCAATACACTCACCAAAATTAGAAATAATTTATTCAGTTCAACTGGTAAGTGCAATAACGCCATGATCCCATTCACACGATTATAGGTTTCTCTATCGCAAATGAGAACACTCATTTTATATGTAGGTCACCAGCTTTAGCACAATGTGTCAAAATTAGTACTGCTACTGTTTTATACACTTAGGACTACAAGTAATTCCCAGGATTATGTTTGGTGGTATACACCAAATTAACAGACTGTCAAAGATGACACACGCAGAGCACTCAGCACGAATCACAGTACTCAGTAGGACGCACCAACACCAACCTTCCGTGATTGTTCCAGCTCCAGCTGATTCAGTTAGTCCATACCCCTGTCCTACAGGGCAACAGAAACAAATGTTCATAAACCGCTGAGTTGCTGCAGAGAGCGGAGCTCCTCCACAAAGCAGGATGCGAATTTTTCCACCTAGCAGCATTCGTACTTTCCGGAAAATAAGGCTAAAATGCAAAGGTAAGAGTATATATTTGTTGCTTGTAAACAAAACAAGAGAGTACCTAATTTTGTATCTGAACTGAAAGTTTCCATCATCTTAAAATAAACTTTTATGGCATTCAAGGAAAACCTTGACGGAGTACATTTAAATTTTCAAAACCACAGGCACAGATTTTTAAGATTTGAAGATGGGTTAAAAGTTTTGAGAATGCAGATTTAGTAAGACAGTAGAGTTCTGTGATTTTTCTCCTCAAAAATAATTTAAATAAGCTGTATAAATTTTGCAATTATATTATCCTGTAGTCTCACTAAGGTTGGGATTTGGACACGATGATCCTTATGGGTTCCTTTCAACTTGAAATGTTCTATGATTCACTTCTGTGAAAATGCGAAGTCTACAGTTATCTATAGGAACAGGCTTCCCATCTTACCCCAAAATTGTATAAATCCATTATTGAAGTCCTGATGAAAATAATGCAATGAATATAAATCTCCAATCAGTTTCAAGTTAAATAACACTCACTTAAATTATATCAGTAAATATTTAAAACCATCACAGAACCTACTGATTTGTTGTTACAATTTACACTTAATTACAGACTTGTTCATGTTCAAAGCGTGAACATTAAAACAAAGAGAAGCACACACACACAAAAAAAAAAAAAGTCAGGTACTGCTCATGTGTTAAGACTTTGATAAGCATTTTTTACGTGCCATTAAAAATAAAACTAAAATTACCTATCACAGAGAGGGGTAGTGTAACCTTTGGAAATCTGTTCCATTTTGTAGTTGTAGGCCAATATAAATAGATTCCGCTGGAAACTAGTCATTTCATTCACTTTATTCATGACGTTTTTGTAGATCCGATCCATTATTTCCTAGTTACATAAAAAGATTAACTCAAAGTAACAGAAATCCTAAATTCAGTACCACAAAAAGGAACATAATCTAGAAATTCTAGTACATTTCAGATGACAACCCACTCCCAGGTTGCTTCCTCTTCCATTGCTAAGAGCTAGCAAGATAGTCACAGAAACTATGAAAGGAAACATCTGAGCAGGAGCACTAGTTAACCCCAAGCTCTCTGCTGACAATTATCTTTACTCCGTTAATTTACTATGATGAACAATAAATGACTAATTAAAACAGCAATCTAATCCTCATAGCTATTTAAACTTTGAAAAATGTTGACACTCATACGATGAATGTTTATCCCCAACATACAAATAAATATCAAAATTATTATTTTAAGGTAGCTTAACATCAAAGGTTCTACCTTTTTTATTTAGATGATCATAGAATAGTTTGGGTTGGAAGGGACCTTTAAAGGTCTAGTCCAAGACCTTGCCAGGAGCAGGGACATCTTCAACTAGATCAGGTTGCTCAGAGCCCCCTCCAACCTGACTTTGAATGTTTCCAGGGATGGGGCATCTACCACCTCTCTGGGCAACCTGTTCCAGCGTCTCACCGCCCTGAATGTAAAAAATTCATTCCTTATACCTAGTCTAAATCTTCTCTCTTTTGGTTTAAAACCATTACCCTCTATCACAATAGACCCTGCTAAAAAGTTTGTCCCCATCTTTCTTGTAAGCCCCCTTTAAGTACTGGAAGGCCACAACAAGGTCTCCCTGGAGCCTTCTCTTCTCCAGGCTGAACAACCCCAACTCTCTCAGCCTGTCCTCATAGCAGAGATGCTCCAGCCCTCTGATTATCTTCGTGGCCCTCCTCTGGACTCACTCCAACAGGTCCATGTCTTTCCTGTGCTGAGGGCCCCAGAGCTGGACACAGTACTGCAGATGGGGTTTCACCAGAGTGGAGCAGAAGGGCAATCACCTCCCTCGACCTGCTGGCCACGCTGCTTTTGATGCAGCCCAGGATACAGTTGGTTTTCTGGGCTGCAAGCGCACACTGCCAGCTCACATCTAGCTTTTCATCCACCAACAACCTCAAGTCCTTCTCAGCAGGGCTGCTCTCAATCCCTTCATCCCCCAGCCTGGCAATACCAGGGGTTGCCCCAGCCCAGGTGCAGGACCCCGCACTCGGCCTTGTTGAACCTCACGAGGTGCACACAGGCCCACTTCTCGAGCTTGTCCAGGTCCCTCTGGATGGCATCCCATCCCTCAGGAGTGTCAACCACACCACTCAGCTTGCTGTCATCAATTTTGTCGTTAAAAATTTGAATTATGATTATATTTTTAAAATAACTTTTGAAATTATTTATCCTTCAGTTACTTACCGGGACAGCTGCCATTAGGGTTGGCTTAAGTGTAGTGACATCACCTTTGCTTCCTTTCTTTATTTTTGAGGACTAAAGCGAAGAACAAGTTTACTAGCAGACACATTCAAGATTTTTAACATGAGAAACAAAATTATATAGCACATCTTTCCAACAGTCATTTTCATTTAAATTATATTTTAACAATCAAAACTAGCCCAGAGTACCAGTCATAACCACCAATACCCTGTTTCATGAATTGTAGAAAAGAAGATTTGTTGTAATATTTTTTTAAAAATATTACAAAGATCCGATGTGTCTAGTTTTTGGTCTTTTTTCACCATAAGGGCTTATATCAACAACATACCTGGTCAGCTAATGTCTGAGGCGAAGAGTAACCAATGCGGCATCCATGAGACAGACACACAAGTTCAGCACTCAGCTCCAGAACATGGGCAAGAGGCAAATAGCCAATATAGATGTCTTTTTCCCTGTAAAGAATTTTTAAAAGATAGGTTTATGTTGTACCATTAGAGTCCTCAAGCTAAATTTACACAGAGCTTACTGCAGAACTAGAGGAACTGGAAAAATGCTTTTGAGCTTGAGAACATATATGTCAAATATTATGAGTTTTGTTTCAGAAGCTGCGTACTACACACCGTAGGTTTAAGGCATGAATGAAGTGGGATGGTTATTCATCCCGAGACAATTAACCGTGAGTTATGGGTGCAAAGGCAATTCTGTGGACAAGATTAAAAACTGCACCAAACAGAAAGAAACCACAGAATTTAACACTAACCAAAGGAAGTACTGCTTAGGGAAGCTTTCAACCACTCTAGTGCAAGGTGGCTTCACAGGCTTTTGTGTCCAGGTCTTGCCCACATACAGAAGATGAGAGAACAAACAGCATATGAAGTAGCCATGTCATTTAATGCAGTACTGGAAGACGCTCAGACATCAGTACACAGTATGATGTGTCACAGACAAAGCAGTTAATATTTGACACAGCAATTAATCTAAAATCATATGGAACTACACGACTTTGCTGGTAAGTAACTGTTGGTACGTACCCCAGATTTGGAATCCTCTCAGCCATTCCAGTTATCCCAGCAATTATGTTGCAATGGGAGATCATAACTCCCTTGGGAACTCCTGTGGACCCACTTGTATACATGATCACCGCAATATCGGAGGGCACAGGCCTAGCCTGCTGTTTGTTTCCTGTAATTTGTGTTAAAAAAGAGAATGTATAACATGTGGAAAGCCTATCAGACTGGGAGATCTGATATACTAACATATTTCAGCAGTCATTCCAATATACACTACATCACTATTACTATTACATTTTGCTTTCAGTTAAAAAGATTGCCGTCAAGCTTAAGTGCCTTCACAAAGAGCAGGAACTTCTTTGTATTAGCTGAGCAATGTTTTGAGTGATTGTCCTAGTCTACCACAACAACACTTTTCCTATTATGTTTCCCGTGTTCCAGCAGAAGACACAAAAATGGGCAGAGCTTTGGCTTCCCCAAAATGCCACTGAGCTTCACATCCTTAGGAAGGTAGGCTGCACTGGTTCCACACTGCCACAGGGTCAGTCCCCGTTTGCAAAGCTACTTTCTCACGTGTCCCTGGCAGGGGAACAACATGCTGCCTCATTTGCAACACCTGCAGCACAGCACTGCTATGCCAACATGAGGTCTCCCCAACAGGGTCAAAGTAGGACAACAGATAAAATGACCCAAACAGAAAGAAGAGATAACCTACCAATATCTGCCTTGGCCCCCATAGCTTGCACAGAAGCCATAGTGTGAACAATGACACCCTTGGGAAACTCTGCCCATGTTGTTGGTTTGCCATCCACGGTAATAATATGTCGCAGCAGTGGAACTTGAGAAACAATTTCCTGTGGAAATGAATATATGTTCATAAATCAGACATGAGGTTTGTGCCAAGAAGAAAAAAAAAAAAATAAAAAAAATCTACCTACTGTATACATTAAGAAAAAAAAAAAAAGCATTGACATAAAATATCTGAGGATTTAGAATATCAGAGGATAAACTTGTCTAGCTCAAACAGCTGCAAAGCTTTAAACTTTCCACATTTACATTTGCAGGACTGATTGAACTTTCCACTTACAATTCCAAAAAATTTTTCCAATCATTTACTGATCTGGGTCTTATTTCAAGAAAAGCCCACAAATAAGACTGCAATGATTTGTAGAGATAATTGACTTTCCACTCATAGAACACCAAGAGAAACTGGCGACACTGAGCTCACAATAATTCTTGCGTTGCTCCTTGATTACTATGCTGTTTAAAATAAGAAACAGCTAGCAAAAGTACAGAAAATTATTAGTTAAGCAATAGTTAAGCATTTCAAGCAAAATGTGAGTTCAAAAACATTTATCAATGATGACTACCATCTCTAGCAGAAGAAATTAATTCTCCTACTGCAAGCTGAAATAAGTGTGCATTGCCTACATACTGTTGTTCTAGTAACTAAAAAAAACAAAAAGGTTTGGGAAATTCTCATTCAAAACTCAGCAGCAGCGCAGTTTTTAACTAAAACAACTCTCTTATGTGAAAGGTCTAGTTCGCCCAAAACACATCATGATGAAACCCATGCAGAATAGTTGTTCCACTTGCGTATTCAATCTGGGTCAGTAAGTCAAAAAGTTTTTTGCCTGTTCTAACGTTTGAGAAGCTTTCCCTCACACTGGAAAACAGCTCTAACTCTTCGAGTACACGTCTTTAGATTTAAGAGCCATTCTCCACTGGGAAAACATCCAATCAGGAGGATGATCACATTTAGCTAATCTTGTAGTTTATACATTTTTCTGTTCTTCCCATTTGCTTCAATTATTAAATTCATAGACACTAAATCCACCCAGAGACCACAGCAGTTTTTTGTAAAGGTGTTGTTCCAGGCAGCACTGCAGCTCTTCAACAGTGCAAATTGCTCATCCTGTTCTCCAAAAGTCATTGATTGAGGAGCCTAAATCCCACTGAAGGCTACCTATCAGTTTTTTCTGTACGTGAAGACAGATACATAAATCTTATTCTAAAAGAAGTGTCTGCCCTATAGAAAGGCAATAAATCATTGTTCCGTACAATGGAACCAGGTCTTTTAACAATAATGAACCGATACACTGGAAAGAGATAGACAAAGAACAGTTTTCTGACCTTCAATTTTGTTTGCATCAATTCTTTACTAGTAATGATGGTGGTCACCTCCGTTTCATTCAGCCCATGTACTATTGCTGGGCCTCCCAGAGTAGCGTACAGAGTAACAACTGAAACAGAAAATGGGGGGGAATGTGAACCTCTATGTTACACTTTCAAGTGTAGTTTACAATAAAGGGCTGAGATTAACCTATTCAAAGTTAGGCAACACAGTAAAAATATTTGTCAACTAATATAAAGGTGGTGTAGTTTTGTGCTTTAAAAAAATACATATTACACAGATTTAAATACAGCATAATTTTCAGTTACTCCCAGAAGGAATAAAGAACAACCATTGTCTACATGACTGTTTATTACTTTTCAAGGTCTAACTAGAGGTACCAAAACCACATTACTCTCTGTAATTCCTTCCCTTCTAGATCTACTCTTGTACCATCATGGCTTTTACAGTTTTAAAAGTAGGCATCTGTTCTCAGTTTAATACACTGTTTAACAGTCCTCTTGTACACAGGAAAGAAACAGCTTTCATTTACATGACTCCTCTTTTCAGAATTCACATGCTTTGTTACTAGCCTTTACAACTGACTGCTAATAAGAAATTATTATAACATTGTAATACATGTTATCAGCAGATTAATTCTCACATTCAGTAATAAATCTGTGACTATCATGTTCTCCCATCTATTTAAAACAACATACTAAACGTTTAATCATCACAGTCATCAGACACTGAACTGACATCATGAGAATACAGAATAGCAAGGAAAGAAAGTATTTAGGAAACTGACTATTAGAAACACCGTTTCCTGTATTTACGGACAGCTCCTTCGCGATAGAGTGTTAAACCACAACTATTTCATATTAACAATTTTAAAATCATATTTAATTTCCGACCATTTTTACGGGAACCGCATCAGAAAAGACAGGAAGAGACTGGGGAAGAAAAAGGCAACTCAAAAAGAAGAAAGGTATTGGTCTCAAAAACATAATGATTTCCTATTTTCCAAGCAGAATGCTAAACAGGGGCATCTCGAAGAAGTTGTAAGGCCAAGTAACACAATCATTAATAATTACATCATTAGTGCTGGAAGTTTTGTCACATTAGGTATCTGAATTTCTTTTGTATTTTAGTCTAGATTTAGCTGAATATTTAAACAACATAATTATCAGAACAAGACACCTCATTGTATGTTAGGGCTGAAAGTATATTGTGCTTGCTGCTGCAAAAATAAAATAAAATAATAAAAAAAAATATCAAACTCTGTTTTATTGTAAGATTTGAAATCCAGAGAGTTACTAATCCTGTGCAGCATACTAAGGAGGAACTCAAAAGCAGTTTTCTTACACAGAAAAGTAAATAGTTGACCTCTACTTATTTTTCCCTTGTTAAAACAGTCCATCGTAGTTCAGAACTGTTGCAGGGCAAACGCACATGCACTGTGTTTTCTTTAATTTGGTGGGAGCAAAGTCCAGAAGAGTGCCTCTACTAGTTCCCACGAGCTCTCTCGACTTACGGCAGTGACCCCTGTTACATAAACATCGAGCAGAAACGCAGCTTCCCCAAGCCAGCAAGCACAACCGAGGCGACACACCGCCCGGAAAGAAAAGTATAAGCCCTGAAATAACCATTTATGCAGTTAATTACTCATCTACAAATACGTACATCAAGGACAGCTTAGAGCTATACGACAGAGCCAAAGAGAAAGAGAGATATACCACTTATATGATGGTGTACTGATGTCATGGAGAGAAAAAAACAACAAAATCAAACCTGAGCAATGACTCTAATCTGTGAAATTCTCACTTCTCCACATTGGCACCTAAAACCTTTTCAGGTAAATCTGAAAGTTCAGATATTTTTTTTTCTCTCCTTCTTCTCTTGAAGACACACCGAGAAGGGATTATCTTTTGTGCTTATCTTTACCCATGCAATAGCACAAGTGAGTCTTTGACATCTGGACTTCTGCTAGGAATACTGCCTTCAAAGTCTGACAAAAAGAAAAACCTCAACACCACTAAATTTGCCAGCTAATATACAAGAACAAAGCCTTGTCCTAAAGAGACAAATAGAACCATAGCCATTTATTTTAACGTAACTAAAATGTTAAACTGAGTATTTCAGCATCCATCATACATAAAAAATAAAGCAGCAATGTATACCTTTAAAGGCTTCAGCCAAATCAATTCTGACAAAACCACTTCTGCTCAAGCTTCAGGAAGGCATGACTGAAAAATGAAACATAACCCTTCCTATTTATTTCATTGTTTGGTTATATACTCAGGTGTTTTATCTACCCACAATGGTGAAGAGCTCTTCACACAGATGAAGAGTAGATACTTTGGAAAAAAACCCTGGGTTTGTGCTAGTACTTTTTTTTTTCCATTTTTGAACTAGCAATCCCACTCTACCTCCTGCAAATACAATGCTTAGCTAGCTTCAAACAATGTAAAATTTACCATCAGCAAGTATTTCTAATCATAAAACCACTTGTTTGTGTGAGTAACCCGTAATATAAAAATTACTTTCCCCATTTTAATTCCGGAGTACAAAAGGCATTTTCTCCAACACTATGTATGAAGCAGATGAACCTGCTCTCTTGGCATCAGTTCTGGGCACATACCATCAGATTTAATACATCTCACATTCGGAAAGAATGTCAGAACACCACCACAGCAGTTAGCTGTTGTGAAACCTGTAAACTGAAAAATGCTAATATAAGTCATTTAGCAATGTCTTGCCAGACTACTTCTTCAACATCATCTGAATTTTATAATTCATTCAGCAAACCGACTACGTGCATATTGCATGATAATATCATCATCTGCCAACACACAAGTCAGCCAAGTTCACGTAAGATGACATACAACTTAGATGCTAAATACCACGTCAGACAGTGTGCCGAAGCACGTCTCAATAACGGAATTTAAAACATTAATCCAACAAAATGAAAAACACATGCATACCATTCTACACACGACATCCATCCACTATCTCAGGTATTTTTTTTCCCCCCTCAAATTACAAAATCTTCCTAGGACTTGTAAGTGCACTTCACTTCCAAAGAAAAAAAAATAATTAATACAAGCCTTTGCATTTAGTCACTAGGAATCTAACAGATCTCAAAAGTGATAAAAGGAAACTGACACAGTGTATTATGAGACATGCAGTTTAAAAGCAACACAGGCATCTCATCTGACAGCAGCCTGTGCAGATCTCTGCTCTGGCAGGCAAGTCAGCAGCAGCCACTCACTGAAGAAAGGATCAAAAATATCACTGAATTTAGGTGGAAAGGCACCTGGGAAGATCACCTGCACAAAACAGTTCATTAGAGCATAGTGCTCAGGGCCGCAGCCAGTCCCGTTTTAAGTATCTCCAAGGATGGAGATTTCACAACCATTCTAGGCTTCTGTTCTGGTATTTAACCACCCTCGCAATGAGGACATTTGTCCTAATATCTAATCAAATTTTCCTGTGTTTCAGCTTGTGCCTGTTGCATCCAGTCTTATCAAAACACACCTTTAAGCAGAGTCTGGCTTCATCCTCTCTGTACGCTCCCATTAGTTTTAGACAGCAACAAGATCTCAACTCCCTCATCTTAATGCTGAACAGACCCTGCTCTATCAGCCTCTTCTCATATGTCACGTTCTCCAACCCCTTCAGCATCTTGGCAGCCCTCCACTGGACTCGCTCCAGTACATCAAGGTCTTTTTTTTTCTACTGGGAAGTCCAAAACTGGACACAGGACTCTAGATGTGGTCTCACCAGCATCCAAATGGAGGAGAAGGACCACTTCCCTGGACCTACCTGCTACACTCATGCTACTGGCCTACTGGATGCTGTTGGCCTTCACTGCAAGAACACTGTGTACTCACGGTTGACTCACTATCCACCAGGACCCCCAGGTCCTTTTCTGCAAAACTGCTCTATCCAGTTGTCCCCCAGCCTATACTGGTGCATGAGATTATTCCAGCACAGGCACAGGAATTTGTAATTGCCTTCACTGAACTCCATGAGGTTCCTGACAGCTCACTTTTCCAGCTGCCAAGCCCCTCTGAACATCAGCCCTGCCCTCCCGGGTACTGGCTGCTCCTGCCAACTTGCTACAGGCTGTGACCTGCTGTGTTTACACTCTGTCCCGTCATCCAGATCTTCAATAAAGACAATAAACAGTATTGGACTCAGTATCAATCCCCAAGGGCTGGCAGCTAACTCTGTCCCACTGATCACAATCCTTTCAGCCAATGGACCAACGAATTTTCCATCCATCTTACTAGCTACATATCCAGTCTCTATCTAAATAGTTTGGATGTACAGATACTATGGGAGACCATGTCAAAGGCCTTGCTAAAGTCACAGTATACAACATCCACGCTCTCCTTGTCTGCAGAGCTAGTCATCACACAAGGCAAGCAGGCTGATTTTGAAATGGTATGGGCTAGGGTAGTACCTCTTGTAACCAACTCCACCCTTAAAACTGAGGGAATAATACAGCACAAGGGTACACATAAAATAACCACACAAACCTGCAGTTAAGACTTATTTAAATGAAAACTGCTATATACTCATGAACGTATGGCTTTTCAAACCGAAACAGGGTCATGCTTAGAGCAGAGAGGGACCATTTAATTTTTTTGTTAGGCTTGCTTCCAAAAACTGACAAAAGTCTAATTGAAATACACCTTCAGTGTAGGTAGGTAGTAAATCAGGAATTTCTGCGCATCTGGCTTTTACAGCCCATCTCTTATTGAAGGAGGACAAATGTGGCATGGGAGAGAAGAGGCCAAAGCCTATGAGGAACAGCAGCTTCTAGAGTGCCCTGTGGGAAAACGAGAAATGTCCCCCCAAGAACATCACAGAACCCAGTCATTATGTGAATGACATATTATGGAGTGATGATGAAACAGACATTTGAAAATAATTCCTATACCAAGTTGAGATCAGCATTCCATAGGTTTCTCAGCAAGAAAAATAGGCCTAGAGCTCCTATGCGCATCCTTATGCCTAGGCTCCCACTAGGTTAGGGTACACAGTGGGCTTTCTGCCGCGGCAGAAATGTACCTCGGACACAGCTGTGGCCTTCTACATGACTCAAGTGAAAGGGGAGCAGACGTGGCTTTGCATTTGTCTCTGCCCTGTGCTGTGAAGTCAAGCTGTGCAAGGACATCTCCAGCCAGTCTGTCTTGTTCCGTCACTCCTCAAAGGCACCTCCAACATAGCCTGCAACTGCCCAGTGTACACATCCTGCCAAGAAAGCACCTTCTCCTCCCAAAGCAGACTCAGCTCTGTCCCAACACAGCTAGTGGTCTCCACAATACAACAGCAGAAGGCTAAAGGGTAAGTAACTAGAAGTTACAGAATGGGACTAAGACTGTCATCAGATAGAAGACCCCAAAAGACACTTCTGTTACGGTCATTCCATGAGAAAATGAGGAGTATCATCCAGGTCAGAGAACCCAGTCTCAGCCCACTGCCAGGGCTAAAGATCCAACTAGTGTATGATTAAACCAGATACTAAGAATCAGAGTGAGACTTGAGTTTAAATAGCTCCCAAAAACTGAACACAGTTTTAAGGTTTCTGACATAATAACTAGAACTCAAGCTTGTCCTTGAGCACAGTCTCAAATCAGCATTCAGGTTAAATTAGGATAGTCCGTGCAATGGACTATGAGAAAGTCAAGAGGCAGAGAGAAGAAAGAAAAACATAAAAATATGAAAAATACAGCAGCCTCAGCCTAAGGTTCGAGTTAAGGAATGACTTACAGTTTGGTAAAGGAGTTACTACGCAACTTTTTAATTTGAAAGAGCTGTCCAAAGTAGGTTCAGGACTTACTCATTCCTTTTAGAGATAACAATACGATGAACTCTAACCAAAAATCGGAATTGAAGAGTTGACAAAATACCCAGTTAAAACAAAACTTACAGGCACAGATGAAGGTTTGACATCAACTCCTGAAACCGAGTCAATGAATTAATGCGTGGTTTTTGTTTGTTTGTTTTCAGAAACTTGGGAATCTGTACTGATCTGAGATGAAAAGAAAATAAACCTCTCACAAATTCACTGAGCAAGATATGCTTACTGAAACCATACTCCAGCTGCAAAGAGATACACATTTCTCCATTCAGTAAGGCAAAACACTGCAAAGGGCACAGTCTCTACCTTATGCAGTATTTTTTATTCACAGTTTTAAACACTCCGTATAAACCTTACACACTAAGAAAATTTTATATAAAGTGAAGTAAGAAAAAGGTTTGTTTTCAGATTGTGTTGTAAGATCAAAAGACATAAATATTTTAGGAAAGATGCACACTTACGCTGGTAGTTGCACATAAAGCAGGCCTGTGCTGCGATCATCCACTCAGCTCTAGTCTCACAAAAGATAGCAATGTTAGTCTTTGGTTGCTGACCCAATACTGCTAAGCCGTTTCCAAAATTAACAGCTTTAATGTATACATCTTCGTATGAAAGCCAGGTGTACTTGCCAAGGATGACCTAATAAGAATAATAAATTCAATTTAGAAAATCAAAATCCTTAATACATGTTCTACTACATCTTTATTCACATGAAGAAACCACAGATGTTTGAAGTAAAAGTTGCTTAAATTCTAAAAGCAGTTTATTTAAGATAACGAATAACACTCTTGCCAAAAACTACAGGGACTGTGGAAGTTCCAACACAAATACTGCAGTATCTCCACGCTTGTTATCACCTCAGTTTCTGTTTTCACATTAGGAAAGCACATGATTCCCACCGTATTTCGTAGCTTCAGAAGCCCTCCGAAAGGCCTTAGTTATCTGATACACGTGCCTTTAGATTTTTTACAAAGGTTTGTTTTATTTTAAGTAAAGGGTGACAAGCACTAGCTAGTACAATACATCCTCTATATTTACTTTCTTGGATATTTGGCCTACAATTCACATATGCAAATAGGATACTTAGGCGTTCATTCTTACTAAAAAAAAAAAAAAAACAAAACAAAACACACACCACAAAATCCAAAAAACCCCAGGGAAACTGGAATCCAGAAAGCAGTGTAACAATGGGTCCTCAGTCAGAAATTCTGAAATCCCCTTCCCTTCACTTCTTCCAAAACAAATGTCGGGAGGAAGAGGAGTAATATTTTTGCTTTTTTTTACTGCTAAACAAAAGTGGGACAGAAGACTGAACTGGAAATTACTGGCAAATCTCAGTATTGAAAAGTCGTGAAAAAAGTTAAGCAATCATACTGTTCTTCTATATGGAAAAGCTGGTGCACAGTAAAATTGGACTTGAATTTACAGTTCACCATCACAGGTTTCTATGTGTGCACTTGCACTTTACAGTAATATTTTCTCACTGATAGGGTATTTCTTTGATGACATCCTATAAATTTTCATATACAGATATAGTTCAAAGAGATGTTTTGCACTGAAAATCCACACTCAAATTATTATACGTTACCTGTCTAGTTATACAAGCACCTTGACAATTTTGAAAACTAATTTTTATTAGTCAAGTATTTCAAACATTTCTTTTGGCTACACAGCATTAGCAATAAATGCAAGCAAATGATTTAAAAAAAAAAAAAAAAAAAAGCTAGAAAAGCAAACTTCCCCCTCCTCCCTCCATTGTGTTTTCCAGATTTCAATTATCAACTTTAACTAAATTTCAAATTTCTGGACTGTAAAATCTAACAACTTTTTGGCATGTAACTACATTTCTACTGAGTCTGTATTTCTACATCCACTTCCTTAATAAAATGAATTTTAAAATCTCTCTCAAACTCTAATAGGAAAATAAAATCTAATAGACTTATCAGAACACTTTTTCAAACAGCAGAAGGTTACTATTGGGTAACTGAGTTGTACTCACTCCAGCCTTCCTGCATATTGCTTATACTTGTTTTGCAGGACAAAACTGTTTAACTCAGGACAGGTATATAAACAGCTGCTTGGAAATTTCACAAATGTCTTCATGGGTAAATATGATTTATCAAATCCAAAACTTGCCAACAATAACAATCCTTAGCAATTTCACCGGAAAATAAACATTTCACACACAAATATCTGCTCAGGTTTTCCTGTTTTATTTACAGAAACTCAGCTTCACTGGCAAATATGTTGTTTCTGAGCCAAAAACCTTACTGGAGAAGAAAGATCCCATTGAATTTCACTGCTGTAACCGGTGAGAGGATCGCAGCAGAACCACTGCCTGACCACATACATCCGCAGCACCACGGGGCAGAGGGCTCACACCGCTACCAGCACTCACAGCTACAGCCCCCCAAGGAGAAGGACCTGGGAGTTCCTTTCGGTTTCGACACATCAAGATATTTCTTGTATGGAAAACTTTTACTGCTTCCAAAGAAAATACTGCATCTCTTCCTGTCCATCCAAATTTCAGTAATTTGGAATTTTAATTCCAATCTGGGACATTTTCCCCCCAAACGCAGTATGTTTGGCAGACATGGAAATTCTTAACAAGCTCATCAGTTGAAAGCAACTTAGAGAAATGAATCAGGTGACACCCTTTCCACCATTATACTCTACCTACAGCATGGCCTCAGGAATGCTGCTCTCAAATAATTAGGCCAAGAAATACAAGCAGATTCTTGTTACTGTTTCTGGTACGTCTGCCAATCTGTAAATGAACAGGTTTTGGTAATTTCTGCCATTCATTACCTAACTCACTAAAGTTGATATACGAAATCATTAAAGGGTGAAAAGTTGATCCTTCTGAATAACACTTGTGATTCGGATTTTTTCCCATATTTTTTTTCCTCTTAAATAATTTATCCTCATTGCGTAAACAAATTTGATATAAAAGTAGTGCAAGAAGGCCTTACCGGTGCTTTCCTTTCTTAAAAGGTTAGAAAATCCACAGAAAGGAAGCACAGCACTGTTATAGTTATTCTTCTATATACAGAAATATAGTTACATTTCTGAAGAACACTGATGTGTGAAAACAGATGAGAAGACCTTTTTCAATGCAGCTGTTTTGAGTTTCATTTTCTCTACTGCCTTCCATATATTTAAATTTCCATGTTCCCTTCCTCCCCATGCTCAGCGTTTCTTTTCTACTCCCTCCCTATGACATATTAATATACTGCCTCTGTCCGTACCCCCCTTTCCCTATATGCTTCTTTTGCAGGACATAAAGCAGGCTATGGTTTCTTTCATCCTTCCTTGTGTTTGAGTATGTCTCCAAATCCATCTCCGTTCTTGGCCCTTGCCTCAGTAGCTTTCCCTAATATTTAACAATGTACAGTTTTTACTGAACACAGCTATTAAGATGGATGTTAACTGCCATAATCTTTTAAACGTTTACATACACTTAATTTTACAGCTTTCAGAACTTATTTCTGCTAGATAACTACCTAGCACATGTAAAGAAAGTTAACTGTCCAAGAGTTTGCAAGAGAAGGGCCCAAGAAGTCACAATTATTGAGAACAGATTAGACAGACACATTAACACCAAACACTAAATCAGATGAGACAGCCCCTCTGAATGTTTACTTCAAAATACTACATTAAATAGAAAAATACTGCCCTCTAGTGCACCAGCTTTTAAACATACTTAAAGTGCAAGTTATTAAAAATTTTTGAGTTATCTATTTAATGCACTGGGAAGTATTATTAAATATCAGTACTGTATTAACATCTGCAAATCCAGCAAAGTATAAAGACTAAATACTTGCTGCACAGTGAACATTTCTTTAATCTGGATTTTAGGGCAACCATATTCAAATTTTTAGTGCGAAGGTGTCATAAAATGTCCTTAAAAAAAGCTGCAGGCACTTGTAGAGACATTAACTACCTGACCTCAGTTACCTGGTCAAGGTCTTCTAGAAGTAGCTTATAAGGCTCGAAGAACCTTGACCACAATTTAAAAAGCAGTGATCATAAGTTAAATACATTTTGTTGTAGCAAATACCTTAAAAATAATACAAAGGAGGTTATTTGAAATGCCCATTTTTTGTCTTCTTCATATGAAAACATAGATTGCAGCTGAACACTTCTGAAAAACCTCACCCAAAAATATTATTTACATACCACCCTATGTTTTTCAACATCATAAGCTATTCTCACTGCTCGATGACTTGGCACGGCAAGAACCTTCCTGCAACTCCACACTGCTTCAGTATCAGCTATAATGACTGACAGTCTGAATTCCCAAGCGCTCGCCCATGCGCTTACTGTTTCACCTAAGTCTCACAGGCTTCAGACGCATCACTTTCCCCTATCAAAATCATGTTCACTTTTCCCCACTATGTCTTATTTATTATGTTTCCAACAATTCTGCTCTCAGTTACAAAACCTTTTTAAAACAGAACAAAACAAACACTGCCCCCTCCAAAAAAAAAAGAACAATAAAAGAACACACATAAACAAAGCAAAATCCACATACCAACATATATAAAAGCAAGCACATGACAACATAACCTATGACTACCATGACATAAAATAATCAACCAGCAGAACCAGTTCATCTTTCGGGCATCATAAAAATTTAAGCTCTGCGTAAATTAATTTTTTCAATTAATTACATCTTAATCACTGAAGTATTTTCAACATTATTTTATCCTGACTTAAATACATATTTTAGGAAATTAATATTAGGTACGCTCGCCAATCCATGTATTAAACTGACTACATGTGAAGTATTATAAAATGCAACAAAGTGAGCAGCAGCAAGTATTTGTATTTCATTAACATCCATCAATTTCTGCTACTTTTGCAACTACACAGGAATAAATAAATCTTTTGAACAACGTAATGTCATAAAAATTCAAGAAATTACAGATTATCTGGGATATCATTGCTCTCAAATTAATGTAGTGTCTAATCTTAAAGATGTTATATATTCAACTTTAAATAATTTTAGCTACAACTATAAGCACACTTAGTTCTCCTAAGAATCTGAAGCTTAATATTTTACTTTTTTGAGATATATATTTACCCCATTAATTAACGAATCATTAATTAGGCTAATCTAGCCCACTGCAATTCACAGAGACGTATTCTAATAGGTAACGCAATTCAGTACACGAACCCATGATTTACATTCAGATCTGCCCGACTTGCAGATGACCTCAGAAAAATGCATCAATCATTCCCACCACTGTGTTCAATTTCTGAAAGGGAAAAAGTCGCTAACAAGTTTTGCAACTCCTGTAAGGTACAGAAATGCATTATACCTAAGCATTAAAATTGTCATGCACCTTTTCAAAAAGTTGCATCAAATAAACCTCAACAAGTTGCCTTTTCTAAAAGGAACCAGGCAACAAAAAGATGCATGTTATGAGACAAAAATCAAAGGAAAAGAACCCTAACATTCAGAATCAACAAGGTTATCTAGTGAAATTTTCCAACTTTTTCACTTACTAAAACATGTTATGAGGTATTAAGAAACACTATATTCCTTAATGGGAAAAAAAAATAAAAATTAAAGGTAGGCTTATGTGATAATTCCACAACTTGGAACAAATAATTTGAGGGCAAGTATAGCAACGGACCATAATGAACTCTTGTGCCAAGCTTTGACAAAATTACCTAACTTAGGTAATTTCTAAGTCTAAATACTTGTTTCTAAGTAATTTAAGTAGGTCAACACCAACATTCTTCAGCTTTCCAATATTCAGAACAGTTTGCTTGCATAATGGAAAAGGCTAAAACTCCTAAGTTCTTAAGCCTTACATTACTAATTATGTTTGAAAAACAGAGCACAGATCACAGGCAGTCAAAATTCCGATTTACGCTCAGAATCCCACTTTGTACAGCATGAACTTTCTGTTTCTTTATAGGGCAATGACACAGCAAAACATGCATCAAGAAGGATTATATGTACTCATTTCTCCCAGCATTTCCTTCATACTGAAAAATTAACTCCATAGCTGGGAGGAAGTTTCACTAACAATTAGAGCTTCTGTAAAGATTTTAACAGAACTAAACTTTGCCACGTATTGTGATATTAACCAAATGCTACTTTAAACATTATACTCCTATATCAGAATTAAAACTAGCAGTATTTAAGGAATCCTTTATTACATGAAGAGATATTTTTTTCTTGAGCAGGAAAACTAATCTTAACTAAAAATTGTCTTTATAGCATGTAGCTAACAACTTCTCATACAGAAATGCAGACCTTTAACATATATCCACACATATACATGTATCCTGTTAACGGTATCTTGACTTGCTTCTTCAGGCAAAACTGCATTTTTAAATGCCTCTGAACAAATACAAAGCAGCAACTGACAACACAGGCCTGAAGGTAAAAGACTATAAAAAGTCAGTCCCTTGAAAAAACAGTTTTATACTGAAAGTACATCTCTCCCCACGCTGATTACTGATTAGCAGAGAAGTAGTTCACCTTAAAGGAGATTGAAAGACAAAAAAACCCAACCAAACACGAGTCTTCCAATTAAAGTCTGTGAAATCCTTTTCCAAACAAAAATTTCATTTAAGCTCTGAATTCACAGGGAAAAACAGTAAAACCTTAATTTACAGTTAAGTTTCCTGGAAAGGCACATGTGTGTATAGGCATCTAGTAATTTCTCTATATTTATCTGATTATAGTTGAAAATAACACAAAGGGAGACTTTTTTTTTTTAATCCACCTAAAAGGAAAACTTTGAAGTCAGTTACATCACCAGCTAAATATTAAAAACAAATGCCTGAAATATATTTGTGTTTTTTCTTTGGCTGAAACCATAAAAAAGAGTATCTACTCCAGAATGCAAAAAGGTTTAGATTTGTTTTAAATGCCAAGTAACGGAAGATTGAGAATTATGTAATTTAACTCTCTTCACAACTACTTAATCTAAGTAGAAAAACTTCTTTTTTCCCTGGATTTGCTTTACTGGACTAGAAGTGTTGCAAAAGAAAGTAAACACGCTTTGAAAAAATTCCTGAAGGCAGACTGCAAAAAGACTTACCTTTTTAAAAACTTTTCCTGATGGCTGGATTTCATCTTCCTCTTTGAGGATTTCACGTGTTCCCAGGAGTTTTTTGTCCTTAAACTTAGTCTTAGCATATTTAAAAACTTTATCGAGTGTATCACACCCAGGATATAAAACTGAAGCTAAGCAATGTAGACTGTTAACAGATCGGTACGCACCCCCAGGCTTGTTATTCACAGGTTTAGCTTTAACCTGCTTGGCTTTTGCTATAGCCTGCCTTGATCCTGAAAATATGTACCATGGAATGTACGTTACAAAGGAGTACACCAAGATTATAAAGTTTATAAACTGTAGAAGAACCGGGTTGATGTTATGCTTCAACTTCATTTTGGCTGCTTGCAAAGGTTACAAGGGAGAGTTCAGAAACATGGATCAATTAGACAGGGATCCAAAAAGATCTGAAAAGAGAAAAGAAAATGTTAGTGTTGGCAGAGGGGTTACTTTCAAACATATTATTACAGTCTACAATTACAATCAAAGCAAGTCTTTTTATGCAGAAATTAGACTAAAAGTCTTAACCCCTAACACAAACGAAACAAGACACCAATGCATGAAGAAAAACTCTTCCATTTCTATTTAACAGATTGCAGTACTTACTAGTATTTTTATTTCTTTGGACAGTACACAACACAAACACAGAGCCTAAGGAATTCAGGACCTGGGGTTTTAATTAAATGACATGTGAATGGAATGTATTTATCTGAAAATGTTATGTGATTATACAATTCAAAAGATTCTCTCCAACCATATCAGAATACCTACATGCTTATCTTCACTAGCAATCTTTACGACCTTTGAGAGTGTAAATCATCAACCTCCACACAAGCCCTAAGAACACAAGTAATGCCACTGCTCTGTGTGTGGGAATCCTGACCACTAAGTATGTTGCAATGCTTTCCAAACATGCAGGTGTCCCAGTCTGTACAATACGAGAAGGAAACTGTAACCTTCCTCCATGAAGGCCCTGTATGCAACAGAACTTTGCTGGTTCTTTTATTCCTAGGGACTTTCCATTAGACCTGCGATATCAGCCTCAGTACCGGAATGCAACAGGCACACTTGTTATATAAATAAACATGACAATAAGTGAGCTAATATTTGGTAAATACTTGAAAATGGCTTAGAAATATCACAAAAATCCTAGCAACAGCACTATGAAGAGATGTGTAACTTTTTCCAGGGTCCCTAATAATGCCAGGATATTCACTTTGACTTTTTTTAAAGCACTATTTATCATATCCAAAGAACACAACAATGTAACTTTCTAATGTATTCTCCTATGGAGAGAAGATACTATGCCATGTGTCTAAAAGATAAAAAAACAAACAAACAAACACGAAATAACAAAAAACCCCAACAAAATAATTAAAATCTTTATGGAAAACAGGGATGCTTGTCATAATGGCTGAAGAGGCATTTCTGCAATGTGAATGAGCTACCAGGTATAAAAATCAGTGTTTTGCACATAAAAGCAAAATTAATTATAAGTATACTTCACTCAGTTAACTTTTCAAATGTATTGACACAACTGTAGTAAAAGCAATACCATAAATCCAGCAACTAATAATGATGTGTACATAAGATGCGTAACTTTGATAATTCTTTCTAAATTAAGTAAATTTTCATTCGTAAGTTAGAGTGCAAATACCGTATTATTCTTTGCTGATGTCTTACGTTCATTGACTCTTGGAAAATCCTAATGAAAAGAAATTTTACTTGAAAAAGTAATGTTTAAATCATGTAAGATCCTTCAGTATTAATGAAAAGAAACCTAGCTTCATGAATCTTAGATTTGTAGGTCCTTTTGGGAACAGATCAATCCAATATCCTTCATTTGTAGGATGAGATTAATTCCATCTTTCTCTAAACCATACAATTTCTTAAAACTCCAAGCAAAAATATTTCACCATCAATTTCTTCCCTAACAAGCTGCTGTAACCTCATCATTAACCCTGCATCATTACAGGCAGTTGGAAGGAACCAAGCAACATCAAGATCTATTCTGCAAAGCACCCAGAGACGCATGGTCAAATAAAGCATATGAGCTCTTCACAGTAGGGGCTTACTGGATGAAGTAGCAGAGGGGGAAAAGGATTTAAAACCTAAATAAAATTTAAAAAAAAAAAAGTGTATATATTTTAATTTTCAGATCAAAGGCAAAAAGCAATGACGAAAAAAACCAAAAAACTCAAGTAGGCTAAAGGGCAAACTCAGTAATCGTTTGAAGAGACTTATGTTCTTAGGCTGTCACTGAAGGATACTTAATGGAAATAATCATGTGTCAGCCATTAAGCTACTGCAATCCAGAAAAATTATGCTGCTGTTGATAGCAGCACAGAACATGATGTTTTAAAGCTGAATCTAGAGTTCACACAACAAAAGTTTACCCATTTTTCAAAAAGGTATACATTGTACTATAATTTTCTTTGGCACAATTCAAGGGGAGACACTTTTTTTTTTTTTTTCTCCTTATAAAGCTGGAGAACTTCTCTGTGCCTACATAGAGCTGTCATGGTTTAACCCCAGCCAGCAGCTAGGACTCCACAGCAGATTCCCAGAAGGGCAGGGAGAAGAGGGAGAAAAGGAGGGGAAAGGAAAAGGAAAAAAACTTGTGGGTTGACATAAAGACAGTTCAATAGAACAATAATAGAAAAGGAAAATAACAACAACAAAAACAATAATGACACAAGTCACTCTCACCACCCAATGAATTGGTACCTTCCCAAGCAAAGGTCACAGATTCCCACCCCCTGAGCATGATGTCTATGGTATGGAACACATCGTTGGCCATTCTGTTGTTCTGTCTATGCTCCTTCTCAGCTTCTATGGGAAGCTGAAAAGAGTCCTTGAAAAGTATAAACATCACCTAGCAACAACTAAAACAATATGCATTACTGACATCCCTGTCATACCAAATCTGAAAACACAGCAACCACTAGAAAGAAAGTTAACTCTTTCCCATCTGAAACCAGGACAATAGTAGAAACAGAATTTAACCAACCACTGTTACAAGCAAAAATGAAAGCAACTGATTTAATACCTTTTTGGAAAATTGTTCTCCAAAGAAATTCCCTGTGTGACAAACAATTAAGCCTGTCCAAAAATATTCTCTCTGGGTGTCATAACTTTCCTTGGTTAGAGAGGCACTGAGCCCTTCTAGAACAGCAGTTTCCCATTTGATTTTGCAGTTATCCCAACAGCTTCATTCCTACCTCAGAAGGAGAGAGAAACTTTTTCCACCATTTCTAAAACAACCACGCCAAGGTTTCATGTCAAGCTCTCTCTTTTGGCTTACCTGAACACTTGCACATAACCCCCAAGCCTGGAAATGTTTGCTTTGAATTGCAAATCGTAAATTGTGCTATGCCCATCATTTCATAAAGGCTGCACTGCAAGAAAGGGTCCAAGGAACACTCCAACAGGACAGATTAAGGGAATATTTTGGAATGTCACCCTGGTTCTGAAAAGTAAGCATCCACCTCTAGAACTCTACTCTGATGTGCATCTGTTACCCTGAGTAAATTGCTAATTATTTCACTTTCTCCTTCAGTAAAGTGAGGCTATTACAATTCATGTCTTTCAAACAGTTTCTTTTCAAAATTAACACTTAGAAAAAATATTTTTTCACTTAAAATGTAATTTTATAAGGATAAAAAAAAAGTATCTTTTGCAAACATAGTTTCTTGCCTTAAAGGCCAAACAAGACTCCCTTTTTCTTTCTTTAAAATCTTCTAATTAGGAGATAGCAAACTTTAGCAAGAGAGAATCCTCCTATGCCAGTGTCTAACAATTTGGCAATTGATTTCAGACTGTGATATTTACAAAGTATCTATGTCTGTAACTAACTGTAATTACAATTGTAACTAGCATTGCAATTGGGAGTGGGAAAAGTGCAGTCTCTTTTTGAACAAGCAAGAAAAATATATTCTAGTATTCTCATTATAAACATAAGTTCCAGTATCTTTGTAGGGTGACAGTTCTAAAGAGAGCTGAGAGGTGACACAAAGGAGTTCCTTGGTGGCAATGTAAAGGCTCCACCTCTTTCCTTGTATAACTGAAGAACATACCATGCATTTTAACTCATTTCATTTAATTGTTTGCTATGTTGCTGAAGAGAAAAATTACAGGTAAGCAAAGGAGATGCATTTTAAAATGCCTTCATCCAAGAGATTTATCATTGCCATTCCCAGCAGAGGAACATCAAAGTCAGCTAAATGGATCACTAAGCATCCAATAAAAAAATCATTTTGATGACAGCATAGAAGGAAAACTTATCCCTAACTTAAGACTGGACTGCTAGCAGTAAGACTACTAACTTTTACTGTAAGCAAAACCAATGCAGCTGAACACAACAGTATGTTTTTAGGGTTTTTTTTAAATAAAAGGTCATTTAACCTACCCCCAAAAACAGTTTTAATGACACAGTAAAAGAAAAAGATTGTTTTCATTAAGATACAATGTTTGCACGTGCATTTTTCTGTAAACAATTGCTATTTTGAACCTTTAATGTATGGTATTTTAAAAACTCAAAATGAAAATACATAATTAATAATCATTTTGCAGAACTATTCTGAAAATGAAAAGTTTTACAGAAATTTTCAAGGTTGTATCAAATTTGAAAGGCCTGAAAGGGACGCACTGTTTCCTGTTTAATATTCTACCTTTTAAAAAGTGCCAAACAAAAAAAAAAAATCTTCTGAAAGACTTAGTGAAATACTATACTGTGTCTTTAAATTTCATTGAAATACAATTTGTGGTCACCTTGTTAATTTTGGACTGTAAGAAGTGCGAAAGTAAACCCAACATTTTGGGGCAGGGAACGAAAAGCAGAGGACAACAGGATCCTAAGCTGTTTTTGTTAAGTATTAGTTTTATGACACTATGACACCGCAAGGAAGTCCACTGCCTTTACAACACTGAAATTTTGCTCTTAGGTAACTCCTGCTTAATCACTGACGAAAATGCATGACACGTGAAAATATTTTAACTTAGCAGTTCGGTCTGCAGATGAGCTGTAAACACTCAGGTATTTATAGAACACGCATCCATTCTGGTTTCACATAATCCTGCTGGGATTTTTGAGGAATGAGCGTTCAAACCCTGACTAGTGATGCAGGAAATGTTGGCAGATTAAATCCTGGAGGAAAGAGCTGCTAATTTATGCAAGAATACAATTTATAGAAAAAGTGTGCGAGTGAATGTTTCTGCACACACATAACAGCTGTTCAGTTTATACAGAATGCTGTTTCATGAAGTAGTCGCCAAAAGACTAAGACCCCAAGTAAAAAGTTATACACCTTTTTCAACAGCAAAGAGAAGAAGCAACCAGCACACTCATTCATGAGTCTGGAGAAGTAAACCGGCAGTTTTCAGGACTGATCCTGCTTAATACATAATCAGTGATTTGGTCTGATATACTACTTATACTAATACTGTTATACTCTTTAGTTTTAGAAGAAAACTTTTGTTAAATGAGAAAAAAATCCTTAAAGGAATGTGTTTACTAATTGACCTGCTTATAATAATTACACTACAATAAAAGCATGAATTAACAAGAAAAAGAAACCTTATGCAACTTCTCATCGTGGCAGGTACAGGTACAACAGCCGATACAAGGTGTTCTCGTCTCAGTTTTACTCGACAGGAGCTGTCGCAGGCAACTGCGTGAAATCTAAAAATGGAAAATCCCCATTAAATATGGCAATTATAAAACACATCCTCTGTTCTTTCACTTGTCTTTTGTAATAAATAAATAAAACCTTTTGCTCATCTAATACTGCACTGCATCACCTCGGAGAGCCTAGGCCCACTACATCCAAGTTAAAATAAAGCCAACCGTAACACACAACATAGTCATGGTTTGTACTCAAGTCCAGTATAATCAAGATGGCTGGAAGATCATTAGTTAAATTCAGTAGCTCATGCTACTTGCCTCCCTGACAAATTGACTCCCCCCATGGCTTTCAGTGTAACACTGGTTCTACCATTTGGGGTGGAAAAAGTGTACCTATCTCTGTATATCTAGCTACGCAGAAAACACATTTCAGCCTGAGTAATAAACATTCCTGGACACTTTATAAAAAGACTACATAAAATAGTAATCATTACATTTGTTGACTTCACTCTACTATACATCAAGGTTTTATTTATTGCTCTCTGTAGAAAGAAGTCTTACTTAAAAACCTGTGCCAGCAAATCACATTTAAAATATGCAGCAAATGTAAACGTTGTGTACATTACCTATCTGCAAACATTATTATTTACACGGGTATTCAGTTCTTACGCAGATAATCTTTTCCAGAACACAGTTTCAGTGGATTGACTATTTGCTGCTTGAGATAAGTAGCCAGGGTGCTCACTGCCTCATTTCTTGAACTCTACGATTTCGCATGTATAAATTAAACAAAACCAAACTCAAACCCAGAGATTCCAATATACTCTTGCTAAAAAATATTTCCGTCAACAATTTATGGTCACAGGAACACACATTAGATTTCTCTTCTTAGCAAATCTTGCAAAATGAAACTGTTTTGTTAACATTCATAGGAAGGATAAAAAGGTTATTTACAGGGTTAGGCTTTACTGGACAAAATAACTATCTTCATGTATTGCCTCATAACTTTATTATAAAAACTAACAATCCGAGAACTCAAGACAATATAACAAATCCCATAATACAGGATTTTAACTGTATCAGAAATTAGCCTCTACTAGTTTACATACGGACTTAAAAAGCAACATTAACAACCTTAAGGAAGCAGGTTTTTTACCACATCTGGAATTCGCTATTAGAGCTGCCAGTGAAAACATTTCTTTGCTACCATTCAGCAAGTGAGCTTTTCTTCTACAAAAAGAAGAGATCTAAAAAAACCCAAATTACTATTATTAATTTCTAAATATTCATGTACTCGTCTATATAAAAACAGAAACTCAAATGTACACAGAGGCAACAGCCTATGCTTCACAAGGAAAACCCCTTGACGATGAAGCGAGGTAAAGCCTGAGGTGATGTACGGTGCTGAGAAAAGAATCCTAGATGTACAGCCATCTAAGCGGAAGATCTGTTTTGCAATATGGATTTAAGACATAGTTATATTTGAAAACAGATGTTCCTCACAACTACAGCAGAAGTGTTTTCACACATTTCTTGAAACGGAGAGGACGGAAATCCCAACAAGCCCTAGAGAATGGTGGAAATGGATGCCTTGGGTCCCCAGAGAGTTGCTGCTCAGCACGTTTTCCCAAAACTGAAGCGACAGCAGACAGCGCAAGGACCCATCTCCGCTCCCCAAGCCACCCTCCCCACTGCTTTCCACAGCAAGACTCTCCCTCCCTACCACCTCCTGCAGTCCCAAGAGCCACTGCCTCAGGACTGCTCGTGGGACGTGTGTCACTCCCCAGGGCCGAGCTTCCTCCAAGCCATCCTGGTGGTCCCCTCCCTCCCGGGCCCAGTGGTTTCCACGCAAGCACAAACACTGTCCTTGTCCCCTGCTTGCTTATTTTCCAGCCTCCCTACCCTCCATGCCACCCTTCTCCAAGCTGCTGCCTGGGTTTCAGCATCACTTCTAGAGCAAGGGAGAGCTTCCACATGCCTCTCAAACATCCACAAAACCCTCCAACAGGCAGACCTGAAACCCTGTTCCAAAATGGATTGCTTCTGTTGAGTCAGTTTGGGGACAGGTCTGCAGCTCTGTCCAAAAGGACATCTGCTTGCAACAGGGAGGAAAGCAATGCTCGGCATGTCAATCCTTTGGTTACCACCACCCACTTGAAACAGACCTAGCAGCGGTACCTTCCTCAGCTCCACTGGACCACGCACGGCTTGCTACAGTTATGAAATAGCCTTTGCTAAAGAAAGATCCAGGAGAACAGGACTGCATGGCCGTAACAGTCTGACCTACACTCAGCTGGAGATTTTCATGAAATTTTTTCAAGCAGGCAGACCCAGAATGAAATTAATTCCCACATCAGCTCCAGTCCTTGATTTCTCACTCCAAGTCCTGAACAAGAGATAACCTGTCCCTCCCTGGACTTTGCCCTCCTTGCTGCTACACATGTTGTGAACTGCTCTTAGCTTGCACAGAAAGAGGCATAGTGGAAGACCAGAATTACTACTGATCATGACTTTTCTCTCAAAAAGATGCAGATTTTGTGGATGTAGGGAGAATAACTACTCTCTGTAAGCAGATCTAGGGTAATTTTGAGTTACCTTGTTCAGATCACCCTGCAGCCTCCGGGGGTGACCCTCCTCTCGCACAACCTTGGGTCTTTAAATGCTTCCAGTTGCTCTGCTGGGGATCACAGACAGGCGCAGGCGGACTGCCGGAGCCACCTCAGCACTCCCACTCCTGCTCACACAACTTGTCCCCCAGGAGGCTTCGGCATAAGCAAACCCACAACCGAACTCCAGTCCTGACGGCAATTCAGGTGCTTCTGTGCATCAGTGTGTTTCTGAAAAGTACACGAGGGCACACACTGACCATCAGGAAAGACACATCATGACCCAGAACAAACCAGTTTCCAAGTAAGTGTTTAACAGATCGCTGGGCAGCCAAGGTTGCTGGTGAAGCGCATGGCCCGAGGGTATGGTTTCAGTTTGGCTCAAGCAGATTTAACACTGGGCTGCTAATAAAAACAGACTCCAAAACATAACCCAGCTCTTTCCCTCCCCTGTACCAACAGACGAGTGCCTGTGTGGCTAGGAATGAGTCAGATTAGCTTGCTGATCCATTTTAAACCCTCTCCTTCTCAGGGCAGAAAGGTGGATTTTCCTTTGTATCAACTTTGGTACTTACTTGAGCCTAGGGTGGGTCATTGCAGGCACCTAAATCAACAGAAAATTAGCACTACAAAAGAAGTTATTCTTCTGCTATCTCAAACTGGGTAATCATGAATAGACAGGCCTTAACGCCACTGAAAAGAGGGAACCCACAGCTGGAGGAGGAGAGGGAAGGAGCCTGGCAGTCATGCTGTAAATCAAACCTCTGCTCGGCTGTAGGAGAATTAAGATCAGCATAGACCGATACCCGAAACGCCTTGTGACTTGGTCATCACCAGTACACTGCGGGATCAGAGAAGAGTTGTGGTCTGGAGGATTAACTTTCTGCTCTCTCTACTAACGATCTCACTACTTACTTTTTTTGAAGCTCACCGTTGGTGGTTTCAAGTACTACAGCCTAAATAGCTTTAAACTTTGGATGTAGACTATTAAACATTCCTAAAAATACAAAGGGGTTTAATTTACGTCCTTCACATCTCAATGCTACATTTGGAAAATGATACTCCTCTTTCCTTAGGAGGCAGACAGAAGGCATGTTATTAGGATAAATATATTAGTACATACTTTTTAGGCACCAAGATACCATAGCACTGGGAATCACATGAACCAAAGAAGCCCTTTACCCTAAGGAGACGCTTTCTACTACATTAACTAAATCTTGAAACAAAGGAAATAGTTTTATTATCTAGAAAAGTTTGCAAAACATTAACATTTTCTTTTCCTCTTAGTGGGCCCATTTACACCAAAGGGAAAAAAAATCGCACCTAGTGGTGGCAGACAACAGGGAGACAAATGTGGTAGCACAGAACTAAATTAAGATAGAAGCACTTGACTTTTCTTGAGGGCAAAGATGGACATTTTCTCTTAAATGGATCCTTGGTATATCCAGTTATTTTTTAAAAGGTAATGGTAAGTGAGTGGTAAAAATGTCCATTTGTCATCAACCTCTTCTACTACTTCCATGCCCCACTTTTATGAAATATCACTGCATGTTGCAGAAGAGTGAGAGGCTCAGGTTGGTAAATCTATCCTCTGTTTTCTAACAAAACAAAGACAGTAATATTTATGAAGACCTGAAAGCTAAAGTGACAATCAAAAAGTAGACAAACAGTGTTTTTCCCAAAACACTACGGGCCTTTCAATGCACAGTCTGACTGCATGGGCTACAAACTGAAGTTTAAGCCTTTGTTACAGGTGAAAAGTCAGACCAAATCAAAATGGCTTCAGCACTAATTCAGGAGCAACACTTAAACAGGCACTCCTAAAGCTACCACTACCTACGACACAAATACCCTTCCAAGAAACTAAGATCAACTGAAAACATAAACCCCATTGCAATTCTGCATCTTAGAAATTTTCCTATTCAAAACATTTTAAAACTTATTTTCCTTAAATAAGTTAAAAAATTAACTTATACAAGACAGATTAAATATTTAATGGATTGATGAATACATCTTCTATTAATAAGAGTAATAAAACACAGATCCAAGGTAACAATTGTTGTCAGCAAACCTGAAAGCACTTCTCAAGAAGTTACCATCACGGATACTACTAGTACAGAGAATAAAACAATGTGATAAAAACATTTATTCAAAGTCATTCAACAAAGTAATGGCTATGCCTGGAACACAATCCACTGTGGCTACTACATCTTTTATCTCCTTTTCTTCCCACTACATAATACAGCTTCATGGCAAACAAGTGCTTACTCCTTTCAGGAACTTTGATTTATCAGATATTGACAATATATTGCTCCCATTCCTTCTCATAAACAGTTATTACAGCATTTAAGAGATTTATTTAATGCCAAACTAAATGTTTCCATGTTTGTGCCAGAGAAACAAAGAAGTTAACAGATTAAGTACATTACTACTAGACAAGACCTCAGAGTAACTTTAGTATCTGCAAATTAGCTGTCAAAGACAGATGAAAACACCAATTTCCTAAGTATACTGTTAGGTTTTTAAACCACAGATACAAACTAAACATGGAAGAGCACTTAAACAAGAACACCAATACCACTGCACACACAGATTAAAAAAGTCTGCATAAAAATAAACCAGAAGCTTCATCATTACTCCCAACCTTTGGCTACCAGAGAAGTGGAGTAACAGCCCAGTTATCGCTGCCAGTCACTCCAAATTCCTGCAGTCATTTTCCAATTGTTTAAGACAATCCTCCTAAGTACTTCCACTGGGAGGCAGACTCTGCTTTCCATTTGAATGGAAAGGAACAAGGAGAATGGTTTGATATGCCATTTTCTATTACAAGATACAGCCTCAGATCAGTTCTCTCAATTTCTGGGAAATCCGAAATGCTAAGGACCGAGCAGGTCTGGTTTGTTTGTTTGTTTCTTAAAAACCAAAACAGAAATAGATGTTCTGTTGCCATATATTCAATCTGGTTGTGTGCTGTATTCTAGTCATGTATTTGTCAGATCAGAACAAAACTCTAACATAACAATATAAGAGATTTTTAGCAGTAAAGGTGCTTCTGTTTTTTCCCTCCAGCAGAAGATATACATGCATAAAAACATTGTCATTTACTTTTAGACAAATTAGAGTTCATGTACTGTGACAGTAAAAATTATTACCCATTATTTTATATGCTTTTTTTTAAAAATACCAGGTGGCCAGCTCCAAAATCTGGTAAGCCCATGTATTCAGATTGTCTTTGCCTTCTTTCTGTAACATTTCTTCTTTATTTGATGGGCCTTTGTTAAAGATAAGCTTAAGCCAGAACCTCTTTAAGGAGTAAGCAATAGATGAATACGCTGAAGCAACAAAGCAAATCTGAGAGAACAAAATGATGATATAGGCTTCAGACGAAAAAGAAAAGGATTTATTCCAAGTCTTTAGAGAAGTTCCTCACAAGAAAAACATCAGACAGATGAACAATACTTTCAAGAGAATTTTACAGTACATTTCAAAGGAATAAGGACATCCACAGCATGATCAGAGCTATCAAAGTGATAAAGTGGGATGTTTCACTGCTTAGTTTTAAAGGCCAAGCTGTTGACATTTTCAATACACTTTCTCTTTTGAAGGATAAACACATTTTCAGGTTCCAATTGCTTGGGTTTTCGTGTGTGTTCGTTTTTGTTTTTTTCAACAACATCATTGGGTCTAGTCATCTACAGGGATTTACTACCAAAAAAATTTAATTAAGAAGTACCCACAGGAACATCTGCTATTCTCCCCTCCGCTTTCCGCTGTGGTAACTACATCTCCAGAACAGGAGCAATCCCTCTCCTCTGGCCAGCAATAGAAGTCACAAGTCCCTCAGCGGGGACCACTACCTTTTCAGGGCAAGACTACCACTCCCAAGCCCAAGTGCATGTGTCAGACTGTGTTTTGTAACATTCGCTCTCAATAAAACGAAGAGATCCACACACACACACCCCCAAGCCACACAGCAGAAAGGCACCGGGAATGCAATTTATAAAAATCACAGACGCAGGAAGCATTGCCTCAAGCCAACATTCGCCCGAGAGTCAGTGGGTGTTTGATACCTCATGAAGTGAACCTCTCCGCAAGGCCTAAGCAAGATGTATCGAAACAGTACTTCACTCCAGCAACTATCGAAGTGCACAAAATAACTTGTGGAGCTTTTCCTGAGCCCAAATAGAAACAGAGAAATGAAATTCACTCATTCAAAGTTCTGTGAATATGCAATTTTCAAGTACAATTTTAGTCATCTTACTTCTGCCATAAGTTATAAATCTATTCTCAAAAATGTAGTCTTCTGTTTCTTAGACTGCTTACATTAGTATCTGTAAAATCCCACCTCCTAAACACACGTTTAGAGATGATTACCTTTGACTCCTAAACTATTTTAACAGAAATACTTTAAGATTAGTTATATTTGAACACACACCCCAATTGTACTGCAATGCACAGCAATTGTCTTTCTCCTAGTATTCTTCAGAACCTAATGCTAAAAAAGGACTTGGCTTATTTAACTCCAGATTTCAAAAAGGCTCAAACTAAACCGAACTGTGATTTGTAAGACACTAGGAATGCTGCACACACAGTCAATCACTAGAAATAGGACTTAAAAAAATACTTCCTGTGGATACAAGCATGGCACTATAAACGTCAAGTTGCCAAAAGGAATGCCACCTGCAAGCCACTTACTTAGGAACTCTTCTGCCTTTGTCACAGAAGCACTGTCTTGTTCTCTGCAACGTCCAAGCTGGCCAGAACAGTTCCTGAACTAAGCATTTTATGAAGTCCAGGGAAGGCTACCACAGAAGCAGGTTTCAGCTGTTACTGCTTCATCCTCATTCCCCCATGTATTTATGGGCAGAGAGCACTCTTTTTTTGCACTCAGAAAGTGGGGGGTGACCCATGGGGAGTTGCACAAAAGCTTAAGTTACAGAAAGACAAGCAGACTGTTTTACTGCAAACCACTCTATAAGATTTTTATTTCTCTTGGCTGCTCTGAAATTCTAGGGACCACGGGGAATACAATATTACAAAAGAAAGAAATAGCAAAGGAAAAAGAAAATATTTCAAATTCAGTGTTTTCCTAAAGAGCTACTTTATCTAGGTTTTATATCTATACTGCTTGGGGAAATGACTCCTTCATTCAAAATCCAGCACTGGAATTTATTTAAGTACAATGTAAGGATTCCTACCCCGCTCATTTGAGTTATCATCCTATTTTCTAATCTTAGAAGTAATAGAGTATCAGGACAACCTCTCTCCTCCATCACACTGGAACGAATACCCTTTTCTTTCTTTTTATTATGCTCTCTCTGATTTGTAAGCAAAGCAAGGCAGGATCAGTTATGAACATGCCCAACAACTGCATAACATGAAACAAATGCAGAACAAGGACTCATTAAATTAGAAGCCATTTTATTCTATGTGAAGAAGCATTAAAGAAGCGTGGTCCTCCGCTCCAAGTCCTTATGTGTCACCCTTAAAAATAAAACTTACAAATGCAGGTGTTGAAAATCAGAGGACAACATCCAGTGCCCACAGATATGACCTGGAGGGGATGAAGGTGAGGAGGTAACTAAGCCCTCACAGGAGATAATTCAAGTCAGCACTTCAGAATCGGTATACAAATACTATGTAGGTAGACGGAGTTTTTGGCAGAAGGGAATCCTGTTTTTCTATTCAGGGAAAACAAACACACCCTTAAGACTTTGATTATGTAGACATGACCAAACTGTTGAAGTATCTGGCTGGGTAGAGCCTTCACCGCTAAGTTTTTAAAACAAGAACATCAACCTTGGGGGGGGGGGGGGGGGGGGAAGTGCCACAATACTAACAGCATTTGCAGGAAGTTTGTGAATATTCTCAGGCAAAATTATTTTGCCTGTGTTATACAGATGGTCAGATTAGATTCATACAGGTTGACAAGTTGGAAGTCCACAATAAGCTATTAAATAGTTCTATAAGAAGAATATAAAGTATTTCATCTGTTTCATGAGCCACTAACATTTCAAAAAATGAAAGAATTATGTCTTGCATTTTAAAAAAATTCCCCAAAAGAATCATGAAAGATTCAACTAGTGATGTAATTAAAATATATACAATTTCAACAACTGTACTCTTAGACTCTGTTCTCTTAGATGTATACACACCTACAGATGCACAGAAGAAAAAGTCAGGCTAGCAGATCTCTTCATTCTTTCACACCCTGGACCTGGCCACAACTGCGTATGTGAATGCATAACGCAGGATGTGGACAGAACATAAGATTTTAAATTTTTTTTAATAACACTTATTTTATTGGTAAACGACAGATTTTTGAAAACAAAAGTTGTCAGAATTTTCTTTATTAATGTCTATTTTAGTTAGTGTTCCTGACCAAAAACCACCACACCACCTTCCAACACCCATTAACAGCCTTGGCGTTGTGGCTAGGACACTTGCACACTAGCTCATGGCCCTGCTACGCTCAATTGGGAAGTGGATTTGTACCTTGTTCTTGAAAGTACTGGACGTTACAAGGTTAAGCTATTCGTACAGACTGTAAGAGAACTAGATAAAAATCTCCATAAGCATCTTCTTCCCGGGGGGGGAATAAAATCTACAGTTATCAGCACTGCGGAACTGGAAAATATTTTCCAGGCATCTCAAAGCTGTCAATTAGGAAAATCATTTTTCTATTCACAGCTTCCCTAGAACAATACAGTGCAGCAATACTTCATCAGAACAATTAAACTGCAGCTATAAATGACTGACAAGGCCTGGCAACAGAACTTTCCAAGCAGTTTGTGGACTTGATGCTGCAGAACAGACTGGACCCTCATTCTGCCACATAGATAATCAAGCTCCCTGCCAAGCATTACTGGGATCACTGTCCCCCTCCTATGCCTGATGCCTTACTGCTCTCCTTCTCAGCACTCACCAAATATATGAATCCTTACAAAATCTGCTGACAAAAAAAAGTAGATGTATCTCTGTAGATAACCACTTAAACCCTCCTGCAAAGCCATCACCTCCTGCTTCTCCCATTCCCTTCTGCCTTTCTCCATACCCACATACTTAAAAATCAGAGACACCCTCTTTACCAACACAAATTACAAACACATCTAACTTTTAAAAACTAACCACAGATGCTCCACTTTCCACACTTTTCATAGATTCTCAGAGAATGAGCCTATAAACATTGATTTTAATAATGGTTTGGTGAAACAACCACAGACCATGTTCCACTGTTTCATAGACTATATTGTGATACTACCTTAAAACTTTGGTTGGTAGAAATCATATTGTATGTCTGATCCAATAAACCTAGAAAGCCAATTGCATCCTGGGCTGCATCAAAAGCAGCATGGCCAGCAGGTCAAGGGAGGTGATTCTGCCCCACTACTCTGCTCTGGTGAGACCCCACCTGGAACACTGTGTCCAGCTCTGGAGCCAACATAAGAAGGACATGGACCTGTTGGAGCGGGTCCAGAGGAGGGCCACGAAGGTGATCAGAGTGCTGGAGCACCTCTGCTATGAGGACAGGCTGAGAGAGTTGGGGTTGTTCAGCCTGGAGAAGAGAAGGCTCCAGGGAGACCTTATAGCAGCCTTCCAGTAACTAAAGGGGGCCTACAGGAAAGATGGGGAAGGACTCTTTATCAGGGAGTGTAGTGATAGGACAAGGGCTAACGGTTTTAAACTGAAAGAGGATAGATTTAGACTAGATATTAGGAAGAAAGTCTTTATTGTGAGGGTGGTGAGACATTGGAACAGGTTGCCCAGAGAAGTTGTGGAGGCCCCATCCCTGGAAGTGTTCAAGGCCAGGTTGGATGGGGCTTTGAGCAACCTGGTCTAGCGGAAGGTGTCGCTGCCCATGGCAGGGGGGGTTGGAACTAGATGAGTTTTAAGGTCCCTTCCAACCCAAACCATTTTTTGTTCATGCACACTGATGTATGACCCTGCACTAATTCCTCTGAAGTCTTCTGGTCAAGAAGCAAAGAACCCATGCAAAACCTTCCCGCAGATGGTCGAGGTTTCTCACAGGTCTCAGTAGTCAACCTGAACAAAATGAGGCACGTTCCATACCCTGTCCTGGACAGCAGTAAGGGAAAGGCAGAGAAGTCAGAGAAGTCTTTCCTCTAAAGCAGAAAAATTATTTTTATATAGTTTTCAGTTCCCACTATCCTTATGAGTTTATCACAGGAGGAATGTCCTACACAGACAGTAATGTAACACAGCAAATAGATGGGGAACCGGATCTGGCAGTGCAGCACTACTGCTATTCTGCTGCTTAAAGATTAGAAGTGACTTGCTGAAGATTATTGTCTATTTTCCCCTTCCAGATTTCATACCGGTTTTACCTAGCAGATACAAGCATTCAGGGTAAGGATATTTACACAGTACCTAAAAAAATCAAAGCACTCGGTTTCCAATTTTTAAGTGAAATGGGAAAAGGCTTGCAGTTTGTTATTGCTGTTTTCCACTATCAATAGTGAAAATCCGTAAATCAGTAACTTTCAATAATCCTATCTTCCCTGCTCTTCAGGAAATTCATAAAACTGAGAAACCAGCTTGTCCCATTTCACATATTGTAATTAACTAGCACGTCTTCATAATTAACAAGACTCATGAACACTGAGGGAAACATGACTTCACATGTGTTGACAAACAGTCACCACCTCCTCCTCTTCCTACAGCATTACAGACACTAAGTCAGCACCCTGACTTCCCGTGAGCTGCAGGCTCACTTGAGGAATAAGAGGACACATGTGTGAGTAATTCCTTCCCAAGGATCAGTAAAGACTGTTGCAAGTTTTGAAACAGGCTGATTCTAAAACCAGTCTGAATTTTGAACAACTTTTCTCTAATTGATTTAGAAGGTAATACAGAATGAGATTTGAGCTTCCTTCAGAGACCTGCACTTTTTCCCTCCCCCTGTAAGTCCTGGATTTAGTAATAGCCATTCAGGAAGTGTGACTAGGATATGGCCTTGTACAGGTGATTTCCTTCAACACCCTCAAAATTGTTGAAGCAGAAGCAGAGTACTGAAACCTTTGAGAGCCCTTTAGGCCTTACTACGTGGCAAACCCTGATGCAGATCAAGATCTCAGGATGAAGACCAGTTCTTCCAACTCTAACTGCATAATTAAACAAATAAAGTCCTGCCATTTGAGAGTTGCTTAAGACTGGCTTGAGTGCTTGCTATATTCCTCCAAGTGTGATGACTAAACCTGCACTGCCAGATCGCGTGCGGTCCTCAATAGGCTGGCTCAGAAACTTCCACTACAACTGCTCCACGGGCAGAAACTAAATACAGCCACGGGATAACGCGTGCGAGAAAGGACCTCAGGGAGCCTCTGGTTCAACCTCCAGCTCAAAGCAGGGTCACCCATGAGATCACACCTGCTGTCTCAGGGCTTTATCCAGTTGGATTTTGAAAACCTCCATGGAAGGAGAACGTACAGCCTCTCCAGGCAGCAAGTCCCACTGCTTAACTGATCTCATGGTGAAAAATGCCTTATAGACATGGACCTCTCTGACTTCAGTTCATGCTTGCTGTCTCATGTCCCCCCACAATGCAGGACCGTGAAGAACCTGGCTTCACTCTCTTGAAAACCTCCCCATAGGTGCTGGAAGAGCCCCTCAAGCAGTTTCCTCTCCAGGCTCAGCAACAGGCACAGGTCCTCTCCTCACAAGGCAAAAGCTCACACCTCAAGACAATCTTGGTAGCTCTCCACTGAACTCACCCCAGTTTATCAACGTTTCCCTTGTCCTGGGTGGGCAGCACAACTGGAAGCCGTACTCTGGATGCGGTCTAACAAATGCTGAGTGGAAGAGGATAATCGCTTCACTTGACCTACTGGCTCTGCTCCTGTTAATACAGGGCACACGGCTGCCCCATGCTCAGCTTGCTGTCCACCGCGACCCCCAGGGCCTCCTCAGTAGAGCTGCTCCCCAGCCAGGCTGGCCCCAGGCTGTGCTGGCACAAGGGGTTACTCCTGCCAGGAAACAAAGCCAGGAAGCCCCCACCCTTAAATAGCTGTTTAAACGGCAAATTTGCTTAGTAATCAGCAGCAGATGAAATGGATAGAAATTGAAGCCAAGTCTTCTTAGTGTTAATACACCTTACTTAGTACTACTAAGTCGCATCTTAAGGCCATATTCAGATGGCCTAAATTCCACATAAATCCTTCTGCCTCCTATTTCTTATTAGCTGGCTTTCAGGCAGCTCCCCATTCAGCATCTTACATAAATTCTCCGAATTGCTCTCCAAAACCACCTAGATTTCTCCATTGACTGAGAAAAGGGGCTTGAGTGGAATTCAGGCCACCTGAACTTAGTCTGTAAGGTCTGGTAAGGTTGCAGCAAGATGACTGCATTATTCCTTTGGTTTTGTCACCATGGCAGTAAGTACCAGCTTGTTTGTCAGGACCGGTTTTAGTTCAGTGACTTTTCCACTGGAACATATATTTTTAAAGACAATGTAGATTTTTAAACAATCCAGGATTCAGTTCTTCCTGCTGCCTTCTGGAAGTTTAGTCCATAGCTGGATCTCCTTGAACAAGGTTGCTTTATCCATAGTTCTCTTGCATTTTGTCTTGATCCATGTGTGCTGCTTTTTTCCAGATGTCTTTACAATTCACTTGATAAAAATTTGGGCCTTAGTGTGATTGCGGCTCAAACCATTCACTGATCTACAGAAAGGAAGAATAAAAGCCCTACGCTGTCACTAAACATGGGCTGGAGGGATCACTAGCTTAAGTGCTCACCAGTGCAGCAAGAGCACACTGTGCTTTAAGTCAAGCATGAAGATATTTCCTCTAGTTCTTCAAAGACCATCAGTTTTCCAATAAATACCATTCTGATTTTCTTAGGCTCCAGGCTGAACCAGATCTCTTGATTTGAGACATCATTTCTCATAGGCATGATGGTTTTGTAACAGTGTCATAAATTGAAAAGTTATCCCTATCAGCATACTCAGCCCAACATGCTCTCCTCAGTGGTCTTACATCATGAGGGTCCTCCAACCAAGAGAGACAGAGCGGGGAAGACGGGAACCACTCGTCAACACTTCTGAAAAGAGGAACCAGATTCAACACACAACATCCTGACACAACACACAATATCCTGAAGCGAGGTGTCAGGACTGTGAACAGTGTTAATGTCTGTTTTGCCAAAGCCCCAGAGCACTCCAGATGCACAGCTATGGACAGCCTACCCTTGTCCACAGCTGTAAGCTAGATCTCCCTCAAAATGTCACCGTACACCAACAGATACACGACTGTGAAATACAGAGAATAATACTGAGGCCATGATTTATTATCTTCACAATTACTTTTGAGTGGAATGCACATGGCACAACTTTCAAAACCAAGTGACAGCTTATTGAGGATCAGACAGGCTATTTTAAAATAAATTCGGAAGGTTTGCTTCTCTACAAGGGATTCTGTTTCCATCAGCAAGAAGCTTGCTTTCCTGATCAGCCATTAGGGACTGGATCCATACCACAGGCTGAGCGTGTTCTGTGTTTCACAAGTCTTGACCACATAGATCAGCAGATCCATCAGATTTCACTCAAGTTTGTCAGTCAGTCATCAAAACTGAACATACAAAGCATGAAATTTGGACCTACCTCCTGTTTCTAGGGACTAACAAAAACATGCTGAACAACTACAAAGAAAATTAAGTCTTTCAGTCACAATGTTCAGCTTCAACCATTCCTGAAGCATAAATCCACAGGACAAGGAGGAATTACCAGGCTTAACAATGTCTTTCCTTAATTTTTCAAAGCACACAAAACAGGCAAATACGGTGAGATGTGCTTGCTCTCTCAGTGGTGCAGACAGTTATGAGTATAAAGTCTTACGAGTTCACCCAGATGATTATCTTTCTCTTAGGACATAATTAAGACCTGATAACGCATCTACCACTTCTGACTTTTACTTTTTATTTGCAGGGGGGAAAGTCATATGCCACAGTGAATTTCTGCACAATGAAATGCTAAATCCACTCTGGAGAAAGACTATTTCTACGGCAGAATGTAACCATACAAAAATACCATCAAGACTTTTTGGTTTCATTTTGTGCATTTTCTTTACAGGATGCTTAGAATAATATAATAAAAAACCTCATGTCGACTCAAATATTCCTTAAGACATCTATAATATTCTAAAACATTTTGAGTAAAAATGAGTGCCCTTACCCTTAACAGACTTTTAAAAGTACTCAAAATCTTTTATCACTGGTTTTGATCTTTTTCACAAATTCTGTATTGGTAACAGCACTTTAAAAGTTAGAGACTAAGGCTATTTAAATACAAGAATTTCATGTCTGGTGTTATCAAATCCATTTCATAGGCCAAAATAAGCCACGTTCTAGAATCTGGTACTTCTAAACAAAATGCAGTACTTCTCATTTAAAAAAAATACATACCAGCTGTACATAATTATTACGTGTTTTGTGGGGGGTTATTTCTTTAGCAAGTTAAAAAAAAAAAATTTAGCAGCGCTCATAAACTAGCTTATTCAAGTCATTGCTGTAGTTTCTCTGAAGCTTACCGTTTGCTGTTTCCCAAAGGTTTTGTGTGGGTCCCACAAACTGAACCTCACGCTGTTTACAGAACTCTCTGAAACGCTCTTTTAACGCTCTCCCATACACTTCAAGTGAAGAACATTCCTCTGCTATCCTTCCCCAGCAAGTCCACAAAGGGAACGTACCCCAGCACTAAATCTAGCATCAAAACCCCTAGAAATCAGAATGAAAACGCTAAAATATGACTGGGAATTCTGATCCGTACCTCCTCCAACCGTGCTGGTCTCACATTACAAGCACTTAGACCACAAGCCGCACGTCGAGACCGAAGACTACGCTCAAAGGCACCGTCGGTACTCAAACCCCCGGCTTGGCACATTCCAGGGAAGCGGCTGGGACACGGCGTGTCCCCCCGCGCCCCGGCGGGCGGTCACCCGCGGGGCGGCCCCGGCCCCCCGGCCCCCCAGCCCCGGCCGGCTCGGTGACTCAGGCTGTGCTTTCTCCACCTCCTCCTACGTAAGAGCCGAAACACAAAGAAAAGCAGAAGAAAAAAAAGCAACTCGCCTATTATTGCCTATTATTTCACTAATTAGCCGGCAAGCTGCTCCCGTGCGCTCCGGCGCCCTGCGAGGGCGGTAATCGCCTCAGAGCGGCCGGGAGGCCGCCCGGCCACTGCAGGGAGAGCCGGGGGCGCGCAGCCGGGCCGCCCTTCACCGTCCGCCGGGCCGAGGCCGCCTCTCGCTGCCCTCCCTCCCCCGCCCCGGACCGCTTCAGCACCACCGCGGCCCGGATGGCCGCCGCGCCCGCACTCGCCTCCGCCGAGGCCGCGGGAGGCCGCGCCGCCCCTCGAGGCCCGGCGGGGCCCCGCGCTGCCGGCCGGCGCAGGGCCGCGCAGCCCTCTCCCCGCAGCCCCGCACTCACCGGGCCCCGGCCCAGAGGACGCCCGCGGGCGGCGCACGCAGGCTGCGGGCCGCCTCCACCCGCCGCCGCGGCCCGAGTGCGCGCCCCCGGCCGCGCCGCGCCGCTCCCGTGGCTGGGCTCAGCCGCGGCTCGGCAGCCCGCCGCCGCCGGGCGCCCTCATTCCGTATGCGGCACGGCGCCTCCTGGTTGGCCGGAGCGGGGTGGCGCGCGGGGCCGGGCTCCCCAGGAGCGGTGAGGCGGGCCGGGGTTACTACAGGTCACCCGCGGCGGTGGGCGGGGCCTAGCGCGGGGAGGGGCGGGGCGGGGGCGGGCCCGGCCCCTCTCCGCACGAAGCCACCTCCTCCGAGGCGCCCCGCCGAGCTGCGGCCTGACTGCGCCTGCGCGCCCGCCGCCCCGCCCGCCTTGAGGCGAGGGGCAGGCGGCGGTGCAGGCCCCGCGGAGCGGCCTCGGGAGGCGGGTGGCCTGCGGGGCTGGGCACGGCCAGCCCCGGGCGGGGGCTGCCGGGTCACCGCAACTGGAAATTACCCGGCCTCCTCCTAGCCGGATCGGGCTGTCTCACATCTGTGTTAAAGCGCCTGCTAATTAACTCCCGTGCGCCGTTAATTCCATTGCTTCGACAGGGGCTCCCGCAGCGATGGGTGACTGCAGAAATGTATGGGTGATGTAAAGTGTTCAATTTGCTTTGAGCGCAGGGATGTGCTCTGTTACCTGTTTTTTGGCTGGAGCCCTTGATGCGTGTTAATACGTGCATTTTTGACCAGAATCCTGATTAATGTATTTTTATGTAAAGTGATGAACTTGTGGAGCTCCTTCTGACGGGCCAGCTGGAATCACGGTGGTAGTAGGAGCCAGAGGGGTAGGCCTGGGCTGCGGGCAGGGCGCCCATGGCGGCAGGAGGTCGGAGGCCGTCCGCACCGCGGGAGCACCGGGGAGCTCCAGGGGACACGGGCCATGGCCAGGCGACGTCCCTTCCCCTGTCTGCTGGGGAGAGCTGACCTCCTCCACCCGCCCCCCTGCTTGGGTCCCTGTTTCAAAATCCAGAGCTGCTGCGAGACCTTCAGGGTTTGAGGTTGCCATTGAGATTTTGCAGAATCTGAGGTTTTAAACAAAGGTGTCATTAGTGGCAGTCGCTGCAGAGGTTTGTGACGTGGATCTCTGCTGACAGAACTGAACAAAGACCGCTCATTTCACATCCACTGTCATCGAAGCTGGCGTCACTTGGAGCAAGTTTTGGTTAGTACTGCTGGAGGCTAGGTTCCTATTTAACAATTACCGAGGGCCTCTTTTATCAATATTGACTCATCCAGATCCTGTAAACCTTCCTTCAGAATTAAAGGTTTTAATTTAACCAGCATAATACAATACTGAAAGACAAAATAAATGAGCACCTGCCAAAGATAAGCAAAACAGAAACAACATATGGAAAGAAGGTTTCAAAGCCCAGAAGGAAGATTTAATTACAGTGGGCTGTGTCTGCAGTGGTAGCAGCCACTGTTGCTGCAAGGGTTAAGTTTGTTTTTCCTCTGTAGGTGGTCTTCTCCACAGCCCTTAGGGCTGAGCAGCCCAGTGCAGGGCACAAGGAAGGGAGGAAAAGCTAAGGGCAGTAGTCTGAACACAACCTTACCTACAGGTCGTGGGGCAGTGAGTTACTTTGTACCGTTTATAAACTATGCAGCTGACCACCACGTGTGGCGTATGTCTCACAAACAGTCCTTCCTGCTTTCCCCTCACAGATAACGTTTCAGAGGAAGAAGCAGTGGTTGCATCTATGGTCATCTGTGGAGTCCTCGAGTGGCACTGACTCTTACTAGAAGCAAATTAACAGGGTACGTACTTCTAATTCAAAGATTGTCAGTCACCTCAGTTACTGGAAAAAACACTTCCAAGTGTCTAGAGCTGGAACAGAAGAGATTGCCACTGGCAGTTCTGAAAAGTAGGAAAACATTATCCACAGGGGTTATCTGAGCTACAAAGGTCACGAGCTACCCAAGCAAAAGTGATGCTAACTGAAATATGGGTAGGAGTATGGAGAGCTTATATTTAAAACAGTTTCACACCCACTAGAAGAAGTGAAAAAGCATAAGCAGACTTGGAAGGAGAAGAAACTTTTTTTCAAAGATGGAAAATGTGGGCATTTCTGCAACAGGAGAGGATTCAGATGGCTTTCTGCCAAAGGATTTACTTACATTGGTAGAGACAGAGTAAACCTAATGAATACAATGCAAATATTATCACAAGGAAAGGAGCCCTAGATTTGTGTCATGCAATCTTTCACATTTCATTCAAGACAAGGAAGGAACAGGACAAAACTAGAAGAGCGATTTTACATAAAGGAACATGGGAGATAAAGCACTGGACAGCACAGAGCTCATCTGCTCAGGATTGGATCTCATGTTGAACTCCCTGTTCTTGTTTGCTCCCGGGTAATCACCAGCAACTGAGCAGTAAAATACCTTGGCAAAAGCCTCACTTTGAGAAATCCATGGAATCCACAACTTGAAATTAAATGTGACCCTTATTAAACTGCTAGATCTGATTACTATCAAGTTTTATGAGCAGGAGATTCCAAAGAAACTCTTAACTCCAAATATGGATTTGTTGTAAACTTTGTACTTCAGCCTTACCTTTTTTACCGGGTGCATCAATGTGCACACTTTAAGGTTGCCTGAACTTTAAAGTTATTTGAAATCCAAAAGCTAACTGTGTAACTAGCTGTATTTATTCCAAACAGACACAGCTATTGGATGTGTCCCTAATAGTCTTCAGGGTAAATGAGGAGTTCATGATGACATACCACCCCAGCAAGATGTTTTTTGAAAAACTGTAAGACCTTTGGTGTTGATGTCCCCCAGTTCTTACTGATTTTGTTTGGAGTGAGAGAACACCTAAGTTATGCAAACTGGTACTCCATGCCTGCTTGCAAGCTCGTTACAGGCACCAAAGCAGCTGAAGTACTTTCATTGCCCTGCAAATACCAACAAGCCAACCCCACCAGGATCTTCCTGTGTGCTGGACCGCGAGTCAGACACTCATCACAGAGCATTTGTTACGTCCCAAAAAGCTGTCCAGTGTATTACGTATCTGAAGATAATTTAGTTAGGAGTAAGCCATTCAAATAACAATAAAAATACTGAGAACTAACTAGTAAATCCTAACAGGTTTTGAAGCTTTCATTTATTAGTGTTTAAACCAATTTCTAAGGAGTTATGATTAAGACGACTAAACTGTGTCCAATCCATTACTCTGCAGTGACATTCCTTAAACTCCCCCCTGTACCGTTTAGTGATGGCGGATGCTGGAGACAGTACTCCAGGCTGGATGGCCTCATCCCTTGCAATCCCTGTGGCTCCTAATTTAGCTCAGTGTCAGACATGAAAGATTATCTGCAGCCCACGCTGATTAAGCAACCTCAAATTTAGAGACACCTAAGGTTTAAAAATATATACATATATACACAAACAACAACATACCGATTTAAACAGATTCCTACCTGTATTCAGTATTTTCTTGAGCTTCATTATAGGTTCCTGATGTTTACATATAGTATAGGCAAAGCTTTTCATGGTATCAGGGATTTTACCACATCTTTTTGCTTGAATGTAGTTTTTTATAGAGCAGGGCTTTGGAGGATACTGGTGTAATGTGTCATTTACACTGAAACGCTTTTCTTCTATGAGTCTATGCTGAGTATCCCATAAGGAAGCCAAATAATTTGAGGATTTATAGTAGACACAATAGTCACCTATAAAATGATTGATAACCTGTGTTTATAAATGGAAATTTAAACTGCACAAGACACATACACTAGTGACTGTGGGAGACAGCGACCTTTCCTATACAAGCTACACACAATGATAGGAAATGACAAGTTAAAATAGTAGCTGATTTATAGTTTAAATAAAAAGGCGCAATAGCATGATTAAAGGCAGGAAAGAGGTTCCTGTATCACCCTAGAGCATTCAGGCAGGGAAGCAGTATCTGTGAAAACATTCATGGCTCCTACTAACCACATTCATATATTCACAAATGCTTGTTTATTATTATTTTTTTTTAATTTCCAGAAGGAAAAGCTCATTAACTATTCTCACTTTCCCTTTCAAAAAAGTTTCAGGCATCCAGTCAAGGGGAAAAAAAACCACTGCCGTATGTTTTGATCAGCAACAGAGAATGAATAGCAAGTAGTAAATAGCAGGGAAGATTGCAAGTGATCTTGTGAAAATACTGATTTGGAAGTACAGTCAACTGACTCACCAGGAAAGAGAACAGAAAGCCAATGTTATATTTGGCCAATTCTAACTAATATCCAGGGGGAATTAATAAAAACAAAACCACGAGCCATACTGAAAGAGGAGAGTCTATGAATGGGTAAGTATGTGTGGAAGGTTGGCATTAATTTTTGATGAGCAGGCTGCTGCCTACTGATACTCGGGAAGAAGCTAGAGGGGGGGAAAAACCAACAGTGTCACAGGTATAACAGATGTGAGAGCTTTTAGCTAAAAATCCCCGGAGGGACACAAACAAAATTAAGTACTTCAAGAAGGTACATATGGTAAAACTAAAACCAAATTGACTTCTTATGTGAAATAACAGAGACAATTAGAGAAGGACTTGGGTAAAACAAAGCTCGTGGTCTGCATAGAATATATTTCATTGTAGCCTTCAAACTTGTGAAAAACAAATGACTCCATAATTATAGCAAATTTTCTCCATGACACATTAAATAATTGAACACTACAAATTAATACAGTATTACTCTAAATTAAATGAATTTTAACTAAAAAGAAGGTAATGTTTGCTTCGAACGTATTTTGCTTTAGCTACAAACAATAATCAGTTCACCAAAGGGACTCGTATTCCTGGACATTTTTAATTAAACAATGAAACTGGCATTGTAATATTCTATTTCTAAAGATATCCTGGTAGTGTGGCATTTTAAATGCACTCTTAAAACATAAAGAGGGCTGAGCTAATACTGAAGGGCAGGGAGAGCCAGCTGGGATGCGGGTGCTGGCAGCAGAAACAGCTTGTGTTCCTGAAGTGATCATTCCCAGAACTGTTAATTTTGGGGTGTTGTTTTAAAAGATGGAAAAACATTTCTAGAGCAAGCAGCATGCGGTTTCAATGCTAAATAGTCTCCACGTACATATCAGTACATTTGACTCATTTTTATCCGTGAAGCTTTTTGTTTCCAAATGAAGGAACAAATGAGTAAGTTGCTAAGATTAAATTGGAAAGCAGCAAACTCTGGCAACATGCCCCAAATGATTAATTATTTAGTAGAACATTTGGTAATATGGGCATGCCCAGAGCCACTTTCCACGGAGCGAGATTGATGACATTAATAATAAGGTGATCAAGGGTACAGTGCAAAATTTATCACCACTTGACACAGTTCAGCTTTGTTAATGCTTAAGTACTTCTTTAAATTCCTCACTTGCATTTTCTCATACCACAGATGCATTGCCAACCTACTTCAATAAATCAGAGTGCCATCCAGGTATTAATAGTATGGCAACCCCCCAAAACTGAAATTTCCAACTCAGGGAAAGCATGTAAATGGGTTAGGATGTGTAAAACAAGCTGCAAGGCACACTCTGCAACACTGCCGCACCCTGGAACCGCCACACTATGAGAAATTGTGTCGCCCACAGAAAATCAGAGGCAGGATTAAAAATAGAATTTGTTTCTGCTCTTGAACTTTCTTGCTCAAAAGCCATCTCTCGTTTTCTAGGCCAACAAAACATTACAGTGGAGCTGACAGCGTCAAAGGCAGCCAAGAGGAATCAAAAGCATCAAACAATGAACAGTGGCTTGAGCCTGCAGAAAAAAAGGTGATCCTCATGGGCTCCAATGACAGCAATGTCCTGAGCAACCAGTGTCATACAAGACAATTTAATCATCAAATAGACCATAAGAACATCCAAGCCCAGGTCCAAGTCCATGTCTGAGCCCTCCACACTGCTTGTACACCAGCGGCCACCCAGGCCAGGCTCCCTGGCACCTCACTGTGCACCTGGGCTTTGCTCCATGGGCACGGATGCTTCGGATGCTTTGAGCACACTGCAGCCCAGTCCACCAACACCCCTTCCAGCCCTGGCGCTCCTGGGCACAGCATGGATTTAAGATTGCCTCTTCATTAAAGCAGAACCGGCCACAGAGCCCTTTTTCTTTTTAGACCACCACAGTAAGACTCACCAGATTTGTCTGGATTACCCTGTGTCCACCTGATATTTGAGAAGGAAGAAGGCAAAAAGCCACTTCCCAGGACAGACTTGCTTCTGCAATTCTGAATAAATAAACATGGTAAAGAAGCACTGATACAGAGAGAGCTGGTAGTTATAAACCCTGTAATGCAACAGTGAGTGGCTAAAACAATCCAAGAGTACTGTCCTGCTGTAGCAGGTGAACACTGCAAAGGCTTCTGATATTTTGCTTTTATTTAATGGGTTTTGTTTAGTCGGCTACTATGCAATGTTTTCATAAAACAAAACCATTTTACAGTCAGACTTCAACCAGGAAACAAACGTGACCAAGGGTTTCCAACACAGAAGCTCAAATCCGGACTTTTGTGCAAGTCAGATGTTTGGGGTTATTTGAGAAAATTGAGGTAAACTACCAAGTAGTTGGCAGTTTGGGAAACACCATCATTTAATCAGGTGCCCAAATGCAGCCGAGACGTGTTCTGGGAAAAGGTCCCCCATTTACCCGTCTCCTGTCTAAGGCTGTTTAACAATTTCATGAAATAAGTCACTACCACCCCATCATATTTGTATAACATTACTTCCAATATTTAAATCTGTGAATCCTAATGAACAGGAAAAGTTCCAAGCCAAGAAGCAGAAAGAGCACAAATGAATGCATTTTCTTTCTTTGGGATATTAGGCAGAGATAAATAAAAATGATGCTTCAGAGCAGACCAAATTTCAGACACAAAGTTGTGCCTAAGTGTAACGGTACTGAATTAATTTATACTGAACTTGGTTATACTGGAAATTAATACAGAATGATAAAGGTAGGAGTGAAAGGATTTAGAGTCCTGCTTAAACTATGAAGAAAGCTGTGAAATTGTTCAAGCGATGGATGCATACGGTGCAGGTTCATCAGAACATGAACCTCTAACTATAGAGCAGTTATTCCTGGAAAAAAACAAAGGCGACTTCTGTATACAAACAAGCGGTTGCACTGTCTATCTTGTGATGAACCAAAAGTATCATATATATTTTGAAAGAGAAAGTCATTGCAGTAAGTCCCAGGTCTGGTGTGTGAAAATCAAGTGGTTTGTGACTCACAGACACCAAGGTGCTGTTGATCAATACACTCAGAGTCTGGTTATTCAAACTGCATTATGAATTCATACCTGAAATTGATTTTGAATCCGGGGTTGTTTGAATCCTCACACCTGCATCTGATTTCGTTTTGGAATAACAAGTCAATCATTTTAATCCCCATGAAATTCAGTCCACAAAAATTAAGTTCATTGAACACACTTGGATTTCCTTTGTAGTGCAGTACAGCAATGCTTCAATAGAATTGTGACATTTCAAAGGAATGGCTTTCAGTGTGCTTTGTCTAGGAAGGAGCAACTCCTTTCCCCCTGCCAGAGATAGGGAAAGGAAGCCATCCCACTGATTTCACTAAGCTGAAATAGTGAATCCTTCAAAAAGTTAGGGATATAGCAGAGGTGTCCAGTTTTGCAGGCCATGCTCACCACTGCCAAGCTGTCTGACGCTTGACACCTGCAAGGCAATGGTTTGTTGTATTTAGTGCAGCCTGTCCATCACACTGCTGTAGAGCACTTCGCAGACACTGCAGCTCTGCAGCAGCTGACTAGTAGACCCGAGACATGCTGGTAGTGGATGGGAGGGGCAAAAAAGTTAACTTTTTCCTTAAAGCCTCATTTATGACATTTGTACATACGTAAAACCAGGGATTATTCAGAGGCTTATATATCCATGCGTTCTTCTGGGCAATGCTGAGCAGAATGTCAGAGCTGCTTAATTATACATTTACATTGTTCCTTATGGATTGCATCAGACGAGCCATACAACCTACTGCTTAAAGGAACCTTCGCTCTTCAAGTTACTCCCCAGTAATGGTAAGAGGAGGTTTATTTAAGTTTTGACTGATGAACATACTCCTTTGCCACACAGCAATTACTTAAATATTGAAAACCTAGTATCAGAAACAGCAGGCAATGAAATAGAACTTCGCTAGCAGCTAGACTTTATATGCCTAATAAAGAGTAATTGCAAAATTCAATACATTTTAAGGCTATCTCACTGCAATACCAGAGAAAAGGATTACTGGTTTAAAAACTAAGAAAAATAAGTTCTAAATCAAATACTAATATACTTAAATACACACTAACATTCTATTCTGTATTATAAAAGCATATTAGAAAACATTTTAGAAAGCATATAAAGCATATAGAAAGCATTAGAAAGCATATAGAACTTAGCACTCACAGTAACAAGTAAAATCAGAAAATATATAGAGAATGAAAAGAAAATATGCAGAGAATAAAGACAGGAGGATTTAAGAGAAAGGTCTCATTCGAGAATTCATAGCTGAAGGTGCAATAACAAAAGTATGATTTTAAAATCCTCCTACGTCTTGGCATTATGCTGAAGTAAATCTAAGAAGGCATAAATAACTGAAGACAGTGTGATCTCTTTGATAGTTAAAGTGATACAAGAGTCTGAGTTCAGATACAGGGTGGTTTAGGTTTAGGGAGAATAGGCCGGTAATATCTGGGAGCACACGGAGCATTCATCCTCACCTGACACAGGAAAGGTCTAAGGATTAGAAGGATTAAGATTAAGGAAGAGAGTTCATGTGTGAGGAAGACTATAACCGCACTTGCTTAACAGCACATAAAGAGGACATCTGCGTACCAGGATCTGCATCACTGCAAAATGTTTGCTTCATCAGCTAACGGGTCATATGCATGTTCTTCAAAACACTGTGTTCTGTACCTCTTCTCTCCTCTGATATTTCTAAGACACGAGCATTTCTAAGAAACGAAAGTAGAATATATGCAAATGTCTATAAAAATTAGAAACAACAAATACTTTGTTGTATGTGCAGTGAATATTTTTAAGGGCTTGTTCCCCTAAATCTTTCCCTTAGGAGACCAAAACTCTATTACATTTGCAGGAGAACATCATAATTCAAAGAAGTTTTAAGTCCTGAAAGGGTGATCCAGCTTAAACACAAGCAGTATTTCCTCCTGAATATGGTATGCTGGACCTTTCTGGAGACAGCCCATACCAAGAGGGTCTAACCCCAGTCCAAATATCCATTACCTTTGGCAAGAAGACAACGAACATGAATTTATCTTCTCAAACTCTAAATAACTCACAAAATACATTTGGGGCTGGCCTTTGCTAGCCAATTAGGCACGGGAAGGGCACAATATGCTCAGTACTCAGTGCAGACAAGGACCACTGCGTTCCTGTGCAGCCAGCTGTCAGCCAACAACACGGTAGCACAGGTATTCACAGAGACCTCCTATAAACAAAAAAATGCGTGGTGTTAATATATTAAGCTTTCACGCTTATGCCAGCTTGGGAAAAAATGGACATACTTTAGCTAGTGATCACCCAGTTACCCACTGTAAAATTTTTAAACTGTATCTGCACATTGTGTAGTGTTATTTGGGTTGTTTTTAAAGGCATTTTGTCTCATCTACTTCTCTAGTTGAGACGAAAGCCTGGAATCTTAAATCACAGTCATTAGTACAGCTCACCAAGGTCATGTTCTCACATAACCTGTTTTGCTCCTGGCAGACAGTTCTGAGAGCTCAATTCCACGTACTGAGTCAGCTCCCTTTTCTTCCAGAATAAGATGTTAACACAGGCAACAGCTTTATTTTTGCTTGTAGCAAGATATTGCTGTTTACCACGGGAGGGTTTGGCAGTAAGTGCTTCTTATGTAAACAAGTAGAAATGAATGATGCTTTCTGGAGGCCTAAATAAAAGTCTTGTTAATTTCTTGAAAATATGCATAGATGTAAAATCTTGCACCTGATAAATATTAAGTCATTATACACTTAAAGTCCTATTGCATCTCTTAAGTTAAAGCAATAAGAGCAATTAGTTTTGTAATATGCTAGTGTTAGAAATATCTGCAAACTATAGGGCTGCTTTAGCATACAGTATTCTTAGAATAAATTAGAGCACTATTTTTTCAAGATTTTCAGCCTGTAATAGACAACTAGACTGCTCTGGTGACACTGTAATTAACAGTGATGTAAATGTAATAGAGAATAATGAATGTAATTACTTATAGAAAGTATATTGCGGAATATCTAATCAATGTGTGAAATCTGGATGCCTTTAGGATATGATCAGCTGGAAGAACTGTCATTAGGTGTCATTTGGTTTGTTCCTGCCAAGGCAAAGAAAGCGTGATACAAACCAGTGAGAACTAATATTTATTAAGAAACTTATTTTAAAAAGCTTTAAACTCTCCTTATTACCCCCTTATTTTTCTTGTGCAAGAGATAACAGATTTTATAGCAATATTAAGTTTCCCCTGACTATCTCTTGGAAAAAAGGATGCTTAACTGATCCAGCTTTATTTCTATCTTTAACAGTTTGCAACACCAGTTCCCGAGTCCTTTATACTTTATTGCTCCATGCATCTCCTCCTCAGTACACAGCACTGAAGGTAACGATCAACATCATAATCATTACACCATGAAAAGAGCAGTTATTTTTAAGTGAGAAAAAAAATTCAGTTTGCAGTTTGATTTTAGAAATGCATTAGTACTATTCTGCAAATATACAAAGAATCATGCGGTGTAGAACAGATTACACCCCCTCAACCTTATTTAATAGTTTGATATGATATTTAGTAATGTCTTTTGCCAGAAGGAATACTAAATAGCCATGCTTCTAATTCTAAGGCACCAAATGGTCTCCCAACCTGCTGAGAAGCATTGCTCCTAAAGTACTTCTAGCCTCAGAGTCAGCCTTGGGGGAACCTGTGGTTTTCCTACATTTCATTTACCAGAGTCAAGCACAAAAGAAAAACTAGTCTTCATCTAAAAAAGCAAATAAGACATCAGCGCTTGCATAAACAAAGCCTGAAATCTGACAGGCTCTGAATCCAGAATGCAAAGGACGCAATCTTAGGTTTGCTATTAACATTTTTTAGATTTTTCTGTAGCACAAGTAAGATTTTTTTTTTTAAATTTAGGCTTACAGTGTGGCTTTCGAGAGACACTTACTGCCTACAGAACCCAGTCCTTGATTTAGGATATATATATGCGCTATGATATCATGGGAATTGGTTAATGTAAGTCCCAAAGAAGTCATGTTTGAAGTGCGAGCTGCGGAGCAGCCCAGCTGTGCCCAGCTGGAAACACAGGCAGGAGAACTGCCACTGGCATTTCAAGAAGAAGGTGTTATATTTCAACAACAGCTCTTTTAAAAGAGCACAACAAAACTGGTGCTGGGGAAGGACAGGCCAAGACACAGGTAATCCTCCTGTTGAACTAAACTTTTGGGTCCCCTGAAAATTCTGATTTTTCCCTTCCTGCAAGAACTGTAGTCCTCATGTACAACTTTATCTGGAGCGGGCAGTTCCCAGGACATAACCCACATGCTCCGACTCAGCGGCTGTAACCCCTGCTCTCCATCACCTTTGCCCTTTTTCTTCATCTTCATCACTTGTTGTGGTACGTGGAACACAGCCCTTGATCTTACGGCAGTTGCACTAGACTAGGATCAAAGTTTAGAGGCTAGCAAATTAGCATGGGAGACTCCAGCCACAAGGAAAAGGCCTTTTCATACTTCAAAAACAACATGCATACTTCTGCTGCCATGTAACTAAAAACATAGTTATGGTTAGACACATGATGATGAGTAATAAGGATACAGATTACTAGCTCTTGAGTGCATGGAGATGTGTTCACGCCATCCGAACTGCTGACACTGCCAGGATTCATTACTTGCTTCTAGTGACACCTCCCCCTATGTGCTTTTATTTTTCTATCATGAGCTAAAATTTCAAAATATGACAGCAAGAGCTAGTTACGGATGTCCTGAATTGACAAACAAGTGGTTATCCACAGAAAACCAGATATATTTAAAAAAAATGGGAAGTTCGTGCACCTGTATCCCATCTCGTCAGCACTAATTGTGGTAATAGCCCCTCTTCATGACAGGTTTAATGACCATGTCTCAATGGCTGCATTCCCTGCCCCTTTGCTCGGCTAACCGGTGGCTGACCACTTGTGCCTAAATGAGACAGGGAGGGGAGTTACAAACTGAGTCCGGTTCTCCAGCTCTTAGTGGCTCGGAGCAGCTCTTGCTGTTGGTTTTCATTTGGTCCTTCAAAGGGTGATGGAAAAGACAGGATAGTGGGGCTTTGATGTCATTGTCAGTGGTAAGTCTGGGACCTGCAGCCAATGGTGGCAGGAGAACAGTTCTCAGTGGGATCAGTGGAGGCACTGCTGCTCCCCAAAGCCAGTTATTTTAAGTCACATCTAAACAAGGAATTATCAGCTTAAGATCAGCCTTTCTCCCCTGCAGCAAGTTCAGATACAATACTTGGTAACTAAAAAGCAAAATTACATCCCTCGCTTGAGCCAGACTCCTGTTGGCTTCCGTGGGTGTTGGCTGCTGCCGAATTGAAGAATTCACAGCCTGGCCACAGGTATGTGGGTGAATACCCGGGAGGGCGACGTGCCCCGTGCACCTGTTTGCATAGCTGGCTACCAGCCAGGGAGGCAGGGCAGCCTCATTTCAGACACTACGCTGCGTGCTAATTACTGACATCCTTGCCTGCAGGAGGGTAGGTGACTCCGCGCCATTTCTTGTACCACCTGCCTGGCACCACCTTGCTTTCTGGGGGTAGTTATTTGCCTTCTCTCTAGCTCATCCCCTGAGCAAAAATAAACAAACACACCAACAAAAACTATCACCGTGTGCTTTACACTTCACAGCCTGCCCCACGCACGCTCATTTCCCTCCTTGCTGTCCATACCCTGCATTTTCAGCAGGGATTTGCTGCTCCAGCCATCCTGTATTTCGTGGCAGCGTATCTGCATCAGTGGTTCGCATCAGGTACACTGCTCTAACCCAAGCAGAGGCTAAAAGCCCAGTGCAAACAAGGTCTTAGAACCATGGAGAGGCTTGCGACAAGGAAAACAAATCACAACCAAAATGCTCTTAACACATCTGTGGTTTTTTTCTATGAAGCTATTTTTTGGAGTTTTTTTTAAATCCATCACTATGTCACCTATACAGTCTTATTGCCCATTAAATAGAAAGATTTACATACCAAAACAAAAAGACATATTGTATTTGCTAACAACCAAATCCCAACATCTTTATTTTTGCCAGACCCGGCTCAGGAAACCTCTTGCTGCGCTGAACGGTCAAGCACCAAACCAGGGCCCCAACAGACATTTATATTGGAGATACCACCAGATGGTGATGGCCAGCTCCAACGAGTGAAGTCAGGCCCTCCTCTTCTCACCACCAAATTAAAAAAAGCACGGGTAAAGCCCCTTCCCCTCACCAGTCAGAGCATTTCTATTAACACCAGTTGGGTGAGGACTTCACTCTATATGCAAATACCTCTGGAGTTCAGGCGGGTGCAGATCCAGGGCTCACACTCATGTCTTACTGACATCCATGATGTTGCTCCTCAGCTTCCTTGCAGCTTCACCAGCCCACATCTATGGCTGCAGCTCCATGGAGCATCTCCTCTGGCAAGCCAAGCCTGCTGGCCCGCAGCCCCCTCCTCAGCTGCCGTGCCCTCAGCCCTGGGTAAACCCCTCAGCTCCTCCAGCTCACTCTGCCTATGTCTGTCTTCTCGGCCAGATTTCTGAAATGATTCAGTTTAGGAAATAAACAAAATGGAGCTTCCCCCCTGGGAAGAGGCATGAGCAGCAGGTGAGCAGCGAGAATGCCAGCAGCCTGCCGTCACAGCCTCAGACCGCCATTACCTTACATCACACATAATTAAGGCTGCCATTTAGCACCCCTGAATGAATTTGTTCAATCCTCATTCACTTGCTTCTGTTGGAGGGGAATGATCTGAAAGCAGCTGAAATCATGGCATTGGGCCACCGTGTTCAACTCCGGGTGGGCTTCGGCTGTGAAGTCAGGTTCCAGATTCGCACTCTTCAAACTGAAAAGGAGAACACTCCAGCCCAGGCTCCTCTCTAGTTCTTTGTGCCTATTTCTTTACTTGCAAAGATTTGTTTGAAATTGATGATGAATCAGGAAACTTTCGAAGAATCTGACCAGAACAGAAATCCAGATGAATTTTGTGTATATATACATTTTGAAAGATTTCACTTAATTTCATCAATATGCTGTACTAAGCCCAATACTTCTGAGAATCCAGGTATGCACTTCATATAAAAAGGTGGAACAAACCTAGGACTGATGGTGAGAGTGCTGATGGAACTAATACACATTTAAAACATAAAACCCTTCCCTTCAGTATTAATTTGGTCTGGGATGTAGTAGAGCAATGACAACCCTCCGATTGCTTTATACACCAGTGAGTTAGGCTCCAGGTGCTTTACGAGAACTAAGAAAGCTCATGACGAGAAAAGCCATCATTCAAACTTCTAAGAGCTATTAGGAGTGGAAATTAGCTACAGAAAGTTCTATCATTTTATTGCATACATGCACACACGTGTATACATGTACATGTATGTGGAACTGCTTATTTACTCATTAATTAACTTTTTACATCTCCCATCCATGGTAGCTCCTTTGCTGCGAGACCCTAACAAAAACCTAGGGGTTTGCAAATGCAAAGCCCTTTTCAAACATTAACAGGAACTGGACATTATGTTCTAATTTTTTTATCTAAAATGTTTATAGATTATTAAAATAGGAGATGTAGCTAACTGTGCTGCAGAGAAATCATGTTATACTTAAGCTCAGCCTGCTCTTTTAACTATACCACTTCTTTCAATGGCTGGTAAGTTAAAATGTGTTGCCAGTGAACACACAACAGAAAGTTATTTTTCTGTTAAAAATTTAATTGAAAGTTATCCCAAGTAATCATGGCAAACCATAGCAGCATCGGTGTTACATCAAACATCAGTCCTTGTGTATTAAAAATGTACCTCTGTACGTCTGTACCTTTTGCGATCGGAGAAAAGATTAAACAATACAGAGGGTCAGCTGGTGGTTTTCTAATAAGTTCTGGCAAGCAGGTTACAACTCTGGACAGTGGCCAAGAGCGCAGTTTTCACTTGCAATCGAGGCTACAGCTTAAAACAGGGAAGGAATCAAATCCCCCTCTCTGTAGTCAGGGCTGGAGCCAGCAGGTGGTCATGGTGGAGCCCAGGAACCATGACTGGGGACGGTTGTATGTTACACTCCAATTCATTTTCATATTTATTTTTTTTTAATGCAAGCGATTAAAAAATACAGCTGTCCATCTGCACTCCCTGATCACAGCTGGTTTTGCCTTCTCACAGATTAAGTCAATCAGTCTCCACAGACCATGGAGACCACTGCCCATTGATGTCAGTGCCTGGTTCAGCCCTGTTCTCACTCCACCCATTGACTGTGAGCAGCAGGTGACTCCAGCGGGACACCACCACGGCAAGTGCAATCTAGGTGCCTTCGTGGCTAGGTCAGGCTGAGGAGACTGTGCCTGACTGGTTCTCAACCCTCATGGTGCAGAGCAGCCCTCCCGTTGCGTAGATGGGGTCAGAAGCGGCATCAAGCTGAACCGGAATTGTGAATGAGGCCGAGAACATCGCACCCAACAGCCTCGCCTTTGAGGAGCATCTTAAATCTCAGCACACAGCTAAAGTTACGCCCTTTTACAAATACCGCTTTGCCTTAAGCAAAGGAGTTGCATTTATATCAGAAGGTGTCACGAGGGTCCTGCGATACAGAATTTAATTGGAATCAGAATCAGATTTCTTTTGATGCAACTGTGCAAAAAGTGCAATGGTATTGTGATTAGCAATTTTACATGGAAAGAGCCAATTTTATGCTCTTCTCTATTTTCTCCAGCTCTTGCTATCTTGCACTGTGAAATCCTGCACAGCAAACATAGCAATATAGTCAAGCGATATATAGAATAATATCCTTCCAATACTGAAAAGGATACCTCACATATAACATTAGCAAAATTGATAGTAATGCCATATAAATACTATGCATGTCAGCATTGCAGCTGCCACCACAAAGGACTGTAGACAAATAGCATAATAAACATTTTCAAAACGGGGGACTTCCATGCAGGTACCCAAATCTGTAACCTTTTTCCCAAAGGTTTAGAGTGCCAGGCTATTGTCATACAAAATCCAGTGAAGAGATTCTTGTAGAAACAAGACATGGGGTTTAGGATTCCAGTTAGTGAAACAATTAGTTGCACTTCAAAGTAATTTTATGTTGTTACATTCATACTTCTGGTTTTGTTCTTTCAAGTGTGGATCATTTTCCTACATACTTTGTTTTTTACTAATGGTTTCACTATAAATAATGCATCTGTTTCATTCTCCCATCTCTTATAGAAAAGATCAATTAGGAGTTTATACTAGCTTTTAAAACAAAAATTATTGTCTAAAGGAGGAATCTAGGAACTCTCTTCTATGAAGGCAAACTACAATACTTAAAAAAGAAGACCCAAGTTGGTGGCAATATCACTTATTAGTTTTACCTCCACCGACAGTATGTCCAGACTGAGATAAGGATCTGAACTTTTCACACCCACCCGTGGTTTCTTCAGAGGGAGATGAGCTTCTCAAGATACTCTTGGTAGGGCTACTCTCCTTGCAGTGAGGGTCAGGTTTTCAGCGCTGGATTTTGAGAGATGAGGAAATTCAGCGTTCACTGGGATCAGGCCACTAAAATACCCTATTCTCTTCTACATTTTGCGCCACTCTGTGTACAGATGAGTTACTGGAAGCGGGGGTCCCAGGTGCTGCAGGGGGAGCAAGGAAAGCAGGCTTTGGTCTCTAGCGCCACTGTTAGCAGTTTGCAGCTGTAGACGCCTGGGAAACAGTAATGGTGCTGTGGCCAAAGAGGTAAACTGAGGCACAGAGGACAAGGGCCTGGTCTGAATCCCAAGGCAATCAATTCATGAACTCTGATTTGTTTATTACAAAATGGTCAGCCCTTTGTGAACCCATTCCCTGTTTGCCAACCCACTGTCCTGACTTCTGGACCACGTTCAGACTTCTTCATCAGATCCACTTTTACCTGGTTAAAAGGAGTGAGAAGCCAGCAGAAGATCTATTTTTCCATTTCAATTTGGTTTTAAATGTATGGGGGAAGTTGTTTAACCATCAGTACTTGTAAGTGGAATACTCTTGAGCTGATTATCCATGAGTAAGTTCTCCCAAGGTTACTACGAGTTTTTAAGGCCAAATTAGGACTCTCTGAAGTGCTTCATTCCCACAGGGTTTGTGGCATAGTGCTGAAGTCCATCATACCTACAGTTTCTGTTTACCTCAGCAGTATGCATTTTCTCAATGGTTCCTAGGACATCTGGAGTCATACAGGACTATCTGGGTGATGAGAAAACTTTAAGTGCTTTGCTCTGAAATGTCCAGTCTCCGACGACAACACTTCCTGAAAGGCAAAAAGGTCTTGAGAACATATTCCTGCGAGGCTTGCAGGAGGACCCCAAGACTAAAAGCCAAACAAACAAGAAGCCCACATGATCTACAAAGCAGACGGGATCAGCCCTTTTTCCTTGAGCCTTGAAAATTTCAGCTGACCTGCTGGTGACTCCTCACTATTGCCTCATGTAAAACTGAAACAAGCTTCACAGATAAGACCCAGGAAAACACACTATTTACTGGGGGAGTGAAATCTTCTCAAGTTTTCCTGCTGACTTCAAGACCTTTCCCCTGGCACTGTATGTTTTCAAAGAAAGAGAAAATGCTACAGTCAAATGTATTTCAGCCTCCCCTGCGGTTCAACTGATTCAAAGCAGATCTGAATTAGCCACAACAGATATATTTAAGAGTTGCCACACACCAGTGAAAAGACACCCTGCTTTGGACTTATTTCTGTAGTGCTTCTTGGGATGGATGCCTTAAAGGCTACTAGATGCTTGATCATTGAGCAAAATCCAGAACCTGAGGACAGCGGCTGGGGGAAATTACTGACACATCTACACTAGCATTTTATTTCGCCTTAAGGATGTGCATTTGAACTCAATCTCCCAAACATAACAGCAAGAAGTAGTTAAAGTTATGATTTGTGATGAGTAAACGCTATAAAACCAAAGGAGTAAATTCCTAGGTACAGCTTCACTTCTCACCCAGGAACAACACAACATAGGACTAGCAATGGAGCCGTTTCTTCCACGGTAGTTTGGATTCAGTGAGAGCTGTGGCTACCAGTGCCCGTACTGCCCTTTCAACACACCTGTGAGATATTCAGCATACCTTGACTCCTCAAAAATTACAATGTTTTTTTTGGACTTGGCTGCATGCGTTTTCTTTCTCCCTCTCGCTGTTGTTTGCAGCAGAAATTTCAGCTTCATTTTCCTCTCCCCAGCTTCCCACCGTGCTGTCCCCACCTTACAGAGGCTCGGCACCACAATATACAGGACATGCTGCAATTCAAAGGCCAAAAGTTGCTAAAGCGCTTATGCAAGTTAATTACTGTGCCTGTTTAATCCCAGGTAATGCAGATTAGTGGTGTCAGCTACTGTTTGGAGAGCAATTGATGTAACAGGCTGGCCCATGAGCAGGGAAACCGCTCTCTTCAAGAGGTGCGGAATCGCTCAAAGTGAGGAGATGCTGATGAGCGCCAGGAACAGAAACCTCTTGTGCTGTTCCCCGGCTGCTGTCAGGATGTCAGAGGCAGACACAAAAGCTGGGTATGACAAACAGGCAGGTTTAAAGAAGGTATCACACCCCTCATTTCAAGAGAAAATTGTCAGCTTTGACCCCATGCCCCACTTCTGCATGTTCAAATGAAAAACTTCTAAGCTTCAGAGAACAGTCCCATGAAAGACATCCTTACATCAAGCCATGAGCCAGAATGAAGTCAAGCCACTAGCTGCTATTTTCATATCAAACTAAAAATCCTAACACGTTTCTATCAAAATTAATACCGACAGGCCAAAGAAAGCCATCCAGTGTGAACAGCAAGTCATCCCTAAGGACAGGTGAAAGGCTTCCCGGGAACTTCAGCTTCTCACAACTTGAGTCCAATCTAATTGGATTAATTTGCAATCATTACTCAGGTAAAATGCCCTTTGGCAGCAACGTGTGTTTTCATAGCTCCTGCTTATTTCCCAAAAGAGTGCAAATACAATGTGTTCAGATGGCTCATTCCAGAAATCAATGGCATGTAATATTTCAGGATTTCCAACAATGCTTTTCCTGTTCTGGAGGGGAAAATAATACTGGTTATCTTGATTTGTAAGTGGTAGCCAGGACTACAACATTTCATATGACACCATTGGTAATCTAGCTACAGTAATAACACCCATTTCCTCCACCCATGCATTATATGACAGTTAAGTAAATATTTTTCACCTCAGCAGATTTTATGGTCAAATTACAGACTTTTCTCTCTCTAGTTCACAGCTGACAGAACTTTGTTTGATGGAGGTAATAATGACAGAATATGTGATAAGGCTTTCTACCACTGGCTAAGAATCAAGGCACAGGATACTGAACTTCCATGTTTTTAAAAGCCTTTCTTATTCCACATCACTCATGGGTGCAGTAAAACTGAACCATTATTAAAAAAAAAAAGGATAATTAAATGTAAATCACATCAATGACTTTTTTTACATTAGAAATCTAAGTCTTTTGTATTCTAATAAATGAGATTTTGCAAGCAAAAGAGACATGGGGTGAAAAGGCAAATAAGCGTCTAGAAATTTTTAATCTCGCGTTCAGCATGCTTCAGCTGTTAGCCCCAATGCCTGAGGACGGACAAAAGTTTCCCTGAAACCTGCAGCCATCTACTTCAAGACGAAGCTTGTTCCCTTAAAATCTGCCTGCTGGGACCCCCCATCTGTGACATCCCAGTGATGCTGTCGGGATGCTGCTTGGAGGTGAATGCGCACGAGTCTGTGTGGCAGCCAGAGACGTTCCTGCCCACACCTGCCTCTTCCTCGAGCCTCTGCCAGATGCTGCCAGCCTGAGTTTCAGGGGTGGCTTGAGATAAGATGCCAGGCTGAGATGTGGACGTGCATCTTGTCCTACCAGCTCTGCTAAGGGAGTGCTGACGTCCATCAGGGAGATGGGGCAGACAGCAGAGGAGTGACGTCTCAGCCGCCACGGCAAGACCTGCAGCAGCACAGGTACCAGACACCCCACTTTTCTCTGCTTGTCCCCAAGGACAGTGTGAATCCAGAGAAGGAGGGGGGTTACCTCTGACTTCACAGGAAGGGAAGGCAAACATATCGGTCAGTCATTAGCCAAGTCACTCACTTCACACAGCACTGGAACAGAAAGCCACAAAGGGAGGCAAAAGCATCCCGCAGAGGCAAGTACAGGGCAGCAGAGTGGGGCTTGGGAGAGAGGCTCAAAAGGATGAACACACCAAAAAGTAAACCCTGCTATAACACAAACAAGTTTCCAATTTGAGAATATTACATATTTTTTCAACAGAACTTTTCTTTTCCCTGAAGATCAAAAAACAGTGATATATTTCAAATAGCTTCCAGAGCAGCAACAGTTGTTTTACCTCTTTTTTTTTGCCTTCTTTCCTCTTCCCAGCCTCAGGAAGAAAAAGCTCAAGCTAAAAAGTCATAGAGGGAGACAAATTTTTCAGGCAAAACACTGAACCAGAAGGAAGAATGGAAGAAGATGAGATAGTAGCAGGGAATTAATGCATTCAAGCAGTAGCACCTTCCTCAGCACAGGAACACAAACAGGCCGGAGCACTCCAGAGGCAGTCAGTGCATTTAACTCTATAAAGCCTGAGTGAGCATCAGCCCCATACTTCTCCCAAGCAGGAGCAGCAAGACAAACTCGCCTTCTCCGCTGTTCCTGCTCATCCCACCTGCCTTGGCTTCCTGCTCTGGAAGCGCGGAGAACAGGGAGTCCCTCTGCAGCCCGGCACTGCAGGCCACACGCGTGCGGCGTGGCAGGGAACCCTGCCTGGGCACCCGTTCGTCCCGCTTCAGAGTGAGTACCTGCCTCAATCTTGGTACCCGGGGACAGATACTCCATACCCCACCCTCTCCTGTCCCTTGGTACTGAGGCCTCGTCGTTGGCTATTCTCAAACTACTTATCTGTAACTCTAGTGACCAGTTTAAGAACAAAATTCAGCACCACTTTGAAAATTTCTTCACTGATGTCGGAAAAACCACAATGCTGGGCTCTGTAAGAAAAGCCTGACTTCCAGGTCTTAATTTTCACAGATTCTGAGGGGTCATACGTTGTATTTGGCTTCACTTGGAGCTTTCTGCAGTGAACACTTCCGAAAATCGGCCTCGCACAGGCCTCCAAGAACACGGGCCGGCGGGAGGGGCGAGCAGCGTGGCTCCCTGTGCGGCTGGTCAAGGGCAGCACCTGGGTATTTATAGCTAGGGCTTGCAGAATCGTCTAGGTTGGAAGGGACCTTTAAGATCATCGAGTCCAACCATCAACCTAACACTGCCAAAACCACCACTAAACCATGTCCCTCAGCACCACGTCTGTCCGACTTTTAAACACCTCCAGGGATGGTGACTCCCCCACTTCCCTGGGCAGCCTGTTCCAATGTTTGATGACCCTTTCGGTGCAGAAATTTTTTCCTAATATCCATCCTAAACCTCCCCTGGTGCAACTTGAGGCCATTTCCTCTTGTCCTATCGCCTGGTACTTGGGAGAAGAGACCGACCCCCCTCAGCTACAACCTCCTCTCAGGCAGCTGTAACCCTCCCGCCGCCGCGGCAGCCTTCCTGCCGCAGCACCCGCCCCCCAGCCAGCTTCGGAGCGCCTGAAAAGGGGTGCGCACCCACAACTGACTGCCTGAGATGTCCCTACGTCTGTGAGCCCGTGGCTCTGAGGCACGGGCGCGCAGACGCTAAGCCTTCCCGCCGTGGCCCCGGCCAGGAGAGCCGTGACCGGGGATCACCGGCTCCCCGCTGTACCGTGCCGCCTGCGGACGGGGAGGAGGCGCTGCCCGCAGCTCTGCCACCCGCCGGACAGCCCGCCCGGCACCCCCGGACCCGCCGACGGTGCAGGCAGCCGGGATCCGCTCCCCGCCAGCCACCCGCCGGGCCCCGGCGGCGCCACCTGGCGGCGCGGGCGGTGTCGCGCCGGTGCCCGTCCCCCGCCGCGGCAGCAGCAGGCCCTGAGGGAGCCGCCGGGTCAGCGCCTGCCCTCGGTGTCGAGGGGTTCCTGCCTGTCTCGGAAGGGGTAGAAAAGGCGATGCTGGGTGACTGCGGAAGGCTGCGGGGAGACCTTGTAGCCCCTGCCGGTACCTGAAGAGGGCCTACAGGAGAGACGGGGAGGGGCTCTTGACAAGGGCATGTAGTGGTAGGACGAGGGGTAATGGCTTCAAACTGGAAGAGGGGAGATTTAGATGAGAGCTCAGGAAGAAATTTTTCACTCTGAGGGTGGTGAGACACAGGAACAGGCTGCCCAGGGAAGCTGTGGATGCCCCATCCCTGGGAGTGTTCCAGGCCAGGTTGGATGGGGCTTTGAGCAGTGCGGTCTAGTGGAAGGTGTCCCTGCCCATGGCAGGGGGGTTGGAACTAGATGGTCTTTAAGGTCCCTTCCAACCTAAACCATTCTATGATTCTAAGACTTACAAAAAAAGGTACTTTTAAACAGTAGAGCCTCAGGCCTTCGTTTATCAGAGCACATGCATCTGGTGTATCAATCAAAGCTGTGGGTATTTGGGGGTCAAGGTGGCAGGGTAAGGTTCGCCATGCACCACCAGTGAAGCTGAGCCCTCTCCTGCAGCCAAAGGCAGTGTGGCACCCAGCTGCTCCGCGCCGGCTACTGGCACTGCAGCCACCAGCTTCCCCTCAGGGTCAAGCCCCTGGGGTAGGGAGTAATGTCCTCACCTGGAACGTGTTCTTCCAGAGCTGAACCGAGGTCACCCATAAGTCACTACCAGTGGTAACCGATGCTCTGCGCAAGCAAACGGGCACGGTCCAGCCCAGCCTGTCTCTCATCTTCTGCAAGGACTGCAGTGGTACAGAGTACACAGGCTGCCTTGTTTTAACTGGACTCTTGGTTTAAATAGGTCTCTACTGGGCAGGAATAATTTGGGAAAAATAATGAAAAAATGCTTACTTTAAATAGAAAAATTAGGTTTCACTTTGTACATACACAGCAAACGAATTTAGAGAAGCAGCACAGATTTTAGCAGCAAATAAAACACCTAGGTTCTGTTTTACTGTGGACTCTTACTTCAACGCATTTTAAAGCATGTGTATGTCCATATTATTATGTCTAAGAATTAGTCCTAAACAATTTCCCCAGGAAAACACTGTAATTCCTGTCTTTACAGGACAGTCTCTGCCCTAAAAATAGTTAGAGAGAATATCAGTTTTCCAGTCAACAAACCTATTTTCTATATTTAAATATTGCTTGCTGACTGCAGAAGGGATAGACTACTGTTGATTCATGTCAGCCAAGAAGAGCTCACAGCCAACGCTCTTCGTTTATTAATATTCATCATAGCCATTCAAGAAGCAACGGGGCTCCATTCATGTCAATAGGAAATTTGACTGAAAAGAAATTGCATGAACAGAAAGTGTTATTTGGCTAACAGTTGTAATTGCTACTACTGTCCAAGACAGAAAAGAACCCAGGCTAGATGTTGGCCAAACCGAGCATACACAGGCAACAAGTATTTCTTGATCCCAGCATGCTTTAAGGGAACCTTTTCCTCTTTGCACTGCAAAAGGCTCTGCCCAAGCTTGTGCCATTTGTGAAACTTACTGTTAGTGTATGGAAGGCAACCATACAGCATACGGTTCCTCACGTTCTTTTAGTTTCTTCTTTAGACGAATATATCTCTCCGGCATATGACTACATTAAGTAAACTAATTTCCTCCTTTTTCTCATCTCCTCTTCCTTTTCTACAGCTCTATTCAGTCTGTTGCACCGAGAAAAGAGGAGGGGCTGCTGGGGTCTGCAACACAGGCAGTGCTCCAGCAGTTCAGCTGACATGAAATTGATACCAACCTTAAGAAACATCAGCTGAGAAACCACCTACATCCTTCCCTCCACCCGATTCCCTTCAGAGTCAACTACTTGGGTATGGAGGTAACATCACTTACCTATCACAAACAGTTGTGATCAGGATTAGTGTTGCCACAGCACTTCAAGAAGCATGAAGATTCAGTTGCTCTCCATTCCTCACTTTTATCCACTTCTTGCTTTACCGGTATAACTTGCTTCTTTTTAGTATTTCAGCAAAACCAGGATGTGATGTTGATCCATTGATAAACCATGACACACCTCCCATTTACACACACGCGGGTATAATGAGACTACTTCAAAGCAATCCAAGGCCACTTCACTTCTTATCCATCTTTCCCCTTTAGAGTATCCTGAGACACAATGTGGGATTGTTCCATAAAGAAAGTATTAAAACAGTAACAAAACACAATTTCCCAGGCTTGGGAATTCAGACCTGTCAGTATGGCTGTTAGTATAAACATTGCTGTACTTTAAAAAAAAACCTAATATACATCACTGTTTTAAGGCAGCTGGTCTTCCTCTTCCCAACAGACAAACATAGCACTTTTTTACTCCAAGCAGCGATTTAGTTCCCCAGTTCCTAGGGTTCAGCAGAGCCTCTGCAGGGTTTGTTCTTCTTTCTAGGCTACAGAGACTAAGACTTGGATTCCGTGATGCAAGTTTCACTTAAAATTCAAACTTATCCTTAAACTTCAGTTGAATTCAACTCCAAAAGCTATTATTTCACCAGTTTCTCTGAGGAGTCGCCCACCCTCCTGTGCCCCGGCTTCCCTGCTGCGTCCCCTTGGCACTGCATTCCTGGTGAGCTGCTGCATCCCAGCCCTTCCCTGCCATGGATCCCTTCTTCCTCAGACCCTCTGGGACTGCCAGCAGGAACCTGGCTGCAGGTGAGCCCCTCAGGAGACTGCAGCCAGCAATCCATCCATCTTCCCTGCCCCCCTGATTTCTCAGCATGTTACGACCAAGGCCTTATATAGTCTAATAGGAGTTCAGTCAGGCTCCAAAGGTCTAAGGGATGAAGCCCGTACCCAACAGGGGTGATGCATATTTGAATTCCAGTCAACACAAGCACACATTGGTACAAACCTTTATTATCTCACACCTCCTTGCCACAGCCATCATTGAAACAACCAACACTCATATTCTACAGGCACCTTAAAAAGTTACAAAGTGTAAAATATGTTTTGTAGTTCACAAAGTAAAAATTCTTGAGGATTGATGTGTAAAGAGTTTCTGTAAACGGAATTTGGCAGAGAGATGTTCACCCACAAGGGCACAGGCAGGCACCACCAGCTCGAGCACACTGGAGAGGCAGTGTTTGTACAGTATACAGGCTGAGCACCTATCTTGTTGATAGATGACTAGCATCCCTGGGATTACTTGTGTCATTAAAAGGCACAAAGATAAACACACCACAAAGCAGGCCCCAGTAAGTGTGGACATGCCACCAGAAATCTGAGCAATACCTGATTGTTCTAATCACAGCTGGCGGAGGGAGGTGTCACCATTCCTACTAGGCTGCTTGCTCTTGCTTTGTCAAGCATGAACTGCAACCAAAAACTGCCTTGATATACTTACTCTTAACAAACACGGGAAGCCTCCTCGTGGCTGCAGCAATGGTTGAATTGGTGCCTGTACTAGCCACAACCGGTCTACAGCTTCCAGGGCTCTGGCCTGTGGGCTCAGTATTGCAGGGCTGTTTTACAAATCGACATACTAACACAGAGGTAAATATTTTAGATGACACCGTGCCTATCAGGTTTAGAGACTGATATTCTATTTTAAAACAGTCCTAGATACACTAGGCAATTTATTAATAAAGGTAGTTTGGAAAGACCATCATAAGCAATATGCAGAAGTTATTGAGAAACAATATATATTTAAGTAGCTTGGAGATTTTGTTTTCTTTTTTTTTTCCTCCATCTTCCTGTGTTACAAAGCAATGAAAATTTCAGTAGTCAGAGTAACACAATCCCTACTTGTTCTGCCTGTGCCAGCTATGGATGGTATTCAGAGCCTACAAATAATTTTCTCATGGAATTCAGAGGCAAGCTTGTTTGTAGGGTACCCTCTGGACCAGATACTGCCCCAGAATCAGTATCTGCATATTCCCTTGAAGTTTTAGCTAATTTGATCAACAACAATCCATTGTTACTTCCCATCCTCAACCCAACGCTAATGCTTTTAAATTTACATCCTGAGCTCCTATATCATTAAGGTAATAGGTAAAGAGCAGGCTGAGAATGAGAGGAAATATCCCATTAGAGCAGATGATCAAGGAGAGAGCAGTCTGACACAGACTCCAAATTCTTCTTTCATGAATAATCAGCACTACTCATCAGGGCAGGCAGCAAAATAACAAATCCAAAGGAAATTTCACACAGCTGGCTAAGCAAAAATGACTACTCAGGGTTCATCACTTACTACAGTCTTCAGGACCTTAGAGACCTCTTCCCAGGTATCAAGCCTGCCGTGTTTGACCTCCCTAGATGCACGCCCTTCCAAGAGCTGAAACAATCCTGATCTTAAGCTTGTGTTAAACAAGCACAGTCACAGTGCTTCCTCTTCTCAAGCCCTGCTCCTAAAACCCATTTCTGCTGAATGATAAGCCACCACTCAATATTTTTGCATGCATACGTAGTCCTTCAGAGATCTTAACCCAGGGAAAGATGGACAGAGAGTGAGGAAGTAAGATGTCTACACCACAGTGATCATCAGGCAGCAAAAGCATGGGAAGGGAGGGCAAGCACATGTGGCGCCGAGAAAGCTCAAGTAGAGTAGAGGTGAACTGTGGGCACACTGACAGCAGTCTGTCAGGGAGGAGGGGGTTGCTTCTTCAGGCACCATGAATTCCAGCCATGGCTCCCAGAAAGACATCCTACCAGAAGCGAGAGCAGGATTCACGGCTCAGTGCTGGTCACCTCTGAACAACAGATGGGCACTAGAAGGAACAGCCCTCCTAAGGAAACCAACCTGTTGCTGGAGGTTTTTTGGAACACATCAGATCAATGTACATCTGCTCTGTCCCGCAAATATTTACTCAGCTTTGGGGCTTTGGTTCATTAGGAGTCCACTCCTCGGGAGTCAAGGTATTTCCACTCTTTTCTTTAAAGACCTTAATCTTGCTAGGATCTTTTCTTGCCAGACTTTTAACTTTTTCCAAAACCCCAACTGCATTTCTTCTGAGGAGGCTGCAGCGAGCCAGCACACAAGGTGTCCAGTGCCTTTGTGGAACCAGCGCCGCTGTTCCCAGGGCATGCCAGTGCTGAACTGACCCAGCTGCAGTTAACCCAGGCTGCCCTACAAGCCTGTGTACGTCCTGTCAAAGCACATAACTGATGCAATATTCAGGCACCAAAATTGCTTAAAGCAAACCAAACACTTTCCAATAAAACCAGATCTGCGAAGTCCATGTGCAGATACAAAGCATTTACAAATACAAGGATTTATCTTGTAAAAAAATGCAGTAACATACTCTAATTCTCTTCACACACACCATCATCTCAGAGACCTAAGTATTTTAACTGGAAAAGAGGATACACCTTTTCTCAAATTTAGGCACTTAGTTTGAACGCAAAGCATCCTCTTAACCTGCGGCACCCTAGAGCTGTGCTGACACTGCCTCAGCAAGTACAGCTGTGTCACACTGTGGCACAGCTTTCCACATACTTCCCCACATCTACCAGCGGAGCAGAAAACAGCGTATATCAAGTATGCTTTCCTTGGTGAAGTTTCAGAACTAGACTGAACAAACTGGGCTCCCCTTCCTTCTGTGGAAGTGCTTGGCATACGATCATTTTTAATTTGCACAAGATGTAAAGTTCACACGATTCCCCCACTAGCTTCCTCCGTACACTTCTCCTGTCCTGTGTCTGCCATCTCCTGAGGCTGGAACTACCAAACAAAGCTGCTTCATCTTCCAAACTGACAATCCAAAGCACAGCTTGTCCAAAAAGAGTCACACCATTCAGTGCTTCCCACCACCCAGCATATACATGCATGCAGAAAACTCAACGTGCTGTTATTCCTCCAAACAGAGGGCTTGCTCTGCTCCGTAACTTGGACAAACCCCTTTTGCTGATATCCTATTCAGGGCAGAAAGCTCCTATGAATCCTTGAATTCACAAGCAAATGTCTTATAATAGCTGAAAACATACACCTTCATTTCTACAGAAGAGCAGCGGGGTTTTTTGATATTCAGAGAGCAATCTGACGTCATGTTTGATACATGCCAGTAAGTCAACTTCTCATCACAGACTTCTCGGTTTTTACTTTTCCTGCTCGTGATCTCATGCTGGGGCAATTTCCTCTGCTCAAGCTATAGTTAGGTACTATGGTGGTAAGAACATGTGTGTTGAGTTTCTCAGTAGCATTTTTGGTACAGATGAACCTAAAAGGACAACTCAAAACAGCTCACAGCTTCGAGGCTCACACCCTAAGGATTATTCTTTTTTCCCCAAGAGTAAGATAAAAATCAATAAATCATCTAATAATCGCTTCTTAAAATTATTCCTTACACAAGGATAATTACAGATTGCAAAACACAGATTGCAAGAAAGACATCTTTCAGCATACGCTGGTTTTTTTCCATGAGATTTGGAATTACAAATTGTAATTTGCTACTCGAAGATGAGAGATTTATGCTCAGGGATCCCATAATTTCTTTTGTGTTCTTCAAATAATTTTCTTAGTTTCTGTAGGTACAATGCATGTAGCTCTTCAATCTCTTCAGTGGTGGGGTTCAAGTTCTGTTTTACAGGGATCGGGCTTCCCACTGTAAATCAAACATAACAGCGGCATTAGCTTAATTGATGTCTCTTTTTAAGTAGAACTTCTCTCCCTCCTGTAACAACTCCACCACAGCTCCCAGCGAGGTGGCAGAACCACAGCACAATTCTCTTGCCCCGGGGCCTGATCCTGCCTTTCACAAACCTGAGCCCTGGGTCTGGTTCTCCACTTCCCTTTGCTCAAGTTCAGATCAAGTGAATTTAAAACCCCCATCATTTCAGTTTGGCAGCAAAAGAGCAAATGAGGAGGGGGTTAAGCTCTAACTTGGAGTAGTTTACACTTCAACATAAAATCCCATGGGCTATGTGCTGTCTTGCCATTGGGGTAGTACTCCTTAAGTTCAAAATAGCATTTTAAAAAAAATGTACCTTCTCACCATCTTCTGCTCTGATCTGAACACTAAAGGTATCCCATGTGAGGGACATGCCTAGGAGGACAGTGGTGCCCTCAACCAGCCAGCCATATGAACAGGACTGAAGGAAACACAGACAGCCTCCGATTTATTCAAAAGGGCTATCACCACACCAGCGCCAGAAACATCGTTGGCTACCTCAGCCTCGGGAGCAGTAGCACACAAAACCCCCAAACCCTGTAAGGTGTCTCTGAACCATCCATTGCCCACAACACTCATCCCAACTGAAGTGTTCTCCAGGGGAGAGGCACTGTGCAAAGCCCGCTACCTGCTCTGTCGGAGCGAGAGCACGAGGGAGCATGGGACGTAATTCCACAGAAGTCCAGAGGGCAGCCTCCTCCTCCACAAAAAGCTATGGCCAAAAAGCCTGCAGTATGCTACAAGAAGCTTCCCATGATCTCAGCCTTCCTTGTGTTGTTCACTCACTACAGATTTTGACAGCTGTTACCGCACTGGAGGCACTGAGAGCTTAATAGACCTGACCAAGATTACAGGGGAACTCTGTAGAGATGCAGAGAGTTAAAAGCACCCCCCAGGAGCTTTTACAAAGGCACCTGAAAATCTCTTTCAGCAGATGTTGCCACTTCGAATTGGATGGTGTTGACTAAAGAGAAAGGAAGTCTAGCCAGAACCACAAAGGGGCTGATTCTGCATTTTCCTGCTGCAGCTTCAGCTGCCAACAGCTCTCGGGCTCTATACGGTGCTGAAATTCAGACTTTACGTGGCTAGGGGTGGGAACCCAGCCCTGGATTAAGCAACACCTTAGCGGGGGGTGGAATCAATGTACATCCAATACAGGATTTCCAGAAGCATGACTGGAAACATCAAACAACCCCCAAGCCCTTCTACAGCAGTCTCCTCTCCCAAGAGCAGAGACTTCCTGTGGAATTGGAAGCTACAGTCATCTCTCTAATTTTCTGAGCAGCTTTAAGCAACCTAGTTAATTATTTTAGAGTTGATCCCATTTCTGAAAAGCAGTAATATTTTCAGGAAAAACAAAAGTACTTCACTTGTCAAGCCCAAGACACTCAGACTTCACGGACCTTGGTTTTGCTGAACTGCATCTCCTTGCTTTAGGAACCATGGCTTCTGAACCAGGAGGAAACCTGCCAATACCCGGCCACATCGCCAACATGGCTAACCGGCTCGGGTGGAGCTCAGTGTGACTCTGCAGCTTTCAGGAGCTCAGCTAACACTTTCAAAGCCATATTGAGCCATACCGAGACCCTCCCCAAGACTTGTCATGCTGATAGTTTTCAAACATGAGGAAACAGAGACACCGAAGGTAAGGGATTTCTTGAGATCATCCAACAAGTTCTGTTGCAACACTCTGGTCTTGCTGATTTGAAGCATTCCTGTGTTTTAGCCATGGACCACCTCTATCCTTGCAGTAAATATTACAATGATGAAGATTTGCCTCAAAGTGAAAGATGTTTTAAGCTTCAGAACAGTCTCGATGTCATCAGCCCAAGGAAAATTGCAGAAAGTACGTTGCTCTCATTCCAATGCTTTGAAAATTTTTTGGCTTTAAAATAAGTGACCTTTTTAGCCTGCCTGTGCACAACATGGGCATCAAAAATTGAATCTTTTCTAAAACATTTAAGTATATGCACTGATAAGATACAGAGCTGCATGAAATTTAACATAGAAAGACCTACATTTTTGTCTTAAACATTTTTATTTGATCCATACTAAAATCAAATCATCCCTCCATTAAAGGGAGGGCCTTCTTAAATGTCCCTTGTGGAATACCAGAAAAGCTCAATGTACTTTTCTGTAGAAATAGGCTTCATTAGTTCACTCAGCTCAGAACCTAAAAATGCTTTATCCAAAATATATAAACAGCCAGCTATTCCCTTCTCACTATGCCCAGCACAACTTTTTTTTAAAGCTATGGTTGCCAATATCACTAGTTACAGCCATTAAAAATCAAAAGACATCCAGTCCTACACTCCAGTGAGAGCAGACAACCAATGGTGAAAGCTTTTGGGGAAAAAACACTCTTCCAAACTGCACGTTGACGTGGCATACATTCTCTCCATTAAAAATGAATGGATCTTTCCACGGGGAAAAAAAACAAAAGGGAAGGAAACACTCTAGGGAGCTGCAATGCCATCTAAGCAGCAGCCTACTGAAGGGCTGTGGCAGAGCTGCTGCAAGGTGCTCTCTCCCCTCCTCTGTTTTTCCCCTGTCCTGATGAGCATCAGGTCAGGACTGCACCAGCTCTTTCCAGTAGCCTTGCTCTGGAGCACCACCGCGGTGGCCATGCATCAGCTGAGACACCCAACTGCTGCTTCTCTGCAGGGCTAACAAAATGAAGGTGCTGGGCATCTGAACTGCAGCATCCAGAATCTGCAGCAAGAGCTGCAGAGCTGTGGCAGCCCTCTGGTACAGACTGGACTACCTCTTGGGTTTCCTTGAGGATTGCTGAGGATAGGAGTCTGAATAACTGTGAAGGAAGAATGAAGATTTAGCCTGGGACAGAAAGGGGAAAGGGAGAAAAGAATCCCCCCTTTTAACTGGGGAAGGACAGGAATTTTTTTTAAAAAAATAAATATTTGTTTTAAACTTCACATACTTGCTTTACATGCACAGTAACTGATTGTTTCCATTAGAACAGATTTATAAATTTATACAGATATTAGTAGCACACTTAAGCATTTTTAAACATTTGCAAAAGCATTAGAAAAGGCAGAGGGAACTTACCAACAGTATGAATAGGTTGCCTGTAAGGTATTAAGCCAAAACTGTATTGAAATACTCCTCTAGCATGAAACAGAGGTAAAGCAAAGCCCATTATCTTTTGCAGCTTCTCCTGTACATTTCTGAGCCATGAACCTTTGGGGTTTGCAACTTGCTTGAATAGTTCATTTTCACCAAAGGAAAACACCGGGACCAGATGAGCCCTGTAAAACAATGAACACACTGAGAATCCCACACCAGCCTGAACTTGCACTGTGGTTCACATCAGCCCCGTGGAAATGCTTTCACAATAACCAGCAGAGAAAGCTTCAGCAGCTCTAGACTTCATAAGCAACAGGCATTCAATTCTTCTGATATGCAGCTGTTTTGGGTTTTAAAAAAAAAAAAACAAAAACAAAAAAACACACAAAAAACCCAACCAAAACACACGAGTGCGTGCCACATAACTAGCAACTAGCTTTTGGGTAGTATTTAGCTGGTTGCTAAATAAAGTCACAACTTTATGACTGTTCATAATCATAAAAATGAATAGTTGTATATATCATAATTATGATTATGATCTTATCCACCGCTATTTCAGCAAGTCCACCACTGCATTTTCTCCCTTGGCAAGCAAAGAAGCTTTATTGTTAACCTTGTAATGCTCCCAGCTGGGTGGCATCAAAACCAGATTTTGGCTTTCCTCTGCCTTTTGGCTGGGGTAATGCATGCACTTGATTTCAGCACAAAAACCGTGATAAAAACCAGACATCCTTACAGACACGAGTGCAATGCCAAATTCCTCTGCTGTCCAATTCCCAGTGAAATCTTGCTTCCTCTAGACTTCTTTGAAAATGCAAGCCTTAATCCATTATTAACAGAGGTCAAATCCTACCCACAGAAATTACACTAACTCACTTTGGCTCCTGCGCAACCTAATGAATTCTCGTTCAGTTCATTAATTGGCTTGGGAGAAAAGGCACTGACTAGCTCCCGGACAAACTGCTTAGGTGGATGGAATCCAGGCAGTTGTCTCCACCAGGCAAAACCACTGCTATATTTAAAACCTTGACTGCGGTATGCTTTTTGATTAATGCTTAGTTTCACTAAATCATACTCTACAGTTTAAAGAAAAAAGAGCAGGGTAATCCTAAGCAGTCTCTGTAGGATACAGAGGTGGTTTGTTTGCTTTACTTAAGTCTTAGCTTCTATATCTTTGCTCCATTCAGCCCACACTATCTTTGAGAAAAACTTTACTGTAAAATAGCCGCGTTGCTATAATATTGTTAGGATGAAGTACTGCAGAGCTCTGAATGCCTGAGGAGGATGCACTGAGGACACAGCTGGCTGGAAAGTACTGTGGACAATCCAAACCCACCTGTCTGCAAGAAACAACTGCTTCTACAGCTTCTCAAGCCTGAAGACCCCCAAAGACTATCACTCCCACTCACTATTCTGACTGGTGTCTGCTCAAAGGTGCTTTCTCAAATAGAACACGTATCACCCAGCCACCTGTAAAGGAAATATCAGAAAGCCTGGTACATACTGTGGCTGTGTAAATACTCCACTTTTTACTACAACACTAAGACAAACAGGAACATCTTGTGGTGCAATAGCACCCTGAGACTGTGGGATTTGTTTTAATCTGGTGAAGGCTTTTGCAAGATGCTATGTAGGAGGTTGAGACAGAGAAATAAGTAACTTATGATTGGGAAACTAAAGATAAGTTAGTTGATTCATCATTTCTTTCATGTCTTTAGGATTTCTTCACTTCACATCAGATAGCTGTACTACCTCAGACCAAAATGTCTCTTCCAGAAGTGCAGAGGACTTTTGCCGACATAATCAGACCACATTTGACAAGTTCCTAGCTGAGGAACCCCAGCTTCTCTATGCCAGCAGTACAGGAGCCAGGGCCAGAAAGCACAGGTCTCCACATTGCCCCTTGTCTCCACATTGCCCCCTCCTCTCTTGCTATTTGATGCTGCAGGTGACAAGCACCAGAAACATATGCAGGCACTGATGGCAGGTGGCTCTTCTTATCCACCTCCCACAAGCCTCCCTCACCCTTTCATTTCCAAGTGAGTTGGAAGCTTGTTTCACATTTTGTTAATTGTTACAAAATGTTAAAACCAGAAGCAATTACTGGATGCAGAGTCTTTGGACAAGAGCTCAGGACTGCCAACAGTGCTGCAAGAGCTGTAACGGCTGGAGTCATACCGTCCTACTGTCCCACAGCCCTACTGTATAGAAATGAAGTCAGGATTCCTGTGCTTCATATAAAAGTGGTTTTTCTTGCCGGTGCTCAGACCCAGAATGACTTGTAGCCTGGTGGTTAAGGTGACCACGTATGAGGTGTAGGTTTCAAGTCACTTGGGCAGAGACAGGCGTTATCACCCAAGTGGAGGGCTCTAGACAACTAAGCTTCTTTCTTGAAGAGCAGGACCATAATTCAAAACAAAGGACTTCATTAGGAAAGAAGTGGCCGTTCCTGTGTTTTGTGAGTGTCCTGATCTTCTTGTTGTGTGTTGGGGATGCTTTTGAAATCAAGGGCCATGAGAGGCACAGGTGTACCTCGTTTCTCAATCCAAATCAGTTTAGATGAGAGATAAACACCAACCTTTGTGATCTGACAGATCAGACATTTATGGACATGCTCAAAAAAAGCACATAAATATTCTTCTAAACTTTATGGTTAAAAAATAAAAGCTATTGATGGTGTTTAGGATCCCACTGGAGTAAAGACTCATTTAGTCACTGAAGTCCTAATTTAAATACACAAATGTTGCTTCTGGGTGCAAATTAGACTAAAATGTTATTTTCTATTGGACAACAGGTCCTTTATGAGACTCCTAGTGATATGTATAAGAAACCCTCTTGGAATTTTGACACAGAGTAGTTTCTAGAAAAAATGGACCCTAGCATCCTGTGTGAACACAGAGTGCTCTTCTTCTCAGACCACCTTTTTTCCAGTTAATAGCTTAAAACACTGTTACAGATTTCTCAAGACTAGTATTTTTTCCCCCTCATTGTTTTGCATGTCAATATATCATCCTAGGAGCTGTTCAGAAAGTTTTTGCAGGAACAAGTCATTGATTCCACTATTTCTAGTATATGAGACATCTAGACCAGTCCAGCACAAATACAATAGCTTATACTGCTTAAATCACTCAAAAGATATTAATACCACCTCTATTTAGTTACACGCTGATGGCTGTTTGATAGTAGAAAGTAAGCTAGTTTTTCTTGAGATTTTCAACAAAAATACCCAGAAACTTACTTTTGCAAACAACAATCTTCCAAAGAAAGTCTCTAGAATAAAGGTGAAAACAAATCTTCCTAGACCAACATTTTCACTTATTTAATAAAACAGGGCCTAGCTTTCTAATATTTTTTTTGTTTGCTTAAAATGATAAGAAAATTCTATCTTAATATAACTTCAATCTACAGAACAGAAAACAGAACATCTGCTCCACTCAGCAGTAACAGCCAAGGTTTACTAATATTGTTTCATAATTCTTACTCTTTGCTAGTGCAAAAAACAACTGAAACATAACACCAAGATATGCTAATAACACCTACTGCTTACAAATTATGAAAGCCAAAGGGAGTTTCCAACACTCCCAGGTTGGATCTAGGTGGACAGACTGGCTCCTGTGCCAGACACTTGCACGTTCTTAGACAAGTAACTCTTTCAAATTCTAATTATTTGAGTTCACTACATCTAATATGAACTATATTTAAGAATCAATCTGTATTCAAAGCACGCTTGCTACAGCAGCCCAGATAGGAAACCTACCCGTGTTTCAAGGCCATTTTAATAAAGCCCTTCCTCTTGAGGATGTTCAAAGTTAAACTTCCAGGATGTGCGTTCAGAGATTCCTCTGCTCCTCCGATCACAATGATGGACGCGTGGCCGCCTCCTTCATTATTCAGCACGTACGAGACACTCTCCTTGGATGCAGAAACCATTCCTTCAGGAGCAAACATTTTAAGAGTGACTACTGGATCTTCATGTACAAGTACAGTGGAATTTAAGAAATATTTTTAAATATCTAAATGATGTTTTCAAATGATTACAGCACAGGCCAGGCTTCAAAGATTTGGGTTCAGCCCCCTCACTCTGCAATAGATTTGGTCTTAGGTAAGTCCTTTGATGAGCTAATGATGAGCTAAACGCTGTTTGCCTACCACAGGAGTTTTGAGATCTTGAGGGAAGAGTGTGCTCTTCTGCCAACTTAACTCTGTCTCAGAGAGATTCTGCGCCCAAGAACAGAAGAGTTGAATGGCAGCACATACTGTTGAGAGGCAGCAGCTAAAGCCACACAGCAGGTGCATATAAACACAGGCACAGAGGGTTTAACAGAATGAATAGAGGACTTGTTAACTCAAACACGGATCTACAGTGCCAAGCTGATCCCCTTCGTTCTTTTCAAAGCTATAAAGCAGCAGGTCCATCTAAGGCAATGGCACGACAGCATCAGAAGAAGCAGAAAAGGCTCACTTGTACCACTCCCAATGACTGCATCAGCTCGTTCTCTAGTAACCAGAGCCTGGCACGTATCAATCTATTTTAGCAGGATATATGAAGCTTTCCTGGTACTGCTGCTGATTCCGATGGTTCTACTGGAGGGATGCTGCTGTACGAGCCTTTAACCTCAACTTACACCTTGCTCTGAACTTGGTGCTTTGAAAAATTCCCGTTCTAACAGATAGGCATCTGAGCCCTCCAGAGTTCCTTTGTGCCTTAAGTTTTACTTCAAAGGCTCATAGTGGTACCATTTACCCAGAAGCCACATTTAATTACACTGTGTTGAATTAACATAGTTTAAATGACAATCTAGAGATCAAGCCTAGTTTGTGGTGGTGGTGGTTTTTTTTTTTTTTTTTACAGGGCTAGTGTCAAGGTGCACTGTCTTGGATGCTAAGGAAATACTTCGTCTCCTGTTACCTGCTTGCCTTTTTTTTTTTTTTTCCTAGTAGGGACATTACAATGTGGATTATGAAAATCTCACATGAAAGGGAAGATGATTGTGACCTAGTTTTGAGAGCTGGCCACCAAGAGGAATAGCTTGCTACTGGAGCAAGTTCAGACCTCAGTAAAAAGCTACTTCCATTTGCCACATATGTCTTCACAGTCACTGTTACTCTGAAAAATGCAGCTGACCTGAGACTCACAAATAATTCAAGTGATGCTTGTTCACCAGCTGGCACCCATTTTCTCTGGAAGAGAAAGCAAGAGCCACTGTCTTGCCACAGGACAAATTTATCTCCCTGCTGAAGCCCAGACGTCAGCCTGCGCGCAGGGCACTGCTCCCCACTCGCTCACACGGCGGCTCCGTAGTGCTGCAGCTGCTCTTCCCGATGACGGCAGCTGCAGCCCGGCAGCCTTCGGAGACAGGGAGCAAAGGACTGAGAGATGAAACAATGTGCTAGGAGTACGGCTTTCAGTACATGGAAGATTTTGCAAGTGTTCTATGATTTGACCCATAACCTGAATTATACCGAAGGTATACCTGGTTTATCAGCTACATACCTGTGAAAAACGAGCTACAATTCTGACTATTCTTTAGCATCCTTTTTACTCAAGTTATTTCTTATCTAGCAGGAAAATACTTGTTCCCACGGGTGAAAAACACATAAAGCTGACTTTCAGGCTAGGCAATGTTCAAAATTGCCTTCTTCCACCACTGCCAATCCCTTAACTTTGCAAGCCTGAAAGAATCCCTTCAGGAATAACATCTGCATGGAAGGGCATTCTCCGCTATGTTGAAGTATACATGGATATACAATTCTGATATTAATCTAAACAACATCCTAGGCATGTTTCTACGAATGGAGCAGTTGAATAGTTGCACTCAGGAATAAGAGCTAGATCTCTGTCTCCCAAACCTAGTCTTGTGCACCAGACCATACTTACTCAAATGGTCTAGTTTAATGAATTTAAGTAAAATAACTCCTGTATTAAACTACTGTGGGGGAACACGAGTCCTGATTTCATTATATATTCTTCTGTTCCCCAAAATCTATTGCTTGTTATTTCTATCTTTTATTACTGCAGTACCAGTGATGAATATCACCCCTTTATGACAAGTGCTACTCAGAACAGAGAAAAAAAGGTTCCTGTCTTTAGAGTTTACACCTCCATCGAAATTACACAAATTTGCAATATGGGACCTCAGTCAGAAGTAGATAACTAACTTCTGACTAGAAAGATATTTGTAATGAGTAGGACTTTAAGACTTTCAGGTAAGAGATTATCCTCAGTTTATTTTACAAGTATCTGTGCAGTGACTAAATAACGTTATAAATTAATATGCTCTTCTCTTCTTGTAAGTAGCTGGTACTCAGTACTGCTGTCTCATAGTTCAAGGGAAAACCAGCAATTTTTTTTCAGAAAGAAAAAAAGCTCAGTGATACAGTTTAACAAAACTATTAATAAAAACCTTTCAAATTGTCTTGCAACAACAGTTCATCATAAAACAGGGGTTTAATTTAGCACCAACGCCGATCCTTCTGAAATGAAAATGCTTACCATTACCATAGGTACAGGAATAGACCCTACATTTGAAGCAGAAGCTATCATACAGAGCAACAGCTGAGACATTCTGCTTTTACCTACCAGCGCTCATTATGTATTCTCTGAAGAAGGGACACCCAAACCAGATGGGCATGATATGAAGATATGGAGTAAGTCCAGGAAATAGATTTTTGAAACTTGGACCGGTGCAAAAGTTTCCAAAGGCTCCAGCTACCAGGACCCCATGAGGGTGAAAGCCAAGTAAGTAGTTGTGATTTGGACTCAGATCTGAAGTTTTTATAAGCTGAAAAACAGAGATAGTGAAGGACATTATAATACTTACCTCAGAAGGATTGTCAAAATCAAGTATGGAGATTGCACATTGGCAGGATACAGAACCGATGACTATTTATTTCCTTCTGAGCACTTTAAACTACTGTCCCATTTTACAGCTGAACAAAGTTTAAATAGAAGTGTCTCAAGTTATTGTGTCTAGCATTCACTGTGCTGAGGCACTATCTTGCGACCCAATAGTCCAAGCAGAAAATCAGCCCCTGCCCCTTTTTGTCACTAAATCTCAGACTTCCCTTGTTTTAAAAAGAAGTTCACCATGGAGGAAGTATGGGAATTTTACCAAAGATGAGTCCTAGACGTTTGTCCACGTTCATGGCTATTCAAGATGTCTCTGTTCCAATGTTTACAGTTCTGTGAAAAACCTTTTACTCACGTGAATGGGAAAGTATTCCCTAAAGTACTTCCAAACAGTCCAGCTTCTGACCCACTGGGACCGTCTGCCCCCTGTGCATGGTGTTTCCCAGTCGAGGTAGAGCCACAGCAGGTACAGAACAGCAAGGAACCAGAAGTTGCCCAGGATCAGGATCACAAAGAACCCACAGCAAAACTCTGCTACAAGAGACAAAAAAGGAACACATAGCTAGCGTTATTCACACCTGTCTCCTTTTAAGGCCCTGAATTCCCAGCCCTGATACTTTTATTATGGATGCTACTCAAAATGCATAGAAGTTGAAGTTACCTTATTCTACATTGCATGAATGTTGTTACACTGACGGTGAAACACCTACAATAGGTGTATCACCTCAGTCTGTATTTCTTACTCTACTGCACAACTGGACGAATAAGCCTAAGGTGATGCTGGTTTACTTTAATAAAACAAAAGCATAAGCTGAGACCCAATACATTTGTCTTCTCGCCGTGGCGAGGGTGAACAGTAATGTTTGCTAGAGAGCATCTGGTTTACCTAAGGCAGAATAAAAGGAGATGGCAAGAGCTAACAAAGGTGTGATGCTCCAGTGAGCGAGAAGAAGGGAGGAGAGCTAGGGAAGCAGAAAGGGGAAAGGGGGGCACAGCAAGATCTCTTTTCTATTGGGAGTGGTGTCAGTCAATCAGTTTCCCTTTCTGTTTCTTAGTTTCTCTACCTATAAAATAGGGATAGTGGTTCTACTCCCTGTGAAAAGCACTCTGGGACTGTCCAAGGAGATGCACTAGACAAGACCAAAACATTAAGAGGTTTCATTTCAGCCTCTAAACATGTCACTGTAAGAGGAAACTCACCATTGCTATGGGAAAAAGAACAGCAGTTTTAAGTCCTGATACAATTCCTACTAACCTGGGTCTGAAAGTAACATCCTACCACAATAATGATACATAGGAAGTGTATTATACACAATTCAAAAAGCCAGAAAAAATTGTTTGATTAAGCAGAATGTGTTACTTTGGGGCTCAACCCTGAAATAATTATTCAGGGAAACTCCCTATGGAAACATTACCTTTGTGGGACTTGCAGAATTCTGCACTCTTGCAGCAACTCAAGCAGCTGCGGATGGAGTTGGCCGAAGCGCAGTACAGCAGCACCTGCCGCTCGCGGCCCTGTCGTACGCCCCGCAGCAGCCCGCTTGCTCTGACCTCTCGGGAACAGAACGCAGCAGGCTCACGTATCAGAGTCAGTCAGCAGCTGCTGAATTCCAGGTTTGCAAGGGAACCAGGGCTTTAGCATCGTGTATTTACACAATGGCAAGCAAAACAGGACCCGGTCCTCACTGGAAGTCTCATTAGGCGGAGCTGAATGAAAGAGGCGTTTTTCTGTGATATTTTACAAAGCAGAAGTAGCACTTTGTATGTCCCACAACTGACTGGCTTTCATGAGGGCAATGTCCTGTTATGTCCTATAAGGATTTATGCCAGTGAAACATATTGAGCTAAATATGATGATTAGGGACTGGAACATCTTTCTTATGAGGAAAGGCTGAGGGAGTTGGGTCTTTTTAGTCTGGAGAAAAGAAGACTGAGGGGGCATCTCATCAATGCTTACAAATACTTCAAGGGAGGGTGCCCGGAGGATGGGGCCAGTCTTTTTTCAGTGGTGCCCGTCTTTCTTCAGTGGTGCCCAGTGATAGGACAAGAGGTAATGGGCACAAACTTGACCATAGGAAGTTCCATCTAAACAGGAGGATGAACTTCTTTCCTTTGAGGGTGGCAGAGCACTGGAACAGGCTGCCCAGAGAGGTGGTGGAGTCTCCGACTCTGGAGACATTCAAAACCCGCCTGGATGCCATCCTGTGCAACCTGCTCTAGGTGACCCTGCTCTGGCAGAGGGGTTGGACTAGATGATCTCCAGAGGTCCCTTCCAACCCCTGTGATTCTGTAAAAGCAAAGCTGCTGGTTAGATTGAGTAGGAAAGAAAAGGATGAACATTCCCATTTCTGGCAGGGAATGAGCAGAGAAATAGGGAATTGCATTTGCTCTGAGCAAGGGAGAAGGGAACAACAATAAACAAAATCAGAAGCAGGATCAAATCTACTGTTTTGAAGGATACTCTTTTCTTCGGTACCATCAGTACAGAAGCTCATTGCTTCCTGTTTAAACAGGCAAGCCTGGTCTTGCACAGAGAAGCACCTCAGTAAGAGCTCTAGAAAAATACCACAGCTAACCAAGGCCCACAGACCTCCAAAGTCAACGTGGAAAACTCCCAAAAGCTGCAACAAGTTCTGGGGAACATCATTAATGCAGGACAAGAAACACAGGTGTAACATGATGCTCAATTCCACTGCCCCAGAGGTAGAACTCACTGGGAATCCCATACCAGCAACACTTCAAAATAGGGCACTGAGATATTTTGAGGAAAGTCATTAGCTGATCTTTGAAGAGCAGATCCTGAAACTATAGAAATTTCTAGGAATGCTAATCTGGACAGGATGCCAAGGTCTAAGTTTGAGTAAGTATAAGAACTTTTTTAAATTGCCATAAATCAATTCATTTCAAGTTGTTATTCAAAAATTGATAAGTATTTATATTTCCTACCCTTCCTTTCAGGACTTGTGGCTCTGTGCAGAGTCACATGGCTTTTTACTATCAGTTTCCTAGCCAAATACTTGAAAGGTGCTTTGGATCAAAGCATCCTTGCTGTGACAGCTAATTAAATCAGCAGCAGTAAGTGCCAGATAGCACTATTTAAAACTATGCAGACAAACATACATGAGATCAGCAAGCTCCCTGCTTTGCTTTAGCTAGAACACTTTCCTGTGTGCATGTAATGTATGGGGAGATAAGTATGCTGTCAGCACTTCCTAAGGGGAGTTCAGCATCTTCTAGGACAAAGCTGATTTATTATTGCATTTGCAATGAGACACGTGAAACAAATTCCTTTTACCATACCTCCTTATTATTTCAATGCATTAACAGCCTGCAAGATGAGTTAAACACTGATGACACAAAACCAGTAAGCCTATAAAGACAAAACCAGTGTTTTCTCCTTCAGAGAAGATAGTGAGTAAATAAATGGCAACTACCTTACCTAAATTCATAAACAAATTCTAGACAAAAGGTGGATAACTTGGAATTCATCACTTTACTATATCATTGCCTCCTTGGATGTAGTTCCAGTGTACACTGTGAGCATATTTTTTTCTTTGAAAATATTTAAAGCTTTGAAAATATATCTGTGGTGTATTGGAACAGTGGGGACAAAAGGGAAACAATATGAATTAAAAGACAAATCACTGGCATGGGACTCTGAACATCTGGTTTGCCAGCCAACATTGTCAAGTCCCTTTTCCTCCATTTCCCCATTTACAACACGCGGGTATTAATTTGTTGCAGGAAATGGATGAAAAATACTATATAGAGCGTTAACTAGCAGCACTGGCAGCCATCCCGCCCAATGATGTTTGAACACCTGATGCTTCACTCATTACATAGGCTCTGAGTTTGCAGCGGTGGGCACCAAATCCATAAGATGTTAAATACCATAGGGATAGGAAGTAGGAAACCAGCACATTGGGTGGGGAAATACAGATGATCCCAGTAACTGGGAGCTCTGAATGCATTTGCAGTTACTAAGCAGCCAAAAATATTTGAGTAATATCTACCATGAGGGCCACCAAAGCTAAGATTGTCCACTAGAAGAGAAGCCTCCCATTACTGTCTTAGTCATATGGTTTAGTTTTAGGTAGTCCTGCGAGGAGCAGGGAGATGGACTTGATGATCCTTATGGGTCCCCTTGCAACTCAAGATATTCCATGATGTTATGATTCTATTCTCATAGCAGTCACAGACCGTGTCTGGCCAGTGCAGGTCTACCCTAGGTGGCCAGGGTGCTCGTCTCAATCCAATGAGCACTACCCGTACTACCCCACAAAGCCAAGCAAAGCATCTCATACTGCTTTGGAACAGAACATTGGAGGGAACACACAGGAAGAACTGCACAGGGATATTTTTGTCCCTAATGAACATTTGCTCCTCTCTAGTATCCCTCAAGGTACCACTGATAAGTTGATTTTGGCATTAAAAGAAATATTGCTTAGTGGATTCTTTCATGGGGGGGGGGGGGGGGAATCAGTCTTAATTTCTGGAAATACTTTCTACATTATTCATAAATTATAAAGAAAGGGATAGAATTGTAAATTAAATAACACATCCAGAAAATGAACTCCAATAGTCCCCCCAAAGGAAGACCTGAGACAACAGACAGCACCTGAGAGGAGGCAATCTGCAAAGGCAATAGTAAGCAAGTTCATGCCTCTGCAGAATACTCCTCTGCAGCTTTTACATAGAAAGCCTCTTTTTTAAAAAAATGGAGTCATAATGTTAGTACTATCCTATTTAGATCCTACTAGTCTGTGCAATTCTGTCAATATACAGATTTCCACCAGAACCAGGGGAACTTGCTGCCACTTTCTACCAGCAAAAATTATATCCCCAGCAAAGAACAAACTAGGACTTTATTTAAACTAACTGCACTGGAAAATTGTTAAAGTCCACATGCATTTGGTAGCCATCTCCAGGACCGAGGTAACAAGGTCAGCATTTGCTGAATACCTATCAGTCTCCTGTAGCAGAGGTCCTTTCTCAGTTTATTGGTCACAATTGGGAGCCCCAGTCGCAAGCATTCCTACCAAAGGTGCTGTATTTCAACACTGCTGTGATAACAAATGCAAACCCTCAGATGCCAAGGTTTGGTGGCTGGTTTATAGGCTTGTTTACTCTGAATCTGGTTCCAGTTCCCAAGCAAGCAGACCTTCCATTGACAAATACTGATAAACTAGAGATATGGAGCATCAGGCACTATTGACTCGTAGAGCGGTCTGGATACAGTAAATCCCCAAGTTACTAATTACCAAATCCTGAGACAGCACGCCAAATGTAGTCTACATATTTCCTGTTTCCTTTATTTCTCCTTAGGCATCCACTATCATATGTTCACATACAGGTTGCCAAGCTAGGGCCCCTAGCCTGATGCAGCACAGCCATTTTTCTATTCTTATTCTTTGGAGATACAAACAAATATACATGGAGACATGGTTAAATTCCCTCCCTAAGATGTAGGTAACATAGGTAGAATTCCTAGAAATACGAGTCAGCCAAGCATCAGTAAGTACCCTGTTATTCTCTGTGATTACACGTCAGTCCCTGCCCATAAGCCAGCAATCAGCTTCAGGGATAGACGAGTACGGGCTGACAAAAACAAGTAGAAATGCCAGCCAGCCTGCTAGGAAAGTCTCATAGAGCTTAGCTGAGTTTTCTTAGGTATCCAAAGAGTTTTTTAAAAAAGACTTTGTGGAAGAATGAGACCTTTTTAGTTAGCCAGCTACAGCTGATGAATTAAATCAGCACCAGATAACAACACATCATTCACATGTTAGGGGAAAAGGTTATTTTTTGCCTTAGCACATTACACTGACACCTGCTTTCTCAACGCTTAAGTCACTTATTATGCCAGCAGCAATATCTTACTGTGTGGCAAACATTTCATCATTTCCATTCTTTTGGGGAAGCCAGATCCACAACTCTGTTTCCAGCCAACTTCAATTAACAGAGCGCTTCATCCTACATGCACAGAAGTTTAATCACTAGAGAACAAGATGTACTTTAATATACACCAATGTCTTTAGCATATTATTTTGTGGCTTCATGTATATTAAAGTATACCTTTTATTATGTACTGATTTTGTATTATTAAGTATTTTGTAAATAAAGAGAGGGGTGCATGCACAACAGTCACTTCCTACATCTCCAGTAAGGAGCACATCAGCGCGCCCCTGCTGGACCTAGAAAGTGAGACATAGAAGATGCATCATCCTCCCCTACCACCACCTTGTCTCAAAACAAAATCCTGGTATCCTTGTCACAGGGTTAAACTCTCTCTCATTTCCATCTCTCCTTGCCTGGACCAAGACACCACCACCCCAACCAAGTTATCTCGTTCTGTATTTGATTCTGTACATGCTCACATTCCACTGTCCCTTTTCACTCTGAATGCACAGAAATAGGCAGAGGAGAAGCTCACTCACTCACCTTCTAGCTTTATTTTCTCCAAAATGCTGTCATTTGATTTGTGTACATTAGACAGGAAGAAAAACTTTATAACACTAAAGCACCTGCAAAGCAGCACTTAAACCAAATTTCATCGATTTTTCTTTGTTTAAATTGTTTTGCCTTGAAACAAACCCTTTGATCGACCTCCTGCCTAGGTACTGATCACCTCCTGACACAAACTGAACCTCACTCACCGATGTGCAGCACTGAGGCACACAGCTCGCCCCTGCAGCACGCTTATGTACCAAGGGTAAATCATTGCTCCTTTACTGTGAGAGAAACAGAAAACCTACGCTGGTTCCTAACAGGAGGATATCAGACATACTATTAACTGCAGCAAAATTAATTCACTCAAGGTTCTAAAGAAAACAATTTCCAAGCTTAATAACAAAGATTTCATGCTAAAAACCAGTGACGCCTGTTGCATTCATTGATGGTGACAGTTTCTTTTGTGTATATAGAATCATAGAATGGTTTAGGTTGGAAGGGACCCTTAAAGATCAACTAGTTCCAACCCCCCTGCCATGGGCTGGGACACCTCCCGCTAGACCTGGTTGCTCAAAGCCTCATCCAACCTGGCCTTGAACAGTTCTAGGGATGGGGCCTCCACAGCGTCTCTGGGCAAGGTTTGTAGGTTTGATGTACTCTTTCAGTCATAGTCAGATTGATCTGGCCAAAAAGTTTCACTTAGCTCCAGGAAAATTCAGATGCCTGTATCCTAAATGACTTCAACAAGGGAAAAATGATGTACCATCAAACGTACAGTACAAAACTGGGAGCGGTGTAACCTTTTGCTCCCAGTCAGTCCAGCAGCACTTACAGGCTTGGAGATTTCATTTCTCCAGGTGACTTTCTGCCTGGGGTTGGGCTGGACAACGGCACAGAGAGCCCACAAGCAGGTATCAGCACACAGCTTCACAGGTGGACACAGTGTGGGTGCTGCACAAGGTTGGAACAGGGCCAGACCTGCCCCGGGACCGTCAGCCCCTGGCCAAGCTGATGAACCTCTAATAACAGTAATTACAGGCATAAAACTACATATATCAAAATTGCCTGTTTCAACTTCTTTTCCAAAGTAGGTACTCTGAAATTGCAAAACTTCATATATTTGCTGTTTCAGCAGCAAAATGCTAATGACTTGAAATTATGTTTCAGCCTGAAGCTGTTCTGGATTTCTGCTTAACATGGCAAGAAACAATATCGTTTTAGCATTTCCTGTTTTTCAGTTTTCACAGCTATAGCTTTCTAGACTCCAGGGTGATACCACTCTTCTTTTAAAAGAAAGAATGCCATTTAAACCACTTTGCCTTTTCGTGGAACTTTACCTAAACTGTTTTAGACTGCTACACTTAGAGCACATAAGAAAGGAAACCATATGGCAGTTTCAGCTGGCACAGGGTGGGAAACTGTCAAGAGAGGCATTTCTCTCATCTAATCCAGAAGCTCTTAAATACAAATCACAGTATTTCAGAACCCATTTTTGCTTCTGGTGTCATGCCCCTGGATAACTAACAGAAGAACCACTGCTACAATGAAAACTTGTCTTTGCTCCTTGAGGGCGAACTTTGGCAGCTTGCAGTACAGAGCATGGAGGCACAAGAACTTACACTCGGAATCTTAAAGAGGTTCCTTTTGTATGTAATGAAATTCTGTGCACATCTGTACAGCTTTTCTGAGGCAGAGACATGTTTATTCTGCCTACGCTCTACAGCGGAAGCAATGTATCTGTAGTGCAGACCCAGCCCAAGCCAGTACCCTGTGTGAAGAAGCCGAACTTTCTTGTTTGTAGCGTGTTACTGCAGCTATTTGTTCAGTATTCGTTGACTGATTCACTCTTTCTACAAGTGGCAATGAGATCCACAATCGCCAACAACTATTGCATATATGTATTTTGGGCCAACTTGGGAGTAGCCTTTAGTCACACAAGCAAGAGGGCACTTTCAATCATCAATTCCACAGTCTCAGAAAACCACGCAGCATTATGACAAAGCAAGCCTGGAAAGCAAGGGGCAAAGACCAACACAATGTGCTTTTAACATTAAATTCAGCTACTCTTAAGGCTCTCAGCCAGGAAGATAAAACCAATGCTTGATTTTCAGAGTCTTCTATCCAAGTGACATTATGGATTCTAAGTTGCAGTAGATTCACGTTCCCCTTACAGCTTACTCTGGGTACCAAATCACTTTTTCACGTCACTCCCCAGATCTAAAGGGCATCATTACCCGATTCAGCTTTTGTCTTTCAGGGCACTAGTTTTTAGAGTTCTCTTACTTTATCTGTTAGACCTATCGGTCCATTTTATTAAGCTACAGCACCTCACCACATACCTAGATGGACAACTTTAGGAACTAAGCCAGTACCCTATTTATTCACTGCTCTAAACGGAATCTCTATATCTACAGCATAAATCATTAGCTATTACATGGTGTTATCGGTTCGTGTTTTCACATACAGATATTCTTATATAAGAAAGACTGAATCTACAGAAGATATTGCTTAGTATAAACTAGGTCCAGCCATATACCAACCCCCAAACAACACCTACATCTCCAACCTATCCTGTGATGAAATCACACAGTATTTCACTTGTCCTGGGGCATCCCCTGCATGATTTGAAAGTGTCACTTTTGAATTCAAGAGCTTACAATCAATGTTTCCGTACTTCATCTGCTCAGCAGACAAAAAAAAGGCTGAAAAATCCAGACATAACAGCAAGCCACAATGTCAGAAAACAACCCATTTTTCCCTTGTTTAAGTCAATTTTCCTGGAGCTAAGTGAAACTTTTTGGCCAGATCACTCTGCCTGTCCCGTGACTAAAAGGGTACGCCCACAAAATGACAAGGTCACCTTGGATAGCTCTGAAGATAAACATCCCCACGAAAGCACAAGCAGGTTATTACTACTAGAATCAATTTGTCCACCAAAATTTGAGCATTCTTGCAAACAGTTTTTTTCATGATCATGTGCACTCACTGTATTCAACGTAACCAGCAATAAGACCACCTCCTTGTTGATTTTTCTTGACATTTATTCCTAGGCAGCGCCAGCTGCAGAAGACAGCTGCCTACTTCTCCCACTGAACTGCAGCAAGAGCGGATTTTCTGCAGCCCGATCACTTCTAGTAAGCAAAGAAGGACGTGATTTTCTGCAGCTGCATTGTTACCAACCAGGCTAGGATAAAAATTGTTTCCTTCCACTGCCGCTGAACTTCCACTGCATTATCATTAGACTGGACTAATGGGATATGCCAAGATCTAATTCAATAACAGAAAATTAAAAGCACAGGCTATTTACAATGTAGCCACAAACATGAACTGTTTATAGTACAACCATGTAAAATTTAGAGGTAACATAAAACAACCAAGTACTAAGGATGAATCTATGAAGGTGCTTCATACCCTCCATGCTTCCCCCACATACCCAAATCATTTATGTGTGGGCTAACAACCTAAAAACAATTGTCTGAAAGACATGAGACCACCATCTGAATGATACTATATTTGCAAGATATACAAGGAAGATATGCACACATTTCTTTCCTCCTTGTAAGTCCTAAAGCATAGATGATTGTAAAACATTCCGACATTTGCAGTAACGCACAGGTAGTCGCTCCACACCTCAGAACAGTTTTGTTCCACACTGACTATTCAATAACCACTTGCCAATTTACACAATCCATGGATCTGATCCCAGAGAGTTAAGGCTTAGCTTACCTTACCAAGTGATTCATTTTATCAAGCTCAAGATAACCACCCATGAGAATGAGATCTACTGCTGTGAATAGGTGTTTAGTGATAGGAGTCTATTAAGATACTAGGAAATTTCACTACAGAGGAATAATCAGCAGAAAAAGTTTACCAAGTAAAATTGTTAGGAACACTTTCTTAAAACAAGCGAGGACATTTTTCACAAATTTACGGAAGTAGCTGCATTTAAGCCAGTTCACTGTTGATCCTTACTAATTTTTGTCACTGAAATAAGAATTTTATTGAACTACAGAATACAAAGTTATTTTACAAAATCAGTAATGAAAACAGCCATTAGTCATGTACCAGCCTTTATGCTCACATTCAATAAAGGTGTTAGTTGTCAGAAACCTAGTGGGCATCTCAATGAGAAGACATGGTCACTAGTTTTTTTAAGATCATATTTGAAAAAGAACCCATAGAAAGGAATAAACCCCAAAAAAGAGAAAAAGCCATCCAAAGTTTTTAGGGAAGAGAAGGCCCAGGCCCAGAAGCGCGATGTTCTTGCCCACCCAGGGATAGCTGGGGAGCCACTGGCCGCCCGGCTGCCTCTCATCCCACGTGGAACCACAGGGTGACACAGACCTATGCCCACAGGTGACGCTGGTTAAGGAAAAAGCCGATTCTTTCCCCTTTTCTCTCTGAGACAAGGGCAGGAGGGAAGCTGTTACCCAGCAGGAGGAAGGAGAAGATCCACTGCAGCACGGCGACGGTCTGGATCCTCCTCTTCAGGGGGATGTTGATGGGGGCAAACTCGACCTTCATGCTGACGGCGGGAGAGCAGCGCGGGCAGGCACGGACCTGCCGGCTCCGGCCCCGCTCCGGCTGCTCCCGCTCCCGGCCCGCCGCCGCGCCGCTCTGCCACCGCCAAGCCGCGGCCCCGGCCCCCGGCTTGTGGCGCAGGGACGCGCCCCCTCCTGCCGCCGGCGCTGCCCACGGCCGCGGGGCCCGGGCGCGGCCCCAGCAGGCGGGGACGGGGAGGCGGCCGCCCCGGCTTCAGCCCGCCCCGGGCACCTTCCGCCCCCACGCCCCGGCCCGGCCGCAGGAAACCCGATCCCGAAGCGGGAGCGGGCAGAGCCCGGGCGCGTCTCGGAACGCCGCTAGACCCCGACCTGTGTCACGGCAGCGTCCGACGCCGCTTCCACGGCCCCGGCCTCGGCTCCGAGCCGCCCCCGGCTCCAACAAACGGCACCACCGGCTTCAGGAGCCCGAGGTGCGCGGCGGCAGCCTCGCCCCCCGCGGAGCGCCGGCGCCACACCGGAGAGCGGGGGCGGGCTGCTTCTCCTCGGGGCGGCCGACGCCATTTCTGCCTTATCCCCGGCCCCCCCCCCCGCCCGGCACACCCTCGCCCTTAACGCTCTTACAGTGAACGAGCTTATGGCAGTTGCCCAAAAACGTAAAATTCCTGTGGTGTTCGGGCTTAATCCCTTCGGTTTTAATTAAACCAGCACGCGCACAACCTCCTCCCACCTCGGCACTCGACCTGTCAGGGACAGGCATCGCCAAAAGACAAATAAAAAATCCAGTATGAAAAAAAAAAAAAAAAAACCACCCCAAAACTTGCAGAAGCGCTGTCCCGGCTGCACCCGTTTCCCCGCGGGGACAGGGGGAACGCCGCGGCTCGCCGTCCCACCCGGCCCGCTCCCGCCGCAGCCGACCGGCTCCGCAACGCCGCCCGCACCGGACGCCTCACGCCGCTCACAGGGCGCGGGGGCTCCCGGCCACCGGGCTGATGTCACCGGTGTAGCTGCCCGCCGCACTGCCAGTGCTCGGCGCGCTGCCCGCCGCCTCCCTACGCAGAGCAGACGGGCCGACCCGCTCCACGGGCGCCCGGGCGGGCTGCATGCTCACCGTCGCTCCGGGGAAGGAGGGGGGTGGAGGGCGCGGGACGGAGGAAGGGCGGGCGGCCTTCAGGCAGCACGGCGGGAGGCGCGGCGCGGCGGGGTCCTGGCTGGCGGGCGGTCGCGCAGGCGCGGTGCGGGCCAGCCGGGTGCCGCCATGCCGACTGTCAGCGTGAAGCGGGACCTGCTCTTCCAGGCGCTGGGCAGGACCTACAGTGAGTGGTGCGGGCGGGCTGGGGGCTGCGCGGGGCCGCACCTCACCTCACCTCACCTCACCTCACCTCACCTTACCTCACCTCACCTCACGCCGCCTCCCGGCGGGAGGCCGGCTGCGGCAGTCCGCGCCCCGCGGGGTGCCGGGCGGCGGCTGAGGCGGCGCGGCGCAGCCGCCCGCAGCGCCTCCCGGCTGGAGAGTCCCGGGGATCCTCCGGCTGTGCTTCAGGAGGCGTCCGCGACCCTGCCGCGCGGCTCCGTCCAGTCACCGCGACCTCTGAGCTGCGATCGGCCGCGGCGCTTCCGCCGGCTGCCCGCCCCGGCCCGGGCAAATCCCCGACAGGTGGCGGGAATGGGGCCATCCAACCCCCCCCACCGACAGCACCCCCTCGCTCGTTGCTTATCCCGTGCCCAGGGAGCTGAGCTAACTCTCGGGCAAGCCTAGGCTTCAGACCAGCAGGTGGTGTCTGTGTCAGGAGTGTTCCCCAGCCGTCTGCTCGTCAGCAGCCCGCGGCGTGCCAGGCAAAGCCATGTCTTCTCCCTGGGCCCTGCAGCCCTTTGCCCAGATGGGTGCTGTCCGAGCCCAGATCGCTGAGGAAGTCGGACCCACGCATTTCCCAATCACGGGTTCTGGTTGGCGCGTCACTGTCTGTTGTGGGAACTGGTTAAATCAAAAAGGAGAGGGGAGAGGTGGGAGCAGGCAAAGCAAACCACTAATGCCGTGTTTTCATTCAGTCCTTCATCCCTGGCTCTTTAGAAATGCGAGTTAAGAACCGTTTGTTTGGCTGAAAGAGCGTTCAGGGACACGCAGCAGTTTATGTAGCCCCCGCTGGAGTTGGTAGGCTCTTAAGACGCATGGGTGCAAATCTCCATTTTCAGATCAGGGTTGTGTTACATGTCATAATGCAGTTGAAGCAAACTCTGTACGACAAGCTGACTGATTAAAAAAGCAGCTGTTGGCAGAAGCTGTCCAACTCCTCCCTCGTGTTTTCATTATCTGCTCAGGCCAGGGTTACTCTGACAAACTTGGCTGAGGAGCTGGCAGTGAAGCTGGGCTCCAATGCTCAGAAGCCCTTGTGACTGTAAGAATAACATATCAATAAATGCAATATGTACAAAAGAAACTGCTACTCAGATGCAGATATAAGCAAAATTCTTTAAATTACTTTTCCCTTTTTTTCAAAATAGCATTTGTTATCTTGTTTGAAAACATTCAAACCAAAAAAATTTAAAGCAAAAAACTTTAAAGTCTGAGGTCTGCTTGTTAACCAAAATTCACCTTCTTCCTTCACAGCTGATGAAGAATTTAATGAGCTTTGCTTTGAGTTTGGTTTGGAGCTTGATGAAATTGTAAGTAATGTTTTTATTTGTTACTTTCTCAGTAGATGTAGTGTAGTGCAGCATTTATATTTGTTAAGAGTTTGTACTGCATTGTTTCCAGCATATTCCCTGCTACAGTGTTGGCCATTGCCTTCTAGTATCTACCAAGAAAATATCTAGGCAAGGTTTGGAGGATACCATGCCTCAGGTATTCTCAAAAAGCAGCGTGGCCAAGACTTGAGGGTCCCTTTGATCTATACAGTCTTTCAGCAGTACTGCAGCAGGCTTTTCATCCTGAAATATCCTCATACATCTCCATACCACAGGGCAGAATATGTAACACATATGTTTAGGTTCTTATTATAAAATACTGTTGTAATAGACTGCATTAACATAGGTGTTTTAACTCTGAAAAAAAACCCAGACATACAAAAATTACTGTCTTGGAAGCAGAAGACCCCAAGATGGCATATTGTTATACTTTGTCGAAGTCGGCAGTCTGTGCCACTCGGTCTTCAGTCTCTGGCTCCATTTTATTTAGCAGCATAAATGTGGCCACAGACCATGTATTGAGCATATTTTACAAGTTCTGTTTGGCTTTGTTTTATATGCATTCCTCTGTGCAATGTCCACAAAAATGTATTTGTCCTGGACACTGTTACCTAAGTTCTAACTAATTTATATTTAAAGTTTTGATTTAGATTCTGTACTTGTGAAAACTTGCTAGGCCTGTTAACTGTATCCATGTAAATCTTTTCAAGTAGACCTCTTCTGGTTTTGCTTTTTAATTTACATTAATTGATCTTTTAATGATGGTTATCAAAAGACATCTGAACATCATATGTTATGCTTTATTTCAGAATAGACTTGATATGACAAGTCATTCGCTGATCTATTTCCAAAAATAAAGTCTCAGTTCTCTACTGGGATCTGGTAGCCTGGAGACTCTTCCTTCCATAATATCTTTTTTTAAAATTCAAATTCTAATAGTGATTTTTTCTTTTGGTATACTGCATTACAATCTCTGAATCTAAGAAAGATTTAGATTTTACATAATTTCTGGTATTTGGTGTGTCCGTTTGCTGTATAAATCCAATTACATTGTTAAACTTCTAATAGAATTTTTCCTATTATATTATCTCACTATCATAGTCCTGACAATGTTAAGATATTTCAGGTTAAGAACACGTTTTTGCTTAATTTCAGACATCCGAGAAAGACATTATAAGTAAAGAAAAAGGTGAAGAAAAGGCGAAGGGTGCATCTGATACCGTTCTCTATAAAATTGATGTTCCTGCCAACCGTTATGATCTTCTTTGCCTTGAAGGGTTGGTCCGAGGACTGCAGGTCTTTAAAGAAAGGTAATGTAGAGTTGTGAGATTTTTGTGTGGTTTGATATTTGTTTAAAAATGAGTCCATTTCTGGTCAATAAACAAACTTTCCACTTGCTTGGATTTTGAGTACAATCTCATGTGTAGATTAGATTCATCAGATGTTTCTCTGAAGAGGATCTGTTGCATATTTTTAGAAGACTAGACTAGAATGTTACTGGGTTTTGGATCTGTTCTAAAAATTTTTCAACTGCTGTTCCATTTGAGGCTTATCCTCCAAAGAACTCCTGCAGAGGAACTTCCTTGTGATAGTCTGTAATAAAAAACAAAACAAATCTTTTATTTCTCTTTTCTCCTATGACTTTATCTTCTTGAGTCCTTCCTTTCTAGTTCAGTAATATGCTTACCACCCCATAGAAAACAAGTTTTAAGCAGTTAGCTAATTTACATGCCAAGAAATGTTACTAAGAAAGTTTTCTACGTATAATTTTTGCAACATTTCTAAAGTTTCCTGCATTTGGGGAACTTTCTTTCAGTTACAGACTTATTTCTGGTTTTATTCTAGGATGAATCTCCCTAGGTATGAAAAAATAATACCAGCTCAGGGTGAAGGTCAGAGGCTGATTATCACTGAAGAGGTAAAAGCGTTTACTGCACCTTTGTAAATCTATTGAGAGTTTCTGAACCAGCAAGACACGTATCAGTACCAATTTTATAAAAGCAGTGAGATTGTAAATCTTACTTACAGAACAACAGCTAAAGAAATTTAAATATCTCTACTCATTGTGATATTTTTTTTGTAGGGAAGAGGAGGAACAATAGACAAATTATTTTGGGTGAACCTAGTAGCTGATCAAATCAAAATTTCAGATGCTCACATTGCATTGAGCTTCTGGGCCATTACACAGTATGTTGGAAACCTCCTTGTCTCTACCACCCTGGAGTGGGTTTGTTCGGGGGTTTTTCCCCTTTGGGATTCTGATACCTTTCCATGAATTTTCCTTTTAATTACTACTTTACAAAAGAGGATTTTTATGAAGAAAAGTGCACATTTAATCAGTTTTAGTTTTGTGTATTCTGTGTACTTGAAATTTATAATGTCTTGCTGTTGTAAATTACAGACTGTCCAAGTCCGTCCTCATGCTGTGGCTGCAGTCCTTCGTAATATAACTTTTACCAAGGAACGTTATGATAATTTCATTGACCTCCAAGAAAAACTACACCAAAATATTTGCAGGTTAGTGCTTAACTTTAAAGTACTGTATAGTGTCTAAGTGTATGATTTTTTCACATGTTAAGACTGCACACCCCTGTTGCAGAGAGCCATTATATTTATGTTTATGCTAAGGATTGGATTTGCCTGTTAGGTATGTTGTTAACATTTGTTAAAATGTGATTCGTGAAAATAATTTCTAGGCTTCTCAAAATTGCCCTTGTACTTTTTCAGTAAGTTTTATGAATGCATAGGGGTATAGAGCATCATGAGGTACCATCTCAAGGGAACTCCAAATATTACTAGTAAAATCATTATTTTCCGTTCTTTCTTTCTAGGAGAAGAGCATTAGTAGCAATAGGTACCCATGATTTGGACACCATCTCTGGTCCATTTACTTTTACAGCTAAAGCACCTTCTGAAATTAAATTCAAGCCCTTAAATCAATCCCAGGAGTACACAGCTTCACAAATTATGGATCTGTATAGGGTAAGTGGGATTTTTCAGACTTGTTGCACTAAATGCAGGAAGATAAATTTCCAAGGCTTAACGTCTCTCATACCCTTGTTATTAAGAGTTGTTCTTACACATAAAACACAGTTATCTTCTGTAGCTTCAGCCAGTGAGCATTCCACATTTTGCTTATTCATGAGAAATGCACGGTCGTACTTTATTTTTATTGTCCGTGAAATGGACATCATGGTGTCTTGTGGCTAAGCATAACTCTTAGAATAGCCAGTTTGATATTAACCCTCTGATTTATCAACATGAAGACTGCTTTTCATGATGCTCTTAATACTGTAAAAGGATTGTATATTTATCTACACTGTCAAGATACTCAGTGTACAAAGCTGAGAAAAGCTTGGGGTAAATAATATCAGGTTTTTTTAATGTTACTTTAATTTGGCAAATTTACTTGGGGAAGATGTTGAATTATTTACCCAACTACATATTAGGGAACTGTAGCTATATAAAAGGCTCAAGTTAAGTCTGGCACTGCTCTTGGCCCAGCATCCTGATGAAACCAGGTAAACGCTATGAAAAGATTCTATCAGGTCTAATTCTATGATGTTTATGTGAGCCACTTTAAATGTCAGCATTTGAAATATTATCACTGTCATTACGATATACAGCCATGCTGGAGCACCCATACTGGTCATAGAGATAAATAAATTCTCAGAGATCTCTGACTAAAGATGAGTAGGAGAGCTAGGAAACAAGGGGTATCAGTGAGATTAGAAGTAAATGATGTTTTTGGTACAGCGTATACCTATGTCATTGGAACAGATGTAAATTTTGAATCAAATTTAAGCATAAATGTGTCAGTATTCAGCAATTTAGAATTGATAGTATTGTAGTGCTAATTTTATCACTTCTAAGGAGAGTTCCTATAAACTAAGGATGTCTGTCCATGGGTTTGGCAATGAAAGGTCTGCTGCGGTGAACAAGGGCATCGTTTGGACAGCATAGTCTATGCATCTTTGAGAGAATCCTTAAAGAAATAATTTTTAATGCTTCTGAAGCAAATCCAGTTCTCTCATTTCCAAATTTTCCTGCTTCTGAGAGCAAAGAGCTTTTGCTAGTGAAGTACCTAGCTCTAAGCCCAATCCTTCCCTCTTTCAAAATTCCCGTTAATCTCTCGGCAAAGGATTTTAGCAGTATGGGAGTTCACAAGTGAGCTGACGTGAAATTTAGGTTGTGCTTTGTTTCTTCAGACTGACAGCCACCTTCGGCACTATTTACACCTAATAGAAAACAAGCCACTTTATCCTGTCATTTATGACAGCAACGGCGTTGTTCTGTCCATGCCACCAATCATTAATGGTAAGATTACTTATGACTAGTTTATACTGTCACTCCTATTTTGTGAGTTAGAGTGTTTAACAGAAACACTCATGCATAATAAGGATTATTGTGTTTTCTTAAAATTGTTTCACTTATAATTTCATATAGTCTTCTTTCCTTCTTTCAGTTTAAATGCAGCCAGATTTTTTTCTCCCTCCGTAGGCTGCTAAGTGTTCCTCTTTTCTCATCCTCATCAAGAGGATGTGAAAGTCCCACTGCAAACCTCTGCATTTAGCTTCTCATACCCTTCTAGAGCTCAAGAAAGGTTCCTTGTGACAGGAACCTTTGTTAGGAAAGCATTTTGTTTGCATACGTAAACATTGTTCATCAGACATTTAGCTAAAAGAAGCATGTAAGAAATAATTTTGTAAACTAATTACTGTAACAGTATGCTTTGTGCTCCATTTTATGTGGTCACAGCAGGGAACTTTTCACCTAGGTCTTAAGCCCAGTGTATTTATCAGCAGCGTGAACCAGTTCTTGTGGATTCTTTTCTGGAATCACTCGCATGACAGCAAGACTTTAACTGCTTGAAAAGAATAAATTAGTCTAGACTTTTTTGCACTGTTTCTAAACATGGGTTTCCTCTGAATTCAAAAGAAATTTTGCGTGATTTTTGAGAACCGTGTTTACTGAAGCCAATTAATGACATGGCAAGAATTACTCCTTTAACAAAGATATTTCAGTATACATATATATCTAGGTCAAGAATCAGTAACTGTCCCTGTGCTGAGTGATAAAATCTGCAGTGATAATCTCTTTGGATGTATTTTTCCTAATTGACCTTAATCCATATCTTAAACAGCTAGCCCAAATCTTCATAAAAGGCAGCTCAAACTCTGTGGCAGGGACTAGTCAGAACAACTGTTCTGAACTGAAAGTGGTGTCAACCACTGTGTCTGATCCTTCTTTGTTAGGCTTATGCCAACTTTGGAGGGCTCCATGTACAAGCATTGCATATTGTTTACATTTTATCAATTAAAAAGGTTAGGCTAAATTTAATATCTGTCTCTATTTTGAAGAACAGTGTTTGAGAGAAGCTTCCAGGTTAAAGGTACTTTTTAAACAGATAATGAAATACAAACATTTGTATTGGTTTTTTGGATTATCTACAAGCACTTAAGTGAAACATTGTATTTGCTTTGAAGTGAGTCCAGAAGTGCTGAATACATTCCATCTGCAAAGAGGTACAGCACAGCATCAAAGGGAAGGGAATACAGGATCCCTCAGCCTTAAGACCTTCAGTGCACCTAAGTTTCAGTCTAGCTGTGACCTAGTTTCTCAGGTAGGAAACTAAAACACAGAGGCTGAACGGCTTGCTCAGGGTCAAACAAAGGGCGCAACAATGCCCATGTGTATCCAAGCGTGTGCTTCCCTTTGCCTCCTGTGGGGTGCATCTGCTTCAGTGAATGGTGCAATGAAAGGCAAGGACAAAGCGGTTGGATTTGGCATGGTCCCATACAACTCCAGGACTGTGTATGTCCATGCTGCAAGGTTACCAGCAATGAAATTCACTCAAGGTATGCACTGCACATCTATACCTAACAGGCAATACGAGGCAGATTTCTGTACAGCTGCTCTAGATTGCTTGTGGCTTACTAACAGAACACCACTTTTGTAGGGAACCAACTACTGGGGGACTTCACATCCAATTTGCAAGAGAGACACTTTGGGTGATGTCCCTAAGTGTATGTTTTACCTTGCTTCTTCCAGATGAGAAACAGTTTTGAGTGCATCAGTGACAGGCTTCAGCGCGCACCTCATGACTCCTAGTACGGACAGAAAGCAAATTCATGCCTAAAAGGAACCCATAGTAGGACCTGAATGACTAATGTAGACAAACACATAGTGCATCAGCAGACAGCATCAAGAAATATTGGTTATGCACAGAAGTAGCTACAGATATTCATCAGTCTAAATCACTTTTTAAAAGCCATTTAATTTTTTTCTGTCCAAAGCTGTTTTCTTACGCACATCTCACATCAAATGCAAATATGTTACTAAAACCAGGAAAGATGAGATGCTCTGAAGGTGCAGAACCACTTTGCAACCAGCAGATGGCCACTATTCTGCTAGTTTGCTCTTTCAACTGGATGCTGAGATACCTGTAGATTTGCGTGTCTTTCAATGTAAAGCATAACCCGGTCAGTGAGTCTGGTCTGCCTTTTTCCTCTTTTTGATTCATAAATTTAAAAATAAAAAGAGCTGCTATTCTGGTAAGAATTGTGAATGTTGGTCCAGTAGAGAGTGCCTTTTGATCTTTCTGAATTACAAAAGGAGTCAATATCAGTGTCATTGCAAGAAAAGTAATAACATTTCTTAACATGTTTCTGTCTTCACATGTTTTAGGAGATCATACAAAAATAAGCGTAAACACCAGAAATGTGTTTATTGAATGTACAGGCACAGATATTACAAAGGTAAATTAATCTTTCCTGCTTTTGATATGCTGTAATGTCATTGCTTTCCCTTTGGGTGGTAGGGCTAAGATACAAAGACCTACAATAGCCAGGCATTTACTTTATGGAACCAACCTCCCATTTCAAAAAGGCTGGATAAGTTGTAGGACTCAACACAGTTTTAGGTTTGCTCTATAGACAGTGTTGTATTTTCACTGGATTTTGTTTTTACTGTGTCTTGACGTTGACACTAAGTGTTCGGTTTGTACAAAAAAGTAATTTAAGTAAATTAGGGGCTTTTTTTGTTGTTGAGCACCTTTTCTAAATCTGAAAGATTTTGAAAAGAGTAAAATTCACTAAGACTGCCTGTTTTCCTATTTTTGCCAGAATACTCTTTGTAAAGAATCATTTTGTCTCCTGCTTAAAATTTGGGCTGAGAGAAGGAAGATGACACTTTTTCTACTTAGTTATCTTTTTCAAGCAGATATCAAGCAGGGATGCTGTGCAAATAATTGTCAAATCTGAGTCTTCCCATATGCAAATTCTGTAACGCAAAGACGAATTGTGAAAGCCTAGTAGTTATAATTGCCTGTTCTTGAATATAGGTTGTGCATTCATTGATATTTTCTCTGAAGTATGGATCTTGATGCTTAAGAGCAAAACCACTTTTAACTTACCCTACTACACAATTGTTAACGACACAAATAAATTTGCACATTGGGGAGTGGCTTCTAAGCAAACTAATAAATAACTGCTTCTTGCTACTGCTTGCCTTGACAGTAAAAACAAAAATAGTGTGGTTCTGGTTACATGAAGGAAATTATACTGTGGGGCATCAAAAAAACAACCCATGTAGCCTGAGAAGTTGATCTGAATCTCATTATTATATTCCTTTATACTAATCTCTTAAAATATTAACTGTAAAACAAAAGGTACTGCAGATGAGGTTATTTGATAATGTATTACTAAACAATGCACAGTCCTTCAGCCTCTACATTCTCACCTGGACTTCAGTGAAATTACTAATTAGCTAAAGGTTGGGAAGACCCAGTTACACAGGGTCTTTATTACCAGTTGGATCTTCAGAACAGAGTTTAGCAAAGATATACAAATGCTTCAGAACCTTGAAAACCAAAGATTTCAAGTCTTTGCATAAACATCTTTGCAGCAGAAGAAAAACATTTTTTAAAATTCAGTCTACTATTCTAGACTGCTAGGATTTTGGTTGTTAAGTTATTAACTAGAGTAGAATGAAGACAGCGTAAGACAAGATTTTTTCCCCATTTTTTGTTAAGATATTTTGTCTACTTCAACACAACTAGATGACAGATTTCAATGTGATTGTTATCTTTATTTTGTAGGCAAAAATTGTTCTTGATATTATAGTCACGATGTTTAGCGAATATTGCGAGAAGCCATTCAGGTGAGTATAAATCTTCAGTCAGAGAGACATTACATTTGGGTCATGTGTTAAAAACATTTTTACTTCTGTTTTTCTGTCTTTTTCAGTGTTGAAGCAGCAGAAGTAGTTTATCCTAATGGGAAGACCCACATCTATCCGGTAAGAAGCTCCACTAATTTATGATAAGGCTAAAAATACAGTCTTATTGTGATAGCCTGATAACTCCAAAAAGAAGGGTAGAGTTTAAAGTTACGAGTGGTAACCACTATTGTGGTTTAGAGTTCATGTGATAGGAACTTTTTCAGGAACAAGTAAAGATTGGAATCAAAGGTCATAATGTGTGTCTAAAGCCTTTAAAACCTACGTGTTCCAAATGAGGAAGAATGAATGCAGGAAGAGGTCCTTCAGGCTTAAACCAGTGGACAGCTGAAATCAACGTCAGCATAACTTACTTAACAGATCTGGAACCTTTAATGCCCTTCAGTTAAAATAACCTTGTAACACTGGATTTTTCAGTCTTTCACTTTATGGACTTCAACTATATAAAGGTCTATAAGGCAGGATGTTAGTTTCAAGTGCAGGTTTGCCTGCATTCAGAGTCCCAGGCAGACCTCTTTGCAGTAGTGTAGTCTTACTTTTTTGTTCTCTTAATAAGTATAAAGAAAGCAATTCCTCCTATTTCCTGAAAGTGACTGAAGACAGAGATCTGGTTGAGTTCATAAAATCAGATGTATCAGGAAAGTACAAACTGTTTAGAGGGAAAAGAAACTTATTTTACTGAGAGTTTTTCTAGTGATATTTTAGCTTTTTCTTTTAGCGATGTCAGCTTTAATCAACAGAGGAAATACCTAGAATCCTGAAGAGAGATCCAACAAAACAGAAATCTCTGCAGTAACCAAAGTAGCTTCCCTAGATAAAATAGAGCAAAAAATCCCCAAAGTTTTAGATGAAGTTCAGCAACACCTAAGTAAATACATACAAAATAACTTTCTTAAATATGTGCAAACAAAAAGTAATATACCAGTAGATATTTCTGTGCCAATACAGAAATAGAAAGTTTTCTTTCCTTTTCCTCCTAAAAGTCATTTGATCTGTACTAGACCATGAGATCTCACGCATGACCATTCACTGCTTTAGGGCTTTGACTTAGGATGAACTGGTGACTAGAAACTTTCAGCAGCTCTGTTACTTGCATATATGAGAAATTATCGGAAGTTTCAATAACAGGGATTTCATGCTGCATTCAACCTTTTAGCTTAACTGAGAACAGCTTTTGCATCGTGTACTATAATATGTTTTCAAGAATCCTGTTACCTTAAAATATTAAGTTTAGCCTTATATTCCACACTTGTCTTCTGTGGATGTCATTTTAGTATTGTAATTAGAAGAAGCTAGATTACCAAGATGTCAAAATTGAATCCTCTTAGGTAGTAATGGCAGGCGTTGTGTATGCTGAAAAGCTTTGTCTTTCTTTTTAGGAACTGGCTTACCGAAAAGAGAAGGTGAAACCTGAACTTATTAACAAGAAAATAGGAATCAGGTGTGTTATTGTAAATGAAAGCATAGTTTTCATTAATCATGAAAAAGGTACTAGAAAACATTGATTATTGCATGGTCTTAAAAATGTTTACACTGTGATTTTTGGGGTTTTTTTAATTTATCAAAAATTCAGGGGTTATCTTCGGTAATTAGATCAACACTGTAAGAATCTTCCCCTGATTTCAAGGAAAGTGAATGATTCTTTGTAGTCTCAGACAACTGTTATGAAGTAAAGAAAAATGACTGTCTCAGGAGTCAGAATTTGAGCTGGTTCTGATAGAATGCTAAGTCTACGTACAGTCCATAAAACACTTGGAGATTCTTGAGGATATAAGGCAATGCAGCAGAAACATTGATTACTTTAAAAAGCCAGTCGATATAGTGCAAGATCCATAAATTACTACTCTCTTGTTTTGTTTCAGTGAAACTCCATCAAGCCTTGCAAAGCTGCTGACTAGGATGTGTTTGAAGTCACACGTCATAGGGGATGGGAACATTATAGAGATTGAAATCCCTCCTACCAGAGCGGACATTATCCATGCATGTGATATTGTAGAAGATGCAGCAATAGCTTATGGTTATAACAACATTCAGATGACTATTCCGAAAACGTACACCATAGCTAATCAAGTAAGATTGCCCCTTCAAATAAACGCTCTGTTGTCAGTAAATGACTACTGCATGCCAGAAGGGCTTTGGGGAAAACAGAACCTAGGAATTAAATATTTTGACATGCTTTGCCTTGAGAAGTATTTACCATGGATAGGATACAAAACAGATGCCCCACTGATTTGAATAAGTCCGAGACCAGTGGTTGCTGGTACTTGAAAAAAGACAGGTTTTAAGTAGGGAGCCCATATTAAATCTCTAATTGGGAGATTCATTTCCTCAGGCAAGCCTAAAGGCAGCTGGCTCACGCTTTCAAAATTTTTAAGCACACAAGCATAGTACCTCCCTAGTGAATTCACCATAACGTAACAGGCAGAGTCACCTCGGGAAAGAATAGAAAAAATGCTTTTAGATGGAAGTTGAAAACTGTTTTTTGTTTCATTTTAGCTCCCCCTCAATAAGCTCACAGAACTGCTGAGACTGGACTTGGCAGCTGCTGGATTCACTGAAGCACTCACTTTTGCCCTGGTATATTATATTGATTTCATATTTTTTCTTAGTCGTGTCTTGGAACAGCGATGCAGCCAAAACTGCAGAGCATGGGCTGAGGATATCTTGTTGTGTAAATGTATAGGTGTTATCCATTACTCTTTTGGCAGGTGATTGTTTGCTAGTGCTTTGGAATTATAGTACAATATTTTGTGAGTTTGTAGGTCAGAGAAATTGAATGAGTCATGTAGTTCTAAGTACAGAGGTGAGAATAGCTGCTGAATTACTGTTTTTAGTTTTAACTTCATAGTATGAAATTGTAAGACAGAAAGTCTCTCAAGACTGATCGCCAGATGTGAAATTCATCAGTTTGATAGTCTGGAAAACAAACATAAAAATTTAGTACTTTCTGCTGGATATTACTACAGTTTACAGATCACCCTGTTTCTATTTGTCTCTTTTCGGTATTGTCACTTGCCCATGATTCCTTGCATTAGATAGCAAGCTGATAGGTAGTTATTCAGTCAGCAAAGAGTTTAAGAATATCTGTAAAAAAGTTATACACACTAAGGGGACACAAATTCCTCTGTAAATTTCACCACAAGTGGGTTTTTTTGCATGGAAGAACAAAAAAAAATACAGTAATTGTTGTTACCACTGGTTGTAGGTATTATTCATATTATTTGTCACAGCCATGCCAGTAGTCTTTTACCAAGAATTAGGACGCTGCTGCAGCAGGATGTGCCACTCCAGTACTAACAGCTGGCATAATTTCTAATACTGAAATTTTGCAGCAGCATTGTTTTATTGAAATAAAATGTTCAGTAGGAACCACCGTCTTTGTCATGGCCACTTGTTCATACCCCCTTGCCATAGTTGTGAACTCGATCAGAGAACCTGATCTACTATTAAAAAGAAAGTTAAGTACGCCCCTGTGCCTTCCAAATGTATATGGTAGCTGTCCATATGTGGAGATTGGCATAGTCAGCTACTGAAAATATGCTATACATTTTAGAAAATCCTTTCTCTTGCAAGATCTCCTCAAAGCCTTTGCCTTAAAGCACAATTTGTGGACATTTTAGCACATGGGGAGCTGCCATCACATATTCTATTAAAACTTTGGTGGAATTTCTCAACCTTTTCCTGAACTTAAAACTTACTAGATGGCCGGAAGTATACATCCCTGACAGTACACAACCTTTTAAGAGACAATTATCTGATACAGATTATTTTTTGATGACTTACTTGAAGATTTTAAGATAACAGTGATGCAGGCTCCTAGAACACTTCCACACATTTGAAAAGTTCAGGTAGTGCAATCAAAGTTGGTAATCCAAATGGATTGCATAAAATTTTAACACCTTCAGATTTCATGGAGCTTCAAAAGCAAAATTTGGACTAATTCTGAAGTCTGAAAAATATATTCCAGTTTTAATATTTTGTTATTAACTCATTTAAGTAACCAGGACAATAACTAGTATTAGTTCTTGCAGCGCTAGTATTTGACAAAGATATTCAGACTACCTGTGGTAGTACCATGTTGGGGAAATAATATGTATAACATGCTCAAGCTTTTATAGATTTCCTTATTAATTAATAAATATAATTCAACTTTTTCAGCACTCAATAGGTAATATGCTTAAAAACATTGAATATATTACATCAGTACTACTGAGAACCTTTATGAACTGCAACAGCAGAATTTTGTAAGACCATGCAGTATATCATGTTATCACATTACATACTTGTTTTTCTGCTGTGGCATGATGAAACCCGCAGTCTGCTGTGTCACCAACACTTTATTAAAATGCTAACGTGAGGCCTGTGACTATGGCAAATACCATTTATGCTACAACATTCTGTAGCCCAGTGTTATAGGACAAATACTGCTTATGTATTTGTGCATACAATCTGTTTCTTGGTTTGAGCCTCAAATTATACTTGTACACAATAACATTACTTTCTGTGGGGAGCTCCAATTTAGCCAAAATGCATTTAGTTAAATCACAGTAACATACTGCAGTTTAGTTACACATCTGAAAACTGTTTAACACAGTTTTCTCCTCCTAAGGTCAGCATTCATTTAAGATTTTTTATTTTTTTTTATTCAATAACCGACTTTTTCAGATGGTGTCATCTGCTCATTTTCCTCACATTTGGTCTATGTACTTTTTGGAGTGCTGTCAGTGCAAAGGGAACACTTCTGGGAGACTGCAGTATACTAGCAAATCCTCAATTACATGCCTAGTCTGCTATTGGTTTCTTTAATACATTAATAAAGCTATAAATTCTGGAAATCTGTAGTGTGGATCTTATCAGTTGCATCTGTTGTCTGAGCCTGATAAAGTGCATGCGTATTGCTTTACAGCTTTACTGACTAGTTTAAAAATACACCTTGAGAATAAGGGCTTTAAAAATACTCCAACTCAAAAAAAAAAATGAAAACAACAACAATGAACTATGAGAATCCTATGCAGCTATGAAAATTGAAGGCTTGGCCATATGACCCGTTTTTCATAGACAGTACTGTACTTTTTGTAAGTAGTGCCCAAAGGATTGTTTTCTTTGTGAGAGGCTATTTTCAGAGCAAAATACTTTACTCACTGCAAGTCAGGGGGCAGAATCTGAGCCTCTTGTTTTTAAAACAGATGACAGCAATCCATGACAGAAGCCTAAATAAACACTTGCCTTTTTTTTTTTTTTTTTTAAACTGGCTTTATTTTGGTTAGTAATTAACATTTGTAGATAAACCAGTTGCCTACTTAGTCTTAAGACGGGGGCTTAATTTTTATTATGAGTGGGTGTTGCACATGACAGCATATATTATGGGGCTTCCGAACAAGGCTACAATTGCATTGTTCATTCTTGATATCAAATTTCATTGACTTACTCTCTGTTCTGACTACTTGACCTTGGTGGGTTTTGTCTCTTCCTCTCAGTGTTCTCAAGAAGACATTGCAGATAAACTTGGCATGGATATCTCTGCAACAAAAGCAGTGCGCATAGCAAACCCCAAAACTGCAGAATTTCAGGTGAGAGAATTCCGGTCAAATTTTGACAGCAACATTGTCAAAGATTCTATATTTAAAGAGGAAAAAAAAGAACCATCAGGAAATAAAATTTATGAACTGCGGAGCTACTTTTCCTGCATTAAAGAGGATGTGCATATTTATGTGCTAAACTTGCTAGCAGTCAGTTTCTGCTACTCATTCACTGAGAAATACCTTATTCAGTGTGAAATACTATTAGCGTTTCAATAAAGTAAAATACCATGCTGCGTATGACAGCATGTGGGAACATCGAGCTGTCTTATTACAGAAAAATCCCAGATGATTGATCAACTCACGCATTTAGAAAAGACATTCAATATAAATGGAACTACTAGACCTGGCAATCTCAAAACTTCCTGAGCTCTAGATAGGAGATGGTTTTTTAAAAAGTTACTAACCATTGTAACTCTTCTTTTTTTTTTTAATTCTTTTTTTTTAATTCTGTACTGCTCTTTAAGTATTTTAATACCCATTTCTAGATCATTTGATCTTTGCTAGAGCAGAGTGAGAGCTCAAGTACAGTGTTCTTAACAGTTCTGAAAATACCTAAAAGTGTACCTATAGTTTTTGTATTTCTTTTAGAGGGTGTTGTTTTTTTAAAAAGATGCTTTCTTTAGTTTATGGGGAAGGTAAATTTAGAAACTTTTTTTGTTTCTAACCTAAGAAATATAAACATAAACACTCTTTAGAAAGGTTTAGAAAAGTTTCAGCAGTCTGTGGGTATTGTTTTGTGATTTGTGGATTTTTTCCTCAAGATCTTCTTCAGTATGATTTCTCTGAGTGTCCAAAATACCTTTCTAGATCTTATCTCTAATACTAAAAAGTCTTCTGCTGCTCTGAGATTCAGGAACAGAATTTTACCTTCATGTATTTTTCTGTTCTATTTGGTACCACAAATAAGCAGTCATGCAAGACACTGTTTTAACCTGTTTAGACTGTTATCACCTGACATGATGATTACAGCTGAGGAACACAGAATGTATCCCAAGCAAACAGTAATGAGTGTGAACAAAAAGAGAAAAAGCAGCAGCACCTCTAGCCAGGTACAATTTCAGATTCCTGTTCTTCAAAGACTGCAGGCCATTGCAGTAGCAATGCTGCTAAGCAGTTACATTATTGGCTGAATATTCCTTGTGGCAAAAATAGCCTCAGTCTTTTAAAATCTGTAGGCCTCCCTGAAAATTGGGAAGGCTTACTCTTTGTAATGCACTGTAAACTTTCAGCTTTACATGTTAACTGTGATGGGATTCTCAGGAAGGCTTTTCCCCTACTCCCTGTTCTCTGCCGTCAAGATAAGGGCAGGATGATGGCAGGGACTCTTTCCAGCTGAGTATGCAGCTGGAACTCTTCATTGGTTAGGAAAAGTAGGATAAATATAAATGCTGCGTGCCCAATGGTAAGAAGTAACTATGGCTGAGCACGTGGTAACTTTTTACCTGCAGTCAAGCAGCAAGTAGTCACTCCCATCGCTTTTTCATCAGGTTTTTTGATTCAGACTCTTTTGGTTTGGAAGAAAAATACACTGCGCTTCTAAGGAAGTATTTGAATGGAAAACATAGGAAATGTGTGAATGTATCTGTAAGAACACTAATATGATTGCTTCCTGCCTTGGTTCTTTGCATATGTTTTTCTGTGTATTTCAGGTTGTCCACAACTGCAATCTGAATATATCTGTTTCTGTTACTTACGTTCTGCCTATATCGTTGATCGATATCAGGAGGTATCAAGATAATATTCAGATAGCATTTAATATTTCCAAAATAACACTTTTGCAGAGGTGAGATTAAATTTATAGGAATTTTTTTGCACTTCTTTCTGTATTGTTTGTTTTTCTACCCTGCACTGCAGCTCAGGCATCTGTGAAATTATACCTATTCTTAAGCTCACATATATGCTCTTTCAGAAAATGCAGTATAAAGAACATGCAGAGAACATACATTTTCAGGTTTAACAATTGTAAAACAAAGATGCTCAAACATAAAGCGATTAGTGCAGTATTTGCACCTGACTACTTTTAAACTCTTGTTACAGGTGAACAAAACCAAAAATTAAAAAATGTAACAGCTATTTTGCAAGGTTTTTCACTTGCAGCAACCATATTTGTCCTGCAGGTGGCACGTACAACCCTCCTTCCTGGGCTACTGAAAACAATTGCTGCTAACCGAAAGATGCCCTTGCCTCTGAAACTCTTTGAGATTTCTGACATTGTAGTAAAAGATCCTAATAAAGGTAAGAGAAGGTTTCTCAAAATCTTTGATAATGGAAAATAGATGTTTACGTACTAAATGGTAATAGTAAGTAGATCTGTATTTCTTTAAAAAAATATAATAATCGCCACATACTACATTCTGTTGTGCAAGAGTTAAGAGGCTAGCATAACAGGCAAGATTTTAGAGTGGCTAGAGATACGATTCTCAGAAGTGCAAGTGGGTACCCTGTAAATATTTTTAGGCATCAAAATACCCATTAAAGTCTGTCAAGAATACTGCAGGAGTCCAAGGATAAAAGCAAGACAATTCTGCACCAAAAAAGAACCTGCTCTAAATTGCTTATGTTGATGCACCCATTTTTACTTGCTCTTAATCTAGCGCTCCTTTGCATTCTTATCAGGGCTGTAACTCAAGAGAAACTCCCTGCTGGTCATGTTTTCAAGTGGCACAAACCTTGGAAAGTAGTAAATACCAAAGGCATGCTGCTATTAAAGTACTAGAACCTGTTTAAACTGCTGCAGTCTGAAAGATGTGCCGTGCTGTGCCATCTGAAAAGCAGGATGTCTGGAGCCTGCGAATAGCGGGTTGTACTTGCAGACTGACTCTGTTCTGGAGAGCTGTAACTCAGAGAGAAACATTGGGGTCTGCCTGTCTCAGCATGAATCCCCTTTCCATCTTTCATCCTCTTTAAACAGGATTGCTTGTATTTGTTCTCTGAAACTGTCTTCTGGAAACCTGACAATTAATATGAAGAATTTGTAGCACAGATACAGGGTAAAGAATGGAGCAAGTCTAGGTATAAAAACGTATAAATAAATAAAAAAGTTTGACAGTATAAAATTTCACCTCTCATCTATAAAAAGATTTTCCTTATCTTTCCATTTCATCCAACTATGCTAAGGAAGCGTGGCTGCCTTTGAATTGTTCTGTAAGCTTAATTGTTTTACGTGAAACAGCCAAAGCAGCTAGTGCACTTTTCAAAACCTTCAGTGAAATCTTCCCTGTGTGATGGGGCCTCTTTGCACTGATTTCACTGGACAGGATCAAAATTTCAAATTATCTTTTTTTTATCTGGAAAAAATGTATCACAGTAAAACTGTAAAAATGGACTTTCAAAATGTTAACAAACATTTGTCTAAAATTTACTGATTCATTTATTTTTGCATGGTATATTGGGGAAACGGAGGGCACAGCTTGCTTACAACTTGCAGGAAGAAATGTACGTACACTGAGTTACAAGTCTGAATGAAGTTTTGCCTCTCAGTGAAAAAGGCTGACATTACTTTAAATTCAGCAGCAGAAATAATTCTGTTTCATTATCTGGTTTCAGATTTTAGCGGTTGTATTTAAGGTATCTGGGATCTGCAAAACAAAGATTTATATAAGGCATAAACAAAATGGCAAGTAAATTGCTTTGGTGATGAATTTAATTTGTAGATTACTTTTTTCTTTTTTTTTTTTTTTTTAAAGAAAAGAAGCCTCGCCAAGCAAAATAAGCAGTTTTAGCAAACAATGTAGACTTTTTTTTATTAAATACAGATAGTATGGTGGTGCAGCTCATTCCTTGTTGGGCATGCAGTTAGCTAGAATACAAAAAACTTCGTACAGATGGCGGAATAGCATTGGCGTTCTTCAGAACCAAGAGTGGGGCTATTTATCTTGGACTAAGGAGTGCGTTTATTCTGGCTTATAAAATTTGCAAGCTAAATTGTTACTTTTATTTCGTGTGTGTTAACTGTAGCTCTTGGAAGCTTTCATTTATGTGGATGGCTGCTTAACAGTTTTTTAAAGATTTATTTTGTGGAGTCCTTCATCTTGATGGTAATCATTGCAACACATGAAAGATAAAGACTTCTGAGGCAGCAGCTTTGTACCCTATGCTCTTGCGCAGCCCTCTCATGGGTTGAGAACTTGCAGACCATGAACAGTATCTGAAATTTTTTTTAATGTTGTGTTTAGAATAACTATTGTCTTTCCTAAATTTACTTCCAAAATTGAACTTGGCTAATAAACAGTTTGAAAGGGGAGGGCAGAAAGAAATAACTACTAACTTTGCAGACACTGAAAAATGTGGGGTTGTCCTCTCACATATGGAATGAGATTTCCTGCAGAAGGCTTATGTCATCAGATTGACTAATTTAATTTTATTATTTCATGATTTTGGCATGCAGAATTTCCAATTAATAATTTAAAAAGTATGGGTCAAAAGAGTAACATTAACTGTATTTGAAATGGCATCTTGTAGTCATTCATGTGTGAATGAACCTAGCTCTTTTAAACACACTGGTTTTTAATAAAATATCTTCTTACACAGAAATCATGCTTACCAAGGTGAGCTGAATGTAGTTCTCTTCAGACTTATCTGGCAGAAAGGTTTGACGTACTAAATTAGCAAAACGTGTGCCAGATTTAATATAACTAAATGAAACCAAATCTGAGCAGAAATGTTTCTTCTCAAGGCAGGAGGAAATGTGCTGATTTTGAATATGTTACACAGTATTTGTGTGGTTAGCTTGTAACACTAGATAGTCACTTCTGGTAGGGTAGTTGCACTAGTTCAGCATATAAACCATCACTTTATACCACCAGTCCTAACAGAGAATACCCTTTCTCTCCCTTACTGCATTGAAAGAAATTAATCCATTAGAAAATCACCTCTGACCAGTGATCTTGGGGAATCTGGCAAGCTTATGGTAGCGCACATTTAGCACAATTTCCATCATTTGTGAGTACAGCTGCTGCTATATTTTGAAGCATTTTTCTAAACTGTCTGGAAGTGTTAGTTATGTGCAGTGCCTAATTTGGGATTTTTGTGAGGCTGAGACACAAGTTTAAATGAGCAGGTGCCCCCTTTCAGATCACCAAGTCATTTTTCTGAAGCATCTCTAATTTGGAAGGGGACAGCATACAACACTGCTTTATCTTCCTCTGCACTCTGTTGGCTCACATATTCCTAACCAGCTGCCCATCCTTTGGATTGTTTTTCAACAGCATCCCCAGGAAGTGCTTTGAAGTTTCAGAAATATATATATATAAAATTTAGGTTGACATACTTGGCAGGCTCATTTAAAAAATAGAATTGTTTCATAGCATGACACAAAAGATCTCTTAAGTGAGTTATAAAGAGCTGAAGCATTTCTAACATCCGCCAGCTTTTGCCTACAGTTCCTAATACTTTCTTTTTTTCTTCCTAATGCCTGTAGTGAATGAACTTCTTGTGTTGTAATATAACTCTGTAAAGGAGTAAGTTTTAGAATGTGGCTTTTTGGAATGCTTGAAAAAACATCCTTTCCTTTACCAAGGATTTTTACAGTTGAAACGATAAGGTATAAAAATTGTTGTGTATGTTTATTTCTGATGCTTTAATTAAGAATAGTGATCTGAAGACAGCATTCACTATCTGAATAATAATGAGATTAAAATTCAGGTAGGTGTCACAAATTCTGCTAGCATAATGACTCACAGAAAAAAAGGAAATCATTCTACTGAACGTCTAGCCCAAAGAGCGTGCTGTCTTAGGGAAGGGAAAAACATTTTCTTCTTTTCTGTTTCTCAATACAACATGAAAATAAATTATCCACCACTTATGACTGTATTACTGATTGGTATCTTAGCAGAGCTGGGAGACAGAGATAGATGATGATGGCACTGAACAGCCAGTGCGCGTAGACCAGAAGTCAGATGTTGCATTTACTGATGTTTTCTCTGTAGCCTTTACTTTTCTGTGTTGCCATTTTAACTTCAGGATTGGATTCTCCAGCATTATTTAACACTGTAAATTATTATAATGACAGGAAAAGATCCTGAGTGACAAAACACAGACTTACTGCCACAGTAGGTTCAGCTTGCAGTGACTGTTGAGAGAGCTTGCAGCTGTATCGCCAAGTTGCTGTCCTAGAAGTGTTGAATGACTTTTGGCTCAAAAAGGCTGTGCTTCCATCCTTTGTGCAGGCTCTCACTCCTGTATTTTGCAGTCCTTTTTAATCCGTGTTTTTCTGGTCACTTGGTAAATGTTACCCTCTTTAGTTTTTGACAGATTTTTTGTTACTAAATTGTTAGTTGGAGCAAATAAAAAAGAAGTCAATCTAATTTTTAAAAAAATCCCTAATTTCTTACATAGTAGGTATCAACAGTTCAGGGAGCACTCAATGAGTGTTAGAGTTTCTGCTTGTATTTAAGCTCACTGTACATCAAGCACAAAGATCAGCTATGGTGGGTCAGACCAAAGGCTCATTCAGCCCAATAACCTGTCTGTAACACCAGCTAAAAGTGGTTGTCAAGGGAAAAGCACGAGAGCAGGTAGGCATATATAATACTCCCAGAGTGCTCCCCTGTTCTCTGGCCACAAGTAGCTCAGGGACTTCCCGACTCAAGCATGGTTCTTGGTCTATAGTAACAAGTAATAGACTTCTCTCCTATGAACTTCCTCTGCCTCCTCAGAGCTGTGTAAACTTCCAGCATCCACAAAATCCTGTGAGGAAAAAATTTCACTACTTGACTCTATGCTGCCTGAAGAACCCACTCCTTTTCTTGTTTTGAGCTTGGCTCCTGTTGATTTTGATGTTCCCTGCTTCATGTATTGGATGCAGCAGCAAACAACTGATGCCTGTAGAAAAGAACCGTCTGAGGTGCTCAGTTCTGATACTTACATCCAGAACTACATGGAAATAGAATTCAGACCGTGGGGGCAGCTGTAACTCCCATGAAGTCAGTAACCGTATAGGGATCTTTAACCACACTCTTTTTATGAGCAATATGCAGTGCAGTGCCTTTTTTTCTGCGAACACTAAGTCCAGCCAAGATGTTTCATGACCAGAGGTCCTGACCTGCTCTGTGTGAACACAGGTTGACTGTGTAAAGAACATAACTTACCCTGCCATATACCAGATTTCACGTGCCTTTCTTTTGGGTAATTTCCGGAAAGAAATAGGAAAGCCCTACATATGCAACTATGCCACATGGTGCTGCCCTACCTTAACTTGCAGACCAGAGAGACTTGCTCTTTTTAATCATTCATTCTTCATTCCTTCACTACTGAAGAACTTCTTATTCCCTCTTTCCCCTCAAATATTACAAGTATTTCTAGATTGAAAGGATTTTTTTTTTTTTTTGAGGGAATGCAATTGCTGTCAGTAAATACATTTCCTACCTATATCTATCACCATTAAGTGGAAGGGAAAGATGAGAATGTCCATCTAGACACAAGCAACTAGGAGACTACAGAAGCCAGAGGACTCTCTAGAAAGGGAAGAAATTGATGCATGAAAATTTGGCTGCAACTTGTTGTGCTATATGTCAATACTACGAAGCATTGCCGTACAGGAGATCAGCTGATGACTTGTGGTCCATGCTATAGGTCCTTTTGACTAGCTCTAGTCTGATTGTGTGTGCTGAGTGCCCTTGAGTGGTTGAAGCTGTTCAGGTGCCCGTATGGAGCACTCGTCCTACTAAATTGCAACTGAAAGGAGTCTGGTTTACACACCACAGCGTTGCTTTACAGTGTGAAGAGAACCACAGTAAGTAGGGATGATCAGGAGATCTCCTTCAGGAGTGCAGGTCTGGTCCAAACTGAAATCCAATGTATATACTTAAGGTGCTTTCAAAGCATATGAATGTCCAGAAGGAGAGGACAGTCGCATTAAAAGTCCTTCCCTAGTTTCAGCAAACTTTGCCCTTGTATACGCCAACCTTGCTGAACACACGCTTGCACTTTAACCTTGAGAAGGTAAAGACCTGAAAGCAATAAACAAGTTCACTACATTGATCAGTATTTTGAATTTCACTGCTACTAATTGGCAGCTGTGACAATAGACTTGTTAGTCTGTTCCCAGATGGTTCCTCTCAAAAAGTGAAAACATTGGAACCCACAGTGGGTAAAGCTTTCAAGTAGGCCACAGGAGTCCTAGAGAGAGTATATTGCAATGGTGTAGCCTAAGGGCACAAGCGTAACAACATACTACTACATACTCATTTTGAAAGTTTCAAAAAGAAAGAAGTATTCTGACTAAATCAATAATGTAAGGAAACTTACAGTGGGGAGATGGCAGGGTTTTGACTTAAGGAACTGTCCAAGTGGGAGACACTCAGTCTTGAGTTAGTGAAGCATAGCACATTTTTCATAGTCGCTTGGTTTCAGGGATGTCCAAGATGATCATGAAAAGCATCAGCTGTGATTTGGAAACCTGTGTGAATTTAGATCTTTTCATAAATCACCACTCTAACGTTGCTACTCATTTCAAGTTGTGGGCTAGTTGTTTTGTACTGGTAGTTATTCTGCAGCTGAGTTTTATAAATATTTAGTTTTCCCACCAGCATCAAAAATTTCCTGATGCTTACTGAGCGTTTGCATTTTGGCTAGTCTTTTTTTAATATCTTTAACACTTAACTGTACACTTGGTACCTGTCACTGTGTAGAAGATACTTGTATTTAACAACCCTGTTTTCTGCCCAAGGCATAGGATACTTTAAATCTTTCTTTACATTTCTGACTGTGAGAGTCCAGTGTGGGTTAAAGAAATCTCATGATTTCCTCAGATTATGTGACAGGTGTGTCAGAGAAGCCATTTTACATACTCCTTTCTCCTTTCAGCCACAAGTGCCTCACAGTTCAGCAGAAGAAAACTGATGCAGACGACAAGGTTGAAAGCATGATAAAGTTTCCCAGATAACAGTTTTTTCCTTCTTCTTCAGATGTAGGTGCAAGAAACTACAGGCATTTCTGTGCAGTTTATTACAACAAGAGCCCTGGGTTTGAGATTATCCATGGTTTGCTGGACAGGGTCATGCAGCTTCTTGAAGTACCACCAAATGAAGAGAATGGCTATACAATCAAGGCAACTGAAGGTAAGGAAGACAGAGCTGCAATGTACAGCAGATGATGTTCTGGAGCTTAAATGTTCCCCTACAATCTGAGGTGAACTTTTGGTTGTTCTCAGCAGTAGGCAGTAAGAATTTGTTATCATACTTCAGCATAAGTGAAAAGGCATTAACTGCATTTACTGATTGTAAAATGGGATTGCTGTCTTTCTGTGAGCTATTCTGAGCAGTTTGATACAAATTGCAAGTTGACAGCCTTTTAAGGAGACTTCTAGTAAAGCGTATGCTGTGAGCTTCGTGGACTGTTTATAATGAATTAATCTACTGATTGCAAGGGTAGGTAGGAATTCACTGAATTGATGACCATGCCAGATACCCACTGTATTCTCTTCAGCTAACAGTACCTGGAAAAGACAACTTCTTATACCTGATCTTTTAGTTTATAGCTTTATCTATAGCTTTTACTCATATGTACCTTTTATTTATATATTCATATGAAGATATATGCCTTATGTATCTCTTACTCAAAGACCTGCTGTCTTTGAGATTGAATCTGCTGCTTAGACAAGTAGTTGTATAACAGCCCTCTTCCTTCTCCATCCAGGGTGAGCTGCACATGAATTAAAAATAACAAAATCTCCTCTGTGTATGTGCATATGCATGTAAGAGAGAAAGCAAGCAGGTTGACCCCATTACTTCATTGAGAGAGTGTAGGTTGATGCAAGAGAGCAAGCATCAGCAACTAAGATTCTGCTACCTAAAATAACAGTGTAGTAAATACAGTGTAGGAAAGCAAAACTGCAGGGATAGCAGCTATGATTCTACTTATATGTCATGCATTGGTGTTCAGAGATACGAGACACTGACTCAAACTGACTCAGCTTGAAGAAGTGCCTCAATTCTGCATGTACTGGAACAAGCGGCACCGGCAGAGAGTTCCTGGCGGCCTGGCCGAGCTTGCCCATTCATAGAACTTTAATGAAAAATTGTTAGATGTCTCCCTGTTTTGCAGTGTGCTACCATGGTGCCAAACATAACACTTCAACTAAGTGGTCTCCTAGCACTTCAATGCACATTTGTGTCATATTGATGCTTTCTTTTCCCTCCTGTTTTTTGACAAAGTAGTATTTTGCTCAGTATTATTTAGACAGACTTTCAAAGGGTTTATTGTAATATTGTTAATAGGATTCCCGGGTTGACCAGATGAATGTTTAAACAATTGTACTTCTTGTTGTAGTTCTACCAAGCACAGAACAGGTAATAGCAAAGCTTCTTATTTGGAAGGGGGGGGGGGGGGTGTTAGAAGAGCCTGTAGGACCTAGGTACTCAGCTGTCAAAGTCAAACTGAACTGTTAGATTCCTTTTCAAAACTCTTCTGTAGCTTGTTTTTTAATAGATATATCAAGAGTTTGCTTTAGTATTGAAAATATTTGCAAGTGGTTTATATTCTGTACTGTAGCATTTCAATGATGTATGGCTGGCTCCAAGAAACTAGAAAAGAGATCTCAAAAAATAATCCTAACACAGTGAAGAAGTTGTTTCTAGATACTAGTGCTGCTTAGTATTCCTGATACTGTGGGATTTGTAATGCCCATTCAAAATCCCTGCATTCCCACAACATTACTCCACAATGCATTTAGTGTAAAGGATGGATTATGCTTTGTCATATGCAATATATTACAAACAGTTTGTGGCTTTTGGCTATAGATGCAAAAAAAAATACCTACTGCTTTCTGTTTCACCAGTGATTCAGAAGCTCTCCTGGGATGGCATGTAGATTCCTTGCAGTTCTCCTGACATTGGAATTTAACCTTGGTAACAATGCAGATGGCAGATACTCTAGTGCCATAGTGAATGCAGTGTCACTGCAGCAACTAACTTAAAAGACCTTGACTGCAGAGATGGTTGGAAGTCAAAGTAGCTTGGGGGATTTTGTTTGGGTTTTTGTTGGTTTGGGGTTTTTTTGGTTTGGGGTTTTTTTTGTTTTTTTAAAAAACTTGCTTTGCAATCTGTCAATTAAGCACGTGTGAAAGAAAGTGTCAGCAGATGATGGAGTAAGGTCAATTGCTGAGTGAAAAATATAATATAATATTGCTGAGTGAGATAATCCTGTAACATCTTAAGAGACTGCAGCATACTGAAATAATTCAAAAGAACAGTCCAAGTTACTTCGGAAGTTTTAAATCAGGACATTACACATGGCATGGATTTTTAGATGCATCTTTATGGAGCATACTTTTTTATTGCCTGTGCAAAATTAAAATTTTTACAGTGAGAAATGGTTTTATCCTATGACTCTGATTTAGAAAGATCCTAGATACTTTTTCTGTATGTGGTCTTAAGCAAAACTTGAGACTAATAAGCACCACAGTGTAAAGAGTTTAGTCCAGGGGGTTTTTTTATTCCTTGTGTAACTGATTAAAATAGTTCCAGTGATTGTTGGAAAACAATACAGGGGGAAAAAATGTTGTTTTAAATGAGCAACAACGAATAGATCGAGATACATTGGGCACATATTAGTCTCTTTCCCAAATTTACTTTGAAAAATGACATGCCTGTACTATAGTCCTGTTTGGTCCATATGTGCAAATCATGGTCATTTAAGCTCCTTCTGTTCTACCAACACCTAAGTGCCCTGTGATTTGACCTTAAGGTCAGAGCCTTTTTGCCTTTATAGCAACACCTGTGAAAAAAGTACAGATGCTAGAAAATATGGGTGAAATTGTGATGTTCCCCTGGCCTTTGCACTATGCTTTGGTGTAATCTGAGCTCGGTGATAAACAGAGAAGAGCTGTTTAGAGCAGCCTTAAGGAAGAGAGGGGTTTGAGTCACTGAATTTAAGGATTTCAACATACATTTGGCACACAATGTTTTTCAGTTTCTTAAAGTTACTAATGGAACCATTTTTTTTCTTATTATCACTAAATATACAAAATTATAAAGTTTTAAAGACAGACCTCTGAAATGCTACCCATTGGTTTAAAATACACAGAATGGACTTTTTGATACATTAGTGAATCCCACAATTACTGGCCTAGAAAAGCACTTTTCGTTTTTTCTTTGTTTTATAGCATAGGCATCCATAATCAAACATAGATTGAAAAGAGTACAATTATTGCATCAATCCTCAAATTTGTATGTGCTCCATAATAAAAAAATCTGCATAAATCTTGAAGTTTTAGCCAGTTCCATACCATTAATAAAATGTAAAGATCAGTATGGATGTGTATGATTAGGAGGTAAACAAAATAAAAATTAGAATTTTTAAACAATAAAAATATGGGTAGAAAGAACCCACAAATTTGGTCATATGTTGTCAAGTCATTTTATTTAATAGTTATTTTTGAGTTCACTTTCATTGGTTTCCATTGAATTGAAAACTAGAGGCATTCTGATAATTATATTGGAAGGTATTCTTAATTTCAAATTTTAATCTCTGCAGGAACGGGTATGTCTTCTGCAACACTTTGGTCATCTTGCGCTTTTAGATGACCATCTGAGATGACTATTTTCTTCCAGAACTCAGGACTATGATCACAGGAGGTGATGTTAATTATGGGATTTGGGTTCATAGTAAAGTCTTTCTTAGGCTAAAAAGAAGAAAACAGGCTTAGTAAATACTTCCAGTGGATTCTATATCGTGGTCTTCAAAGGAGTGGTGTGAAGGGTAAGGTATAATTATCCTCACTCCCATTATGACATTTAGAATGACTGTCTCTTGTTTAAGGAAAGAAACCCTAGTTTTGTAGTACATTCTGAGAGTCTCTGTACTTTGCAAGTGGAAGTTAATTGAGCACAAACTGTTTGGAAAGGGAAAATAATATTCATATTTTATGAAATGAAGCAGTTTGACAGGTTCACAGAAAGTGTTAATGGTAAATCTGTGCGTCAGTACTGCTTCACTGTCTGCCCCAGTGCCTTCCATGACAAAACTGATATTTGATGAGATAGCATTCATTCGTGTGAAAACAATCCCCAGATAGTGTGAGCTTGTGACATGAGCTGTGTTTGTGTACCTTATTGGTTCTTGTGAATTTCAGCTAACTCTTGGATTATTTTATTTTTTTTAAGTAAATGTTGGTGCCATTCACTCTTTTAGGGTAATCAACGGCTTAGTAAAGCTGGGAAGTCGTCCCATTTGTGCTCAATGTGAATGTGTACTTAAATGCATACTAAGTCTTGCTTCCTTCAGTAATTGACAGTTGTCTTTCAAAAAAAAAAAAAAAAGAAAAGGAGAAATTGCACTCCCTTCTTTTTACTGCCCGTATTTAATTAAATGAAAGGTGTGGTAAAGTGTAGAAAATTTTGATTCCACAGCAAATCATAGTAATAGCTTCTCATTTAGTAAGGTTTAGCTGTGAAATTAGAAGTGTAATAGTTATCTCCATAACTAAGAACATCAATAAATATTTGCTTTTATAATAATAATAATACAACAAACCACAGTCTAAATCTTCTTTTAAGGTTAAGCTCAATTCACAGGACAAGAGGAGGGAAGTCTGGGGCTAATTCTGAGTTACATGTGTAGAACTGAGCCCCAGCATCTGTCTCTGGGCATCAGTTCAAACTGGGAGACTGTAATACACACAGATGTTTAGTACCCATGTTGAACTTGGCATTATTATACCTGCTTTATTTTAAGGAACTGTAGCTTGATTGCTCTTAATGGCAATCCAAGCCTTTCAGTTGCTGTCTTGGCAGCCATTGCATTGCTCATGAATGTCAGTAATTGTGTATGTACTCATAGATAACAAAAGGAAGTGTGCCAATTTTACTAGGAAGCCTCCAAATATCATTTGTGACATATTAGAAGATATCAGTCAATTCTTAACTCATTTAATTGGCATTCAAAAGTAGATACTTTATAGTGCTGTTGCATCCCTGTAATTTTATTTACCTACCAAACTTGTAATTTGAAAGTCTAAAATGAGATTTGACAACATTCATTTTCAATAAAAACGTATCAGCTGGTAATCGACTGTATTCTTGTCCTCCAAATTTCACATTTGCCAATTCCCAAATAATTTTTTTCTCACCCAGGATCAATCTAGATCATCCACCTTGGAATACTGACACCATATCAACATTTTTCTAGTACTACAGAATTGCCAGTATTGTTACTATAAGTTAACAGCAGCAGGCAAGATACTTGCTTTGAGAATTGCACCATAATTCTGGTGCCTAAGACTCCTAACATCTTAGAAACATCCTAGTCCTGGTAGATGTAACCAAACATACTCTTCATTTTTTCAGTGGAATGCAAGACACCTTATTATATTCAAGAATACCCCTTTTTCCCCAGATGAAAAGAAATATTTAGTAAACTTACACATTTCTGTCTCACATAAAACGTTCAACTAGTCCTTCTAGCAGATGAAAGTATCTTTACCTACAATTTGTTTCCACTATTCTTAAAAAAAAATCTTTCTAATGCTCTTTATTGCTGCCAGTCATTAATCTTTCCTAATTTATTCAGTTTCCTTAATGAATTTTCAGCCACTGTTATCAATCACATTTTATGAAGTACAATTTATTTCTCTCATTTTTTTCTGCAAGTAGCTTTTCTGATTGTTGGCCACTTTCACTTCAGCACTAAATATGGATAGGGTTTTAGCCAAAAGTCTTCGCAGTTTTTGTTGTGAAACTAGTACTACTTGTTTATCAAATAAATTGTTCTTGAAGATCTTCCACTCCTATTTTTCTGTTTAGTTCCACCCACCCCCACCATAGTCAGCTTCGTGAGTTACCTTACGTAAGAGGTAAGGACAGGTTTTTTAAATCTGATTGATTTTAGTACTTTTAAAATGTATTACTCTAATTCTGCAAGTGGTTTCAGGAGTTCCAGCACTGATCATTACAATAGCTTAATTATAAGTCATTTTGCAAAATTACATGTTGTCACTAGTTCTTGTGGCTTTCCCAGTATTGGCCACTACTTTGAGATCTAATGAATTTCTAATTAATTTCTCATCCTTTTCTCTTGAGCAATTTTCCCTGCAGCATCAAGGGAGCTTAGTTATGTGAAGAAATACAGTTCTAACAACTCAAAATTAAATTATCTAATAAAATGGGTGTGGCTGCTGACTTAATGACCCTTCAATCATCTTTTATCTCTGATCTTTATTTCCTTCCTGTAAATACAGGACTTCAGATTTATAGGAACTAAATCCCTACAAACTTAGGTCACATTTATTTCTGTCTTGTCAAGTGTCTTCCCACAGCAGTGTTGATGCCTCAAATTTGGTTGCAACCATTTTAACACCCAAGGAACACCTGTCAAAGACATGAACCAGGCAAGCTGCTTATATTATTTAATTAGCCAAACTGGGAGTCTACAGTGTCTGGAGTTTCTCCAGATAAACCTGATTTATCAAAATTTGACAGCTCTATCACTGGACATCTCAGAGACGTTGTGCTGTTGCAAATGATGCAGTTATGGCAAGCAACACTGGAACAGTTTGTAGCAAAACCCATAGTCTGGAAATAAGTCTCATTTCATTAGCTTTGTGTTATACAATTGATCTTTATTAAAAAAAAAAAAAAAGAGGCTATCAGAAGTGAGTTTGAGGGCAGCTTTTTCCATTCCTATGGTCATTTCCGCTCCTCCTCTGGAAGCTTTTGAATGGTCTTTCCCAATGTCCTTCAAATATAATCTGTTTGCATAAACCTTCTCTCCGCACCGCTCCCCCCCCAAAAAAAAGGTGTATCAGGTAGATGAAAAGTACATTATTTTAGCACTGCACAGGATAATAAAAGGTTTGACAGGCTTAGACATCTGCGTCTTTTAAACTTTTATCACCAAATTATGTTTGACGTGCTTTTTTCCCCATGTAAGAACTTAAAAAGTTCAATAAGAGAACAAAGAAAATATTTGTTTCTCAAATTCAGAATATTATTTCAGAAGAGAAACTTCTTTGAATTGACTCATTTTAGAAGCATGTTTCCTATAGCATAATAGTGGGAGGGAAAAAAAAAAATCTACAGTAACTGCAAAAATATTCTGGGGAGGGTGTCAGGTCAACTTGTGAAGAGGCACAAGCTATCTACTCTTATATTGGTCTTTTTGCAAGTACTAGCTAATAAAGATTACAATGTTTTTCTTCCCATCACATTTTATTCTGACAGATTAGGGATGCTCCAAGAAGCAGTAGCATTTCTCTTGACAGTTAGACTTTTCATTTTCTACCAGTTTTTATCAGTGCCTAGAACCATCTAAAACATTGGCATTTGTGTTCCTGAGCTTGAGGTGTTAATGTCAGGGAGAAGAAGTTAAGTCTTTACTCTTCTGCTGTTCCTTTATTGGGAAGGCCTCTTCAGAGTTTAATCATTTTTGCTCCCCCCCCCCCCAAGGCAACTATCGTTTTTAATCATACATCATAACAAGTCTAACAGATAAAAATCTTCCTTGCATCAAGAGTTTTAAACGTCTGGCACGGCTTATAACATAGAATTAGGTCATTTCCATCTTTTCTGTCTCCTTACATTTTGAAATAGAAAATTATTTCTTAATCATAAGCTGTATTTTCAGTGTTGCGAAGTCGCCTCTAGAACAGAGATGATTCATCCAAGCCAGTAGCAGAAATAGCAGCAAATTGCACGTCTCCTTCCTCAGTGAAGGGGGCAGCGATCTGAGCGGTGAGGGTCCGGGTGCAGGTCTGGTTGCACCGTTTTCCCTGGTGAAGACCTACGCTGCACTGGTGCCACAGCTTCATCCTTTCATTCTGTTTTCACCCCCTGCACAGCTGGCTGTGGCTAGAGGCCAACTAAGTGTCTGCATGCTTTCATTTTCACTACAATATTAACGTTAGCAATTGTGATCGTGTTGAATTTATAGCTCATAGTTAAGCAGTTCTCTGATCTCGTTTGATTTTTGACCTGTGATATGGAGGCAGAGGGGCAGTACTTCAGATTTAATCTTACATACATTTTCTAAGATTTACCTATGCTATAAAATTTTAAACAGGAATTTGCAAGATTTTGGCTCAAACTTCTGGATCAACATGAATGCAGGATCCTAAGATTATTATTTCTGTTTCCTATGGTGGAGGAATTGACTTTACCTTTGCTTGTGGTGTATGTATTAGAAAACAGGAGATAGCAAAGAAATGCTGAGCTAGTGCGGACTCAACCCAGTACATGTGCTGGGCACAGACCCTCCTTGTTTGGGTCCAGAAGCAGAATAGCTGTATTTGTTGTAGACCCAGTATTGCTCCTGGTCCTGAGCTGGCTCATGCTCAGCCAGTTCAAGCATTTCGGTTCCCAGTGGTGCAGCCACGTGCTTCAGCCGCAAGGCGTTGGTTTGCAACGGAAATCTTAGTTGCCAAAACTAAGTGATTAACAGTTCCAGTGACTGCTGAGATTCATCATTTAATTATGTATTATTCCATGCTAGTTTGTCAAGCGATTTTCTAAAAGGCATGAAATGCAGTAGCTGTGAAAGCATAACATCAGGTGGCTGTTATTTATCTCGGCAAGTAATGTCAAGTCATTCGGAGAGGAGGACAGCTTGGTCTAGGACATGAAGTGAGTAAACAACATGCAAACTATGACATACTAAAGTAGACTTGCAGACTGACTTAGTGCTGGTTCCTGTTATTCTCTAATGCTTGTATGAAAGCAGACCCTAAAAGCTAAAATCTGCTGCCTTATAGTGTATACATAGAGTATGTTATACCCCCTACCATAAAGAATATGGTTTATTGTTTCGTGGTTTCTGACAGATTCTGATGTTTGCAAGGATGAATTATTCCTCTAGATATTTAAAGAGGGATAAAAACAGTCATGGAACAGAAAGAAATCAAGTTTTTTAATATTCAGAGCTTTGTGTTCTCTAAAGTAAAATAGCAAGACATCTAAAAAAAGCTTCATTTGGGATTAGGAATTCTCTAGTTTTATAAATAGCTGTGACAGAGTATCAGCTTAGGTTTGTGACTTTTAGACAGGATGAAGTGTAACATTTCAGATAAATCTGGATAAATCAGATAAAACTGGCCTAAAAGCAAAGATTAGCTATGGAATGGTAACTCTACAGTGCAGCTGAACTCCAGCATAGAATTGCTGTTTCTCATGACTGCTACACAAATACAAATGTATTGAGCTTTATACACAAATACTGATTTCTAGAAAAACACACGGAGTTTGATCTGTTTCTTTCTAGGCTTCCTACCTAAGTTTTTCTGTACATATTATTTAAGCAACCACCCTGGTACTCCAGCACTGAATACATGAAATCCTGTTACCTGGATCAGTGACCCAAAACGTCTGCTTTCCTTAGCCTCAGCATCCACCCAAATATTAGGAGAGGCAGGAACACAGTGATTTTACCCAAATAATCTTAAGTGGCTGACACTGCTGTAATCATGAAAATAACACAGGCGAATAAAGAGGAGCTCTGAACCTGTTACATTCTTGAACCACTTCCTGACGTCCAGCAACACCAAACATTCTCTGTTAAAGCTCCTGGGGCTCTCTACAGCAAGAATGAAAAATAAATCTGGCCCAAAAGTCTGTGTTGGTCTCTGTTCTCAAGGCAAATGAAGGAAAGAGATTGCTAGCTACACCAGTCCCCTGTTCATCGCTGCAACACACTTTAACATGACCGACAACAGCTGACTCTGGACCCAAGCAGTACTATGATTATTTCCATACTGCTTACAGTGTACTGAAAGTTTGTATTTGTAAAACAATATTATTAATCCCTAAATAGTCTTAAATATAGTCAAATACAGAATAAAATACATTCAGTTGTAGAGTTGTATATGAAGGTTCTTACGAGATAGAAGAAGCAGTTTTTCCTCACATCCTCCCTGAGATACACATCAATAAAAATGCAGCCATTGACTTAGTTGTAACACAAAAAGATTAATTGACTGGCCACTGCAAATTTGTGGATGAGCCTCCATATTCCCTAGCCTCATTGTCTGCACAAAGACTCTTAATATTCAACTCTATTTTTGGATATCCCATGTACTAGTCCAGGTAAATAATTGATTGTCCCTTTACCCTCTTCTCCTATGCCCTCTATGTGGAGGCTTTTGAAAAAACATAGGAAGAAATCAGAATGGAAGGTGTCCTTTAGACAGAGGACATTCATTCATATCATACAGATATTTCTTCTGTCATCTTTTCAAGTGTTAATTATTGGGGGGGGGGGAGGGGGGCAGAATAAATCTAAGGCACTGGCCTTATATTTGATTGTACTGATTTGAATTTCCTGACAGTAGTTAGGTGTGATCTGGGGAGTGGAGGTTGTTCTGGCACGGCTTTAGTCAGGAGTTACAAACCAGGAAACTAAAATTAATAAATATCCCACTGATCCCAAAGGATGTTTTTTTCTGGACATGAGAGCATATGGGGGAAGAACTGCTGACAATGTGCAACTTAAAAGAGCAGTTGGTCTCCTGGTATGTTCCAAAAATCATGCAAGACTTGAGATGTCTGTGATTTTAAAAATTGGCTGAAGGTGTATCATCTCATGACAGATAGGATTTTGCGGTTGCCATTGCATTGCATAAGGTTTTGGGAGTCTGACTGCACTGTGTACATGGGCAAGAAAAGGTATTTGCCTTTTAAAACACTGACTGGTCTGATAGTGCCCTGTAACTTTGCATTTGAGTGTATCTGCCAAAAGAAGGAATTTTAGTTGAAAATGTGAAGAACCTGATCCTAAAGAAAAAAACAACCACTAGCCTCACAAAACTAAATTCCATCCAATGTAGCACAGGTAAAATACTTCACCAGGTGAGTCAGGATGAGGTAGTGAAAGGGCAGCTGGAATGACTAAGGGGATGCAGAATTAAGATGAAAGACTTTGCAGGCCAGATGAGCTCTGCTGTATTACCTTCTTAAGCTTTAGCTTCCGATGTTCCTTCAAATTATAGGAACAAACGAGTGAGTTTGAAGGCTTAGTGCAACTGTAGGCCTGTAATACTACTTTAATCTATTTCTTTTTGAAAAGGAGGGAGAATAAGGCCGAGAAAAGAAACTGTGCAAGGTGTTTGACAACAAAGAGTGCAGGGAACTCTGAGCTCTTTGAGGGTCAATTAGCCAGAAAATGTGCTAAAGACTACATGCTCTGTTGGATTATTGGCCAAAGAATTACCCCAAAGCAATCAAAGTGGCCCTGTTGCCTGAATACAGAGGCAATTACAGATTTTGAGGACATGCTACAGAAGCTTTAATTAAAGGTATTATTTCTACATCACTGAACATTGGAAATTAAATTCTTACTTGCAGCCACGAGAAGTAGCTTTTGTCTTTTGCTTGCATGTAGTATGTCAGCATAAGACATGACTGGCTTTGGCATCTCGTCTTTAGAAACGCATATTGTGTTTCACCCCACCCCTTCTCGTAACTACCAATTATTATGTTGACGTAGTAAGAGGTGGATGTCCATTACTAGACCTTCTGACTTCCTCTGGCATGGTATAGGTCTCTATCAGCAAGGACAATATGATCTCTGACTAGATTTCAAGGTGAAGTTTATGAAGTACTATTTGCATGCACAGCAGAAAGGGTTAACTATATCAAGAGTGATAAATTTGTTATCCTTAAGGTGGATGGTATAGTAAACTGAAATTTTTAAATCAATTTTGGCTGTTTATGTACTCAGTGGCACAACCAACCAGGCTACAAGAGCAGCCTTTCAATACAATTGCACCAGCAGCAAGGGCAGTCCCTTCCTAGCACACTTACTGACAACGGTGCCTCCAGGTGCGCTTTGGTGACTACTGACTAGTGAAAGCTTTCTTCAGGAAGACCATGCTCTTCACAACAATACAGTTCTTGACAGTGTTACATATACAGATAGGACAACAAACACTATTGTCAACTTTGAACTCCTGCTCCAAAGTTGGAGGTCACTACCACTTACTTTTCTGGGAAGGCGCCCTTTAGACTCCTTTTAGCAGCAAGACTTTATTGAAGCTTAAGAGCGCTAGGCTTCAGCTTATGGTGCTATTTCCTCAAAGGAGCTAATAGTCTGTGCATTTTTTCCTGCTCTCCATACAGGGAAGTAGTGTAGGTACATGTGTTTCATATGGCCTATTCTCTCATTCTCAAGTTTTATACTTTACTTCACAAGTTGACATGATAGTCCAGTCCATAACACAAGCTTTGTTGTAAGTCTGAAATACCATTGCTATTTACTCAATAATACAAGAAACACACAAACCAGGTAAAAAAATTATTTACCTTTGTTTCCTCATAATTTTGAAGCATCCTCAGGTTTGCTGTCCTGCTCTGTGGGTTGGTCAGGTCCTCCTGCAACCTATGGCTTATCCTCAGCACAGTGAGGTTCCTCTAACCCAAGTCTCCTTTTCTCGTCATGGTTGGTCCCCCAACCCCCCAGCAGTCCTCCCGGCTGCAAAATGCTAGTGTCTCTTTTCCTCCCTTTCTGTTCGGATTTTTCCATGTTTTTTCTGAGCTTTATCTTTTTTTAAATGTGCTTCCCTTTCAGTATCTGAATTTTTTACTTGAATTTTACATTTGCTCCAAATTCTGGTGCCCTGGCAGAGAAAGATGGACCAACAACACCCAGTCTCAGGCACAAGCCGACCTCCTTCCCTTACCATGTATGTGGGCAAAGGAAGACTCACTAAGATGAGGAAGACCTTAGATCCCCAATCTGTGGGATGTGGTCTGGAGGCCCTTTTGGCAGGCAGGAATATACTTTGAAGCATTTTGTAGTGCAGCCAATTATCATAATAATAGTTTCATTATTAACCAGAGTTCATAAACTCTCTGTAAACCTGTTCCTCAGCTCATGTTTCTTTGTTGCAAGAGCCAAGTGTTAGCTGGACAGATGGGGACCCTAAAGCTTTTAACAGGTTCTTCCATTTTTATTTGCTTATTGTCTGATCTCTTCCAGTCACGGAGTAATACCCTGCAAGTGCCATGCCTGCAAAGCACCAGGCACACGAGTGAGTGCACTGTGAAGTAACCAACATTTCAGGGTTAGCTTAACTAGAAACGGAGAGGGGATTTGAAGGTCCTGCTTCCTGCACTTTGGGGAGCTAAGTGTTCCCCCATGCTATTAATTATATATTTACCTCTTCACTGCAAGGAAGCGCAGAGTAAAATAAATAACATCATGATCCAGCCTTGGTTGCTGCATGTGAGACAGAAAATGTGTCTGAATGCCTAATGCATAGCCCAGAGCAGTGTATTCAGCGCCACACTGAACTTAAGGTTTCATGGTAAAGGCTTCAGCCAAATCAACAGCTTGTCCCACTCTCCTCCCCTCTCCAGGTGGAGAGCCACCACCTCCCTTTTGGCGGTGGCAATTCACTGATTCAGTTCACTTGTAATATGAAGCTGTGCTGTAAGCTCGTGGTAAGAAGGGATAAATTTTGTCAGTGTTAAGATTCTAGCTCACATAACACTTCACTTTATGCCATAATCATTAAGTCATTTCATCATTTCCGATATAATGTCATGAATTGCCATCAGTTTTCAAAATTTATCACAAGTATATATTATTTAGTTAAATGCAAGAGAACTTTTACTGAAGTTAACCTTCTAGGGAAGATCAATAGTGGTGGATGTGAGGGTCAGGTAAGCCTTCAAGACCCCTGCTGCCTGTCCACCTTCTGCCTAACTTCTGACTGGGTGACCAACAGCTGGTGATGCCTGGGTAGTAGAGCATTCCCTGTGCCTGAAAACATGAATTGTTTCACACAATGGGAAGCAGCACAGATCTTGGAAGCTGCCTTTGATAGATTGACTGAGTGCAGTATTATTTTAGACCCCATCCAGATGTCCAAAACAAGTTTAAAAACAGTTGTCTCATGATATAATTGGCTCTAGATGTGCAAGAAGATAAAGTAACTTTCCCAAGGCTACACACAAGGCAGCTCAGAAGAACAGACAAGTCAGACTCACAGCTTTTTAACTAACCATATTGTCAAAGCTCTTTTTTTCCTATAATTTTATAGCAGGGTATCACGCCAACATTATTAACTTCTGCTTGGTTCTTGCTCTTGTGCCAGTGTAAGCTTACAGTCAAGTTTCTAAAAGAACGTCACTGTGTGCTGCTCACATCCATGGTACAATACCAGCTTTATTCACAAATAGGAAAGCCTTTACCACTAACTACAAGGGTACTTTATTTTTAGCTTATGTTTTCACTCACGATCTGCAGAGTGATCTGTATGTGTGGCATTTGTTTCATCAAGTTTTATTTTAACACTTGTTTTGAATAGTGCAGCTCGGCAGTGGCAAGTGTCTGTTTGGCCAGAGTCATGTGCCAGTAACATCCAGGGGCTAGATAATTTCACTTGTGTATGTATGTCTAGTGTAAGTAGCTGGTTTGTGCTTGTAGCTAAAACTGGAACTGGATGATTTAAGAGATACTGGTTCTGAATGTTTTTTAAAACAGCCTTTACATAATGTTACTGTGATCATCTACTACTGCCGTCAGATTTCACAAGGTAGCCAAAATTGAAGGACACATTTAAGTTAATTTGCACTCACAGCAAGTTGGACAAGAAAAAGACCTAATTGCTGTTCTTATTCTCGTAGCTGCAAGTTATGACTACAAACCTCATAGGAGACACTTCCTTAAATGATATATTTCCATTGGGGAACTGACAAAGAATGTATCTCTGGGCTTGACCACTAGTGATCAGTGTCATGAAAATGTTCCTGAGATTTGAGGTTAATTTGGCCCTTTATTGCCTTTTTTAAATAGCTACTTGTAAATGCAGTAAAATGTCCTGGGCTGATCCTGAACCTTAAATAGCATTTGGAGCAACCAGAAAGTAAGTTGCCATTAGGAAATCCTTGCAATCTTTTGCAGGATGCAGAGGGTGCTGAAGGGCTCAGTGCTGTGCCGGTGGCAAGCAGGGAGCAGGACTGGAAGCAGCTCCTCAGCTGTTGTCTTCATAGTGGCACACAAGCAAGTAGAGCAGGGACGTTTCTCATCCGCAGTATGAGACATACCCGCTAACCAGCTCTTCTTGTAGAAGATGCTTTGTTGGCTGTTAGGTTATCGAGAAAAAGATGCACAGCAAGGGGTGAGGGCAGGGGAGCTGACTGGTCCCCGATGCTGTCCCTGCTGACTTGTGTAACCTCTGAGTGGAAATCTAGTAAAGAGCCCTTCCCTCTCTGCAAGGGCGATACCATTAAGAACAGGGCGGGGGCAGCTTTCTACAGGAAGATCTGTAGGATTCAGTGGCCTTGTTTCGTCCTCTCCCCTTTCCTCCTTTAAGTTCACAGCATCGTCTGTTGCACTACTCACTGGAGGTCCTGCTCATTGTGCCTTGCTTCCACACACTTGTTATGAACGGTGGCTGCAGAAGGAGCAGCTTGCTGGTTTGGTGTGCTTTTGTCTTTTGAAGGGCCATCAGGTCAAAATGCCACTCGCCTCAGGACAGAGACCAAAGAAATGCAAGCGTAGCTGCTATAGACAAGCTTGAACGTATTGCTGGTGTAGCCACCACGCACAGATAACTTCCTTTGGGTTGTTCATTGTTCCACATTGTTCCACAGTGTATATGAAACTGCTTAAAAGCTTTTCTCCAGATGAAGAATGTAGGTTGTTTCTAATTATGTGACATGTAATCAAGCGTGACATGCCTACTTACCCCTTAGATGACAGCAAGCTTTATTATTTCCTTAAACAGAGTAAGGTGGGAAACGTTCAGGTGTTAAATAGCCTACGGCCTGCAAAAGTTCTTCATTTCAGTATCCCTCTGACTTGACTTATCTGTGCTAATTTCTATTACAGGAGTAACTTAGTCAAAACAACTGGAGTGTGAAAAATGCCCACGCTTTGGGCTTCACATTTTATTTTTAACTCAAAGTGTTTCCTCGTTCCCTATCAGTCATGACAACTGTTAATGCAAGAAAATGTGAGCCCTTTCTTAGCATCTCAGCACAGAGAAGGGTTTAATACTGAGAGCTTTGTTCTCCATGATAAATGCCTATTGACTTCTTTGGCCCGGAGAAATATTGATTTTTCTCTCACTTTCTTTACAGGCTCTGCTTTCTTTCCTGGTCGCTGTGCCGAGATCTTTGCCAAAGGTCAAAGCATTGGGAAACTTGGAGTCCTACACCCCGATGTTATCACCAAGTTTGAGCTCACCATGCCATGCTCTGCCCTAGAGATCAATATTGAGCCCTTTGTGTGAAGATGGGACTTCTGTCCTCCCACAGCCGTCCACTGTCACATGCAGCACCCTCTGCTCTTTTGTCTTTCTCTGCGGGGGACATCCACTTAGGCTTTTATATTCCAATAAACTAGAAAAACAGATCCTGGCTCCCTGGGTAAATATGTTCCTTACAGTGCAATTTGGCTAGCTTCTGCAGGGTAAGAATGTGGCATCTCAGACTAGACCGTGCCCTCAATATTTTTAAAGGGCTGAGGGGGAAGAAACGAGTTGGGTAAAAGCCCAGTGTTTTACAAGAGAAACGCAATGGCAGAGCACATGATTAGTTTTCAAAATCAGAAATGTTCCACAGACACAGCTTCATACTGTAACTGATTATGGCTGCATAACAGGAATCTCATTCTTTTCTTATTGCATGAAATAAGATAATTGATTAGAGCAAATGTTGAGTGAATGTGAGCAGAACTAAGGAGTTGAGCTTTTATTCTGTACGGTTGTCATGTGCTCATCAATGGCTGGGGGAGGAAAATAAACTTGTTTCATGAAAACCAGAGCTATTTTGTAAGCAAGATGTGTGTAATATCTGCTTCCCTACTCCAGACATAACTGTTGATCCTTTATCATTCTAAATTCAGAAAGAGGAGGGGGTGGAATTAAATTTTTTCATGGTTGATGTAAGCCTAGAGGTTTTTGAAGCTCCAAACCAAATTGGGGAAATGCATTTAAGAGCATATGCCAGTGGTCTTTTGCATGAGGAGTTGAAAAATATCAAAGCCTTTGTCTGACAGAGGCTGGCATATTTGTCTGCAGAAGTTAGTGTGGTCCTTGCACTCGCACAGCTCCGCCAATGGCTTTCTGGACCCCAGCTGCACAGCAGGGACCACGTGGCTCTCGGACAGTTTTTACTTTTCTTGAAGTCTTGCCCCTGACAATACATGAAAACCTCTCGCGGGTCAGGCTTTTCCTCTAGGTGCTTTCTGGCAGCAGTTACGCTACAGCCTGGCACATTGTGTCTCTGCTGTCTGGGAAACTGAGAAGCTCCATCCCGGACAGCGATGCCCGAGACATCCCTCCTGGTGTAATGTCACTGAGTGGGTGGCCGGCTCAGTACTCTTAAGCCCGTTCTTTACTGGCTTGCTAATGAAGCTGGCTATCCCTCATCTGCAATATTATAACCATCGCTAATGTTGCAGGCTAACTATAGTGAGTGTTTTGCATTAGGCCAGTACGCTGTGTCCCGTTTCCATTGCGAGTGCCAGATAGGCCCAGCTCCCAGGAGGGGACCGTCCAAGGGTGGACATCTGGGTGATGCTGGAGAAGGCTGTTACAATGACTAGCTCAAGAAGAGAGATGTGCAATGGTGAAGGTGAGGTAAGCTCTTAGTTATATGAGCTGCATGTCTGCGCAGACCCCTATCGCTGGACCCACGATGGCTTTTAAATGGTAGCCCTGTCAGTAATCTTAACAGGTGGGAGGGCAACAGGCAAGGCTTTTTGGTACAAGTGTTAATCCAGTATGAAGAATGCACTACAGGTACCCATCTGGAAACCCTACGGTTCCCCTCAGATGGAAGTGTAGATTTTAATGATCTCTGCATGACAGACGTGAAATGAGAATATAGCTATTGCCATACGTTGCACGACTGACTCCAGTGCCCACAGAGAGTGAGAAAACTGCAGCTCACATTTTAAAGTCTCCCAAGGGATTAGCCAGCTTGTCGGTTGCAGGATATATCTCTCCGTGATGCCTACACAACTGTAACCAAGCAAGCTCACAGTGTGGGAAGCAATCTGTAACGCAGATGGTAAGTATTAAACCCCCCTGTTTATTAGTGTGTCAGGCATGGGGATTAGGACGACAATAAGGCAGATTTGCATTTCAGCAGAGTACAGGCATATTTGCGTGCACTAAATATATTTCTCTACACAAGATTTTCTGACTCTTTGGGTGTCCCAATTCTCCTGTGTATTTACTGTCCTTTGAGTGTAAAGACTAGATTAGGCTGGGACTAAGGGTTTGCGCTGCAGTGGTATGTGTTGCGAGGCTTTTAGGGATCACTTCTTCTCCTTTTTCATACCATTTGCCTGTGTGTCAGTAGCTAAGTGCTCCACAAGCACGACATCAGCTCTGTCCTGGGGAAGTAGCATTACTTGCTAAAAGTAGAGGAAGAGAATCGAGAGGAAGGTTAAAAAGCCTCTTCGGAGCCACCGACCCCTCTCACAGCCAGACGCGGTGCCAGCAGGCTTGCAGGGGCTGCTGTAGCCCTGAAATTCGAGCTTCGCTGTAGTGCTGTGCTCAGGATTAGCTGGGAATCCTGATGAGTGCGACACTTCACACAAGTCTAGCATATTTATTGCAGGGCATTGTCTTTTGTAGCCCGAACCCAATTATCTGATATTTACAGCTTGCTTATAGCTGTATTCAGTACTGAAGGTATCTAACACACAGCTTTGTGCTGGAGAGAGCCACCGTCAGCATCGCTGTTTTGCTTTTGCCCTTTGCTGTAACGACAGCCTCTGGCAAAGGAAACATTGCCTGCCGATGGTGGGGACTTTTGAGCAATTTTTGAACATCTTTTGAACTTTGAGTATTTCTTTAAGGAAGAGTTGGAAGTTAGATTTTTTTCACTAGTGATCCCCAATTATGCATTACTTTTGGCCTGCTCCTGCTGGCTGTTGGTCCCGGGTCATCTCTCGGGATCTGAGCATGAGCAGAAAAGGCTGGAGAACTGGTGACAGAGAGGTCAAAGCCCATTTTAATGTGCTGCTTAGGTGACTGCTGGGTTCATTTCAACTGGACACAAGGACTGACTTCTGGGTTTGTCCTTGCTGTCCTTCGGTGCTGCAAAGCTGCTTTTCAGAATAGCAGGAACCCTGAGAGCCTGGCTGCAGCTCCCAGCCGCCGGTCTCTGCGCTGGCAGGTCACTGTTGCTATTGCCTGGGATGTTTGTGTAAAGGTAACGCTTGGGACTGTTTCCAGCGCTGGCTGGTAGTGTCCTTGTTTGCAATTTAAATCATTCTCAGTTTGGCAGGTGAGTATGGAATACACCGAGCAAAAGCAACGAGTGCTGCCAGGAGGCTGCCGTGGGGATCATGGCACGCACGACACCTCTGACCACCTGGTGACCTTGAAACCCAGCCCGGTGTGAGGGGGGTGAGCGGGGTGGCAGCTGGGACAGCGGTGGCCACGTGCTGAGCAGTGAGTGTGGTCCCACGCAGGAGGCGATGCGCTCTGGCAGGAGCAGGAGCGGGGCGGCAGCAAAGGAGGGTAGTGCTTAAGCACGTTTTAGCAAACGTGCAAGATCCCACCTGCTGCTGAGCCACACTTCCACCCCATTCAGAGGTGTACCCATGTTTCCTAACTTCTACTGGCAGCAGGCATTAGAAGGGTTAAAACTGAAACTGAGACTGTTTTCTTTTCTTCTGTCCCCTAAACTAAATCACCCGGATCCAGAAAAGCAACCTGCACGCTTACTTGTGGTTTTTTACATAGAAACTTGGATGGATCGGGAGACTGGGGTCATGACAAAGTTACTGCTGGAAAATTAGAACAGGTAAATTCAGTGCTTGTGGTTTGCAGAGTGAGCACCTCAGGAGGAGGCAGCCTGAAGGCAGGACAGAGTCGACTAAGCTAAGGGCGAGGTGCCTGCTACATCCCTCTTGGCAGCATAACGATGGAAATTTAGAAAAAGATTGCCTTGGCACCACCCCCCCAGCTGAAGAAGACCGTGGGATGGAGAGCTGTAGCGCTGGACCAGGACGTACAGGACAGTACTGAGGAGAAGTCAACATCCCAGGCTCCAAGGCTGATGCATCCATAGCTGGAAGTTATCTCCTGCCCCATTCACATCAAGAGTAGTGTTTTACTTTAAAAAATGAGCACGCATACTGAAGAGGATTCAGCTGATGCCTTTGTGTTACTCAGTACAGAACACGATCAGCAAACTGGCTACAAAACCCTATTTTCTACCATCACACTGGAGATACGGAGGCACCCAAACTGCGGGGATGAAAAGGCGGGGAGCATTTCCAAAGGCAGCAAACACACATGGGTTTGCAGGAGGACCTGGTGCTTCACATTAATGAAATACAGGAAGGGTGATGTGTCTTACCTCATCAGAGGACTTGCCTTTTCAAGCCTGGCCCTGTGGGAACGGCTGTGGTCCTGAGAGCATCCCACGAGCACAGCCTCAGCACGAAGCCCAGCTGAAAGCCTTGCCTGGTCCCGGCGGCCCAGAGATGCTGCAGCAAGTAGGGCTCACCCCAATCAGCTGTGGGCACCTGGAGCTCCATGGGCACGCCACTTCCAGGCAGGACACTGAGGGGAGGACACGGCCCTACCCCCTTTCAAATACACATCCTTGACGGAAAAACCTTGTTAGGCTCCTCAATGAACAGGAAATATTCTGCGGTTTATGGGATGTCATGCTATAATTGCATATATTAATTTAAAATCAAATTTAGCTTCCAATTAACTGTTTAGTCTATTAGAGGTAGATCTTGCAGGTGAAAGAGATTCCAGGTGCCCCCCATCACTAACGACACGGCAACTCACAAATTTCCATTTGCAAAGGACATAACAGGTAGTTATGAGCGGATCAGTAGTTGGGTTTTTATGTTTTAAAAAAAGCAGGCTGTTGCTGCTGAGGCCGGAGGAGCGGAAGCTCGCAGGCTGAGCAGGGGACCAGGGGCCGCGAGCGGGCCAGCTGGGCAAGAGAGGTGGGTGGTTGCACTTGCGAAGCTTTCTCAGCTGTGACTCATTCCCCTTATATCAGTCATTTACAAGTAGCGACAGAGGACGCAAAATAACAGAGAAACACCAAATTTTGCAAAATATGTATATTTTAAAATTTGAACCAAGTACAGTTTGCATGTATTGCATGAGTCACATGCAGGTGAATACTATAAAAGATAAAAATACTTGTGCACATACTTTATAAATCCAAGCATTTATATATAATTTATAAAATCTTCATAGCGTAAAATAGCTGTGATTCAGAACACAAATTTTACACATAAATCTGCATGAATGTCCTCATCAAACCGTGCCTTTCTTGGAACTGGTTCCACCCCACAGCTTAAACACGCAGCTTGCTGTCAAGTTTTGTCCCAGTTTTGGTCCTGTCCACTGTGATGTGGCACCTCCACAGGGCTTCAGCGCTGCCCCGCAGCTGTACATCATAAAGCACTCTTAACAGAAGGTATTTTAAAGGTGGTTTAAAGCCTGATGGCAGTGCTCCTGCAGTGTGTGGGAAGGAGGGAGACCGAGGAGGGGACCCCATGGCTTTGGTGGCCCGAGCCCAGCGCTCACCAAAGCACGCGTGTGAGCGGGCACCTGCCCTGCTAAAAGACGCGTACAAGCTGTTTGCGTGCACATGTAAAGTCCAAACAGCCTCATTTAAAACAGTTTATCCACAGCCTGGGCAAATCTAAAAAGGGTTAAAATTTCTGCCTGCATTTCTTCTCGAGACTACCAACCTGGTTTTAAAATTGCACATCTCTTTCACATGCGTGCCTCCCGCTCCTCAGAAAAAACTCCCAGCTACGTTTTTGGAACTTGATTATATTTATCCAAGCAGTCAACTGATGGCAAAGCATCTCCTTTACATTCTTCAGCTTAATTTTTCTTGCAGCCAAGAAGACAAGCAGACAGGTTACAAAGCTGGCTTTCACTGTACATTCTGCCCGGGAAAGGCACAGGAGCCATGCTTGAAGCTCTGTGGTCATAGTGCGGTACATTTTCTAGCCAAGCAGACCACATTCACCGCTTTATTTCTCAACAGCTCATTGGTCCAACAGCTGATTTTTTTTTTTTTTTAAATAAGCAGCCTGAGTTACAGCGACAACCCTCCTATGAACACTCCTCAACTGCTATTCTACAAGCGTATACATGGTATTGCAAGATGCATGGAAGACCAACCGTAATGCTGTGCAGCACCAGAAAATGGTGGCATCTTATCATCGCCATATGTTGTAGTCACCTGAGTCACCACTCAGCTCCTTCCACAACACAGTTTAAGGACACCACTTGTCACCCCTGCACGATAAGAAGGACTTTGTCCCATCCCCTAGACAGGGAAGCTAAATCAGGGTTAAACAGTTTGAACACAAGTCTCAACATTGTGGTCACAACTCTGCTCAGTTGTATGTAGGCAAAGGATCTTTTAGTGGAGGATTTCTTACTAATATCCAAGATAAATTTGTTACAAATCACTTAAAGTGTTGGGCGTTGGATTTTTCTTTCTTCTGTTTTACTTTTTTGTTTGGGTTTTTTGTTGGTTGGGGTTTTTTGTTTTGTTTTTTTTTGAGGGATTGCAGTGGGTAAAACCATACACACAGAACTAGCCAGGTCTGGCAGTGCCATCAGAAGACACTATGACAAGCGACAAGTACAATAATCATCAGATTTCTTTAAGGAAATGCTCAGCCATACCTAAGTGTGGCTGTCCCAGATCTGTACCAGCACTGGTGGCTGAAGAAACCTGCTGGTCTTGGCCAGCAGGATGCTCCCACCGAAGCCCAACAGTGGGAAGGTGCCAGCACTTGAAGAGCCTCCACCTCCCTCCATCTCCACATCACCTTCCCATCTTCAGCCACTCTTCCTTCACCCCTGGTCCCCAGGGGATAGCTGGACACGGAAAGAGCTCTGCATGCCCCAAGGACATGCACTTCACTCTTGGCTGGTTGCCTCCTCCCCCACTCCACCAGCTGCTCGCTCCCCCATACCTCAAATGCAAGCCCTTCCATAGCTTGCTCTCCTGCTTCAGCAAGAGCAACCCCATGGCCAGGCAGGCGGTTTCGCAGCCCAGGGAGCCCTGGGGGTGGTGTCCCACAGGCACAGCCACGCTTCCTGGCACTCCCGACCCCACAGCAAACCAGCCACTGCTGCCGCTCCAGGAGGGATTTTGGCTTTGTACTCTGCTTGTCATCTTTAGTCGTCTGGGCCAGGGACTAATTACGGGACAAAGTGAGGTTGGCACTTTCTAACCCAAAGTTATTTGTGTACAGCGATTCCCGTGACTTTTCAAAATCGGGTATTTTAGACCAGTGCAGAGAGGCACAAAACACTTTTTGGTCAAGTTACCAGCCTTGATCGACTCATCGCACCTCTGAAACGGTGGTGCCATACAGGACTTTGTAAGGAAGGCGCTGCGCTCACATCAGTCCTAACAGCTCGTGCAGCAGCGGCACAAGCACGGTAGCACTGAAGCCAACTGAGGAGTACGTTATAAATTTATACGGCACTTCAACTTCCAGTCGTCTCCGGGCTTCCAGGTCACCGATGGGAAACTTGTACCGATAACCCAGCATGCCGAGGACCACACTCTTCATGAGCCGGCGCGTCAGTAGAACAACAAAGATCCCTACGAAGAACCTGGCTAGCACGACCACCACTATTTTACTGGTGATCAGAGGAAATCCAAGCTGAAAATTTTTGCTGGTGTAGGCTGGCACAGCATACTGGTTATTTAACCAAAATCCTACAGTTGCTCCAGCTCCTGCTCCTAAGATCGTAGTGGTGTCTCCCCTGGTAGGGCTGTAATAGTCTAGTTTGGGGTAGTTGTAACATAAGACAAGAGGCACAACTATGGAAAGCAGTGGACAGAAGGGACTGGTTAACAGCAAGTGATCTATCGTGTCCCACACAGGATACAAGAGCACGAGCAGCACAGCCGAAATCAGCGCTCCACCAATCACATCCTGCAAAGAGATCACATTAAAAAGCTTTGTGAGACCTGGTAGGCAAAGCAGAAATTCTCTGGTGATGATAAAAGACCAATGTGTGCATTCATGAGCACACAGCAGCAGAGGAACGCCCTGAATTCACAGCGATGGCACTGTCCATGCACAGGGACAGCTCGAAGCCTGAGCTAAACAAAATGTGACAACCTGTGAACCCAGCCTTAGCCTTGTCCATGTGAACTTTTACTCACGTTTTCCCCTGAACAGGTGAGATCCTTCCCCTCACCTGCTGTCATATTTTCAGGGCACTCTCCACCTACGACCTCAGTGGAAAAGGCACACGCACAACTCCATCTTGGGGACAATATCACAGCAAGCTGCCTTCATACAAACCTTTCCTCCCCCATAATCCTACAAGTAATTTCATCATATCAGTAGGATTATCGCTTCCTTGCTTTGCATAAGTGGGAAGATGCTGTCTTTTGTCAGAGACAAGCACCCAGTCCAGCAACACAGGCTCCAGGGGAGAAAAGCCACGGAGCTGCGGGACGTGGCGTGTGTGTGCCATGATTTCTGCTGACTGCGGTGAGAGGTAGGCACTGCCGGGCAGGAATACATCAAGGAGAAATTTGTTGCCCAAGCCTCTCAAATCCAGCTTGTAGTTAAGTGCCCGAGGCAAGCACATAGTTAAAACCTAATTTATTAACACAGGCAAATAAGGTGTTTTGAGAACTTGATTGTTGTCGACCGCAAGGCTGGGGAGACAAGAGGTAACCCCTAACAAAAGCTGTCTGTATGACAGCAGCCAGGTAAAAAGCAATATAACAAGTTTCCCTGTGCTGCTCTGCTGACATCGCTCAGGAGGCAGCAGAATTTGTATTCTGACCATGAAATGCTCTGCAAAAGCTAGAGTTAATCACAGACAGAAATGCCGTCTTCTCAAGATTGTATCTTTTTCACTGAGTCATGACAGTTGACTACTACCATGCTCGGTCACAGTCTAAAATGGATTATTTATGAAAACTTCATTTATAGTTAGGCAGGAACAAGGGGACTTTTCCACAACAGAAATATTTAATGACTTTCCAGTAAATGCATTATGCCAGTATGGCTGAACTTTAGCTGTTTACAACTTCCAGGCAATAGATTCACAGCACATTTGGTTTTAAGCAACTCCCAGAGCCATTCTGCATGTTCCTAATACAAATTTCCACTTAAATTTATTTCCTCATCCATGACATGAGGATAGCCATGGAAATACACAAAGTTGTTCACAGATGTCGAATACATAAAATACCATTAGGTGCCAATATTTCATAACAGCACAATAATCCATCCTTTGATACCAATTTTTAGATGATAACTTTACACAAAGGCATGTTTTGGCCCAACGCTATGTAACTGCATCCACACAAAAGAGCTGGGGGTTGCTCCCCACACTGATGCTCAGAAATGTGTACCTCCATTTCCCACACGACTATCTGTCCACCTCATATGGGAAGAAAAAGTCCTGACATCTCAATACCCCCTCCCAAGTGTGATTAAGGAGTGAAACTCAAAAGCTGTTTATGTGTTTTTCTGTTCCAATTAAAGACGTTTAACCAAATGCTTTGCTCAGATTTACCCAGCTGACTCCAGCAGTTCCCGGCCAGGGCACAGGCAGCCTCTATTTATGGGCCTGGTTAAAGTTTTATGAATTTTATTATCCTCCCATTCAGCCCCAGTACAGTAACATGGCTCCCGTAGTTTTCAAGCAGGACCCAGATAACCAACTCTGCTCCTGACCAGTGGCTTATACCAGCGGTCTCCAAAGTGGGTGTGCAAGGCAACCCATCAGGCTGTGGGAAGAAAATACTTTTTGCAGCACTAATAAGTAAAATAAATACGTATTTTAAAAGCAGTGCTTATTTCATCCTAATCTCATCCCCTTTTGCTTTATATTTTCGTGTATGTTTTATAGTGTACATATCAGTGCAGTAGCACATGTATATCATTCATAAGTAAATATACACATATTGGGGCTACACGTTCAAAAATCTTTTACTGATAGGGATGCACAACCAAAAAAGTTTGGAGACCAGTGGTTTATTCTGGTTTTTTCCCCATCCACCAATATATGGGCTTCTCATTTTGGAGACTCCTTTCTAGAAGCTGCTGGAGAGCGTGGGACATACCCAGCCGCGCCATGAGTAGTGACTCCCTTTGGTTCTGGTATGCACGGGCAGAGGTCTGATTTTCTGAACACCCAGAAGAGGTGGGTGAGTTCAAGACCAACACTTTACAAAGACATTTAGTGGTGTAGAATTTATGATTTTTCCTGCTCGCCTGTTAAACTAAGGAGAAGATAGGAAGAGGAGGGATGGCTCTGATTTCTGCGAGAAAAACTGCTTTTCTGGATTCTCCCTGCTGTGCGCCCAGGAGCTTTTCCCAGCAGCGGAGCTGCTGTTCGCACTCCCAGGAAGCACATTCTTGCCTCTCTGCCTGTGTAAACAGATTAGCCTCTCACCAAACCCACAATTATAAAGGAATTTTTAAATGAGGGCAGGCACGAATTTTGCTCAAGGTGCAGCACTACCGGCAAAGCTTAAAACCTCCCGTTTCCCTGCTGGGACGCTCCAGCTCCCTCAGCACAGACAAGTCCTCCACAGGTTCCATCCCTCCCAAAAAAGCCCCCCCCCTGCTGCCACGCCGCTCGGCCCCACTCCCACACAGCACCCCCCTGCCTCCCCCACAGCCACCAGCATCTCCCCGGGTTCCAGACAAGGGCAGCCTCGCTCCTATCGATTTTAACTAGAGCGCCATCATTTTGCTTTGCCACCTAAAGAACAGGCCCGTATTGGGTTTCTAATGCTGCAAGCCCTTCAAGTTATTTTCCTGTGCTACAGGTGCATAAAGAAAAACAAGGGAGGTAAACATCCAGTTGGACGCGATGGCTGGGATGCAGGACTGGGGCGCTGCAAAATGCTTTCTGCCCGTCGCCGAGGGAGCACAGTCTGTGGGTACTGGCATCGCTGCTGCCGTTCTGACACTGGGCTGGTTTTTTTGTTTCACAAGGTCTTAGAGCATGATTATTTTTTTTTTTTAGGATTGCAAAAGCGTGTGGTGTGGCTTTCTGAAGGCAAGACCCTTCTATGCTCTTCCCATTGAAACTATGGTTGGAATTGCAAACACTCACAAAATACCCCCAGAATATCGAACCAGCACCCCAAACACAGTGGCACTCAAGCTTCTTCCCTGATAATACCAATCAAACAAAAATAACACTTTTCCTATTCTGTCTTGTATATGGTCACTTACTGCCTGGATTCCTTCACGCTTTCATTTAGTCTGAGATGCTACATGCTCTCCTCTACAGAAATCTCGTATCTGCTTTCCACTCCTAAAGGTTATGCTGTTCCATCCCATGAGGACTGTACTGCCACAGTGTGTAAAGTGATGCCAATACACTGTTTACCAGCTTTAAAATATTTAAGATAAGTTCAGGATTAATGGTGGTGGTTAAAAAACCTGAGATACCGCACAGAAAACAAGCAGGGTGAGGGCTACAGAGCACCCTCTCCTGAGGGTGCTGTCACCAGCAGTAAACGCATCAACACTGAATCGGTATATCTCGGGGGGGGGGGAAATTACGTTGTTTACAGAAACAACTTTCAGGTTTCTTTTTGGTTATAAAAAGTGACCTTTCGACTTCTCCCCGTATCCTACCCCCCACACTGGCCAGCACAGGGGATTATTGCTTCTAACTCAGGGCAGCCCGAGCAGGATGCTGCAGCACCAGCGAGCCTGTCACGAGGTGGGCTGTGGCTCTGGAGCAACTGGCTGCCTCCCCAAGCCCCCGCCGCTGGCTGGAGACGGGGGGCATGCACTGCAGCCAGGAGGAGACCCAGCTCTGCCGCCACAGCGAATGCCAAACCCATCAGCTCGGTGCATTAAGAAATTCCTACTGCTGGCCCCGAAGGGTTAAAAGAAGGCTAAAAGCCTCCCCCCCTCCTCCCCCTGCTCTGGGGTCGGCCCTGGGCTGATGAAGTTCTTCCCAATGCGATTTGCAATGATCTTGCTGGCATCTTTCTGGAATACTGTGCACTCACATGAACACCGTCGCTCATCGTTTCAAACACAAGATGACTCAGAGGTGCTCCAGCACCGGTGAGACAGGAAAACTTGTTAATCTCACTGAGATGGGAATCAAAAATTAGGCCAAAGCTTTAAGATGGGGAGTAAAGGGATATTTTCTAAAATACAATTGTCGGGGAAAAAAACCCAAACAACAAACCCCAGTCCTAATGTCTCAAATTGCATTTTGTTCCTTAAGAATAACCCCTAAACTGCTACAAATGCTTCAAAACCTGTCCAAATTTTTGCTTTGCCCTTTCCAGGTAACTCCAGATTCCCTCTTCACCAGCTCCTCAGGCTCCATAATTTAAGACCTAAAAGGAATAACTCCACCCTTCCCCTGCTTCTCCACAAATATGGGATATTCTCGTGTTACGGTGGTGAAGGTGGGTTGTTGTGATTAAATTATCTCTCAGCAGTGCAAGTGTGTTGCTTCCATCCCTTTCTCTGGCTGGGTGCCGCTCTCCTGGTAACAGCCCAGGCAGCGGGTGTTTATTCCTTTTTCCTAATCACAGTATTCATTCTGATATGGCTATAATGATGCAGATAGCTCTCACACCGGCTTAGTGCATCTCCAGAAGGTCTTTAATTGTAACGTCTCTTCTACTGACATGACTGTGCTTTCTGAGGCCACTCCTGATCCAAAAGCAACACCAGCAATGCTGAAATACAGACTGATTTATAGAGCTGAGGCTACAGAAGACGAGCCCCTGCACCGCAGCTGCAGGTACAGCTGTAGCAAAGCATGGTGCAACCACCTTGCCATCCCTCCTCTGGTTCCTCAAACAGGAAAAATTCAGTTACGTTAATTTGGTGGATATATTTTACCCGTTCATTTGCTTTACTAAAATATTATGATGGCTTAAATACATAATTATATCCTGTTGGCATTCATTTTCTACTAAGACCCCAGTTAAGAATTCACTAGATAGAGGCTGTTTTGGCTGGTGGCTTGGCTGAGTGGCCACTGCATCTCAGCCCTGCAGCATCTCAGGCAGCTCAGGGTGGGAGCTGTGCCTCAAAGCGCGGCAAATGTTTAAAAGATGGGCAGACATGGTGCTGAGGGACATGGTTTAGTGGTGGTTTTGGCAGTGTTAGGTTGACGGTTGGACTCGGTGATCTTAAAGGTCCCTTCCACCTAGACGATTCTATGATTCTACTGTGAAATGGCTCTGAACTGCACTTCTTCCCCGAGAAGAACCCTGTCATTGCAGGTGGGACGCCAGAACCTGTCACTGCAGGTGGGAGGGATGACACCGCAGAGAGAGGGGTTGCATTGGGGCAGCTGTGACCACCAGGCGTTTCCCCAGCTCCATCCCGCACCATGGCGCACACAGGATGAAGAGCCCACCAAAGTACGTTTGCCCTTTTGAAAGGCAGCATTTCTCACAGTTCAACTAAGGAGCGTTTTTTATTTTAAAGCCCTTTTTTATCATGTCAAAGGCACAAAGGGCTTTTTCTTCTTTACCCTAAAATCCATCTAAACTTAGAGGAGTCTTTCATTACGATGAACCAGCAAGGGAAGTATGTGAAGAATTTTTACAGATTGGCTTAAGGTCACTAGCCAAGAAAGGGTGTCTCCAGCTTCCATTTAAGATATTGTTTTGATCCACTAGGCCTGGAAGGGAAGGTCAAGCTATATTTTATATATAATCTTAATCTCATAGGGGCTCCCTTTCTTACATTCATCAAGCCTCCTTATTATAACAAACGTAATTATTACTCAGTAAAAAAATGCAATTATTTATGCATGTGCAACCAAGCAATAATGCGTATCAAATTCCTGTGGGGAAGTAGCCGGGAGTTTTTATCCATACTTGGGAAGCTGGACCACCCCTCTGACCTCTATATGGAGCAAATCAATAACGTTTGCTCTCGTCAGGAAGGAGCCGGCTACCGTCTAATCAAAGTCACGCTGAAACCTGTTCTTAAAGCAGGGCTGACATCTCTAAACAACTGTGCCCAACAAGCCTGTCGTATAAAGTCACCAGTATTTTATGGTTATTTTCAGACAAAGTATCTGTGCATCTCAATCCTTTAAGAATGAATTTCCTACCAGATGAAAACAAGAAGCTTGTCATAATATTTTTTTAAGTGCCTTGTCCCTGTACGGTAACATGAAATTTGCTGTCCCCAGTCCCCCAAAGGCAGCTCACTTGTCACATTTTACCCTCTCCTGCTCTCTCCGCTGGTCACCACCGGCGTGACTCACCAACCTGCTATTCCTTCCCTGACACTCCCAGGCTAAACCAGGCCGGAATATTTCTCGCTGACAACAGTGATACTATTGCACAAAAGGCTTAGCTAAGGAGCAGCGTCAGTTGCCCAAGTGCATTCCTCGCAATTAAAATTTCAAAATAGAGACCTACAATTCAGATGCCACACAGACCTCACCCAGCTCCTCAACCCACGCGCACCCCTGCTTCCCTAATGGTATAAATAATTCCCCTGCAGACTCAAATTGCAATAGCCTGAGGGTTTCCTCACAGCTGCCTTTGAACGTACAGCCTGAAATTTAGTGGTATGACTCCTATATTCCGGCAGCGGCACGGCCAAGGCAGGACGTGCATCGCTTGAAGAGTGGGAGACGGGAATGGCTGTAGGTGAGCAGAGCTGGAGGCGCGACCGGCACAGGGCAGCGCAGGGCATCCTTACCAGGACAGTGTGCATCCCCGTGTAGAGCCTGCTGAGACACACCAGCGACGAAAACACAAACGCTGCTACCAGGCCTAGTTCGAATGGATACTGTGAAAAGGGGGGCAAAAAAAAAAAAAAATACACACATTACACCATTATCCACTTTAACATCAGTATATATTTGAAATAAAACATCCAAGCAGCTGGACTGACATAAGGATCTCGTGGTGGCGAGCAGCTCCTGACCTGTACTTTCCCAAAGAGATGAACATGACCCGAGACAAGACCTCACATCGGCTACATGCAATCCTGCCAGAAGGTCATTTCGTTATCTGTGGTGTCCACTTTTGTGAAAGTCTAGTCTTAGCATGGGGAAACCTGGGAAATAGATGGCGTTTGCAGAGTTTTTCCCCATAACATCCACCTGCAAAATCCATGTTAGTGCTAAAGACCTTAAGGAAAAAAGGCACAGCACGTTGTAGAAGTGATGCCCGAGGCTGAACTGCAGCCTCAGATCACCCGAGAGGAACGCGACAGCCGCAGAGCCTGACCAGAAGCGTGATCAATAGTCCTCCAGCAGCGGACTGGGAGGGGAAAATCAATGTCTGGGCTGAAACCGCTGTCCAGCTATTAGAGCAGCCAGGACCACTCTTCCCTGTGACACTTAAGGTTTAATCATCTTGTTATGAAGCTGGTTTTGCTTAATTCCCTCTCTGAGTTGCCTGTGAACATGGAAAGAAGTGTTGAAATAAATCAACATTTAAAAAGAAAAAAACCCCACACATTTGGTAAAGAATAAGCTTAACATATTAGTGCTTAATCCACTCATTCAAATCCTGAAAACAAGTGGGCTGGTGGGCTCCTTTCAGTCCGTAAAGAATATCTTTCTGAAAAAAATAAACCAGCCCAAAATATAAATAAATGAAATGAATTCACTCGATTTGACACAAACACTCCATCTACTGCTGAGAGGCTGATGACTGACCAGCGCAAAAATGCTTCTGTGAAAATGTTAAGCATAACAACTCGCTTCTGACCCTTTTTCCCTGGAGTATTCTAGCCCCCAAAACAGAGAGCTCAGACCCAGCTGCAGATGTCACTCCCAGTTCATAAAACCCTATTTCTTCCTCACTTCTCTAAGCCTTCGGAGGATTTACGCCCACTTTATTCCCCCCTCAGCAGGCAGCCTGGGAGCTAGTCCAGATCGGTAACTGATGACTAGGGCAGCTTTAGAAGATAGCAGCATAATGTACTGGTAGATTTTTCCTTCTTAATAGAGGCAATTAAATCATTTAATTATTTTACAGCAGCTTTATTGTTTCATGGCTGTTTCCAAGAAGTATGAGACAGCCTGTGAAGAGCTCCGTGTCCCACTGGTATCTTGTCTATCGAGTAGGAGGAGAAAGTGCTGCTGACCAGATCTTTTTGGCAGATCCGACACAGGGGATGGATCTGGCCTTCCAGGGCTGACAAATATCCCATCCCATGGCTCCTCCTCCCCGTCCCCATTCCACTGCCAAGCTGCTCCGACCAGTTACCGTACAATTATCAGGGAGCAGGAGGCTGGCAGCGCAGCTTTGGGCACCACCGACCAGCTCGCTCATCCCTGCGCTGTGGGCAGGAGCAAAGCCCACTGCTTCACGGCTGAGACCAGATGAGCCTGGAAGCTAAATTAATTCAGAGATCTCGGTGTAATTCAGAGATCTCCGTTTCTGTGAGTTGCAGCCCCAGGACACAGCACCGTTCATCAAATGGGTGGCCACCTTTTGTCCCTGCACACATGCTGGCACCATGGGGATGACACCCAGGGACACTGCGACAGTGAGACCCCCCGGCTGTACTGCGACCCCTCTTGGTTACATGGGTTTATCTTTGAATTATACTTGAGGAGGCTAAGAAACACGCTTAAATACAATGCAGCCAGGAAGTTATTATTGCTAGAGTACAGGAAACACATGTTTGGATTCATAAAATGAAATGAAAATAATCATCATGGAGAAATGAGTTTCCGGGAAATAAACCTTTTAGAAAGATAAAAGGCTGAAAGTTTGGGGAAAAGAATTATGAGATCTCGCCAAGCAGCCTACAGCTCCAGTGCAGTGAAACTGCTGTTACTTGACTGACAAAAAGGCTCTCAAATCATGTTGCATGCTATTAGTCTAACACCGGTTAGAGACAGGGCATTTCCAAGGATGATTTTCCTGCATCATACAAAAACCAGGTGACACAGAGCTCCTTTGGTTTCCCTGGGAGCCGGTGTTTCCCGGCGTGCAGCGTTGGCTTGGTGGGCACAGGGCGAGCACAAAATGCTGATGCTGGGCATCTCCTGCAGCAGCACTGCAGCTCCCTCCAGGCTGACCCACCTCGCACACGAAAACACAGCGAACCTGCCAAACTACGGCAGGGTAGTGCAGCCTGCCCACGGCCCTGAGCGGCGTTTGTGCTAAGGAATGGAGATTTCCGCTAAATTTCCTCTTGTGTCTACTATTGGCCAACTATGGGCAACAACAGGGAAAAATACACATCTGTGAAAAGAAATAAAGAACTCCTCTGGAACTGGCAACAGCTTTGGATTTGCTAGTTTCCTGTAGCTTGCTGGAAGCCAACACATGCTTTTCTTTTTTCCTTTTTTCTTTATTTCCACCTCTTTTTTTTTTTTCTTTTTGCACCCCCTACCTTGTACTGGTTCATGGTTGCAATGAGAAAGGAGAAGGAGATGGCAGTGGCTGCCATGGCATGGGTGGAAGGCATCCCGTACTCTGCATCCGTCCTCATTTCCAGCTTGACAACAGGTGGCGAGAGGGGCCGAGGCCACTTCAGGATGTCCTTGGAGACCTGGCCTATGTACATCACTATCTGGGGAGAGGAAAGGCCACAGGGCTGTCAGTCAGCATGGGCAATCCCCACTCAGCCCACCCAAGAACCACCTCTATTTTTGAGCTTTTTCCTGCAAAATTCACCACTCCAAGTGCAGAATTTATCCCCTGAATTATTAAAGGGGTTTCCATTATCCCGGTCAGCAAAGGAAGCGGCAGCTTTACTGCACCATGTTGTAACCTGATCAGAAGTGAGACCAAAAGGGGGGTTCACTGATGAGATGCATCAATACAAGATGGCGTGAGATGGACAGCTGGCTCCCACCCCACACTAGAGAAGTTTAAGTTTCCTCCCTATCTCTTACAAGCCCTCTCCTGCAGAGCAAAGAGCTATAAGAGACATTTTTCCGCCACCGCCTTCAAATCACCACCTTGCCCAGCTGCATCCCTCCCAGCTCCACACCGCAGCTCTCCGAGGGCAGCACCAGCTCTCCCCGTTCCCCGAAGCTCCCACTCCATGCACCGCACAAGGTGCTGCAGTAACCCCGTGGGGACGCACCACCGGTGCGGTTATTAAATAATAACCTTGGCATCCTCGAGGAGGCAGCAGAGAGAAAACTGGACGAGCAACATAAAGTACCAGTTCTCCTGCCTAACTCCCCAACAACAGAGGGCTTTTGTGCCCTGCTTGGGACACCAGAGGTTTAAGCAAGGACTCCATTAATTAGCTACCGAGCACTGCAACGCAGTGATTTTGGGGGATAACATTGAGTTCTCTGGTCACTGCAAGCAGTAGCAATGGGAGGCAGAGGCAAGAGGCCAAGCTGGCCAGCATCCCCGAGAGGTGCAGCCCACCCAGCAGCACGCAGGGCACCTGCCGTGCCAACACTCTCTGCTCCTCAGCACCCTCTTCCCAAAGGCAACAGGCTCTCAGCATCCACAGCGAGAAGGATGTGAACAAAAATCACCCAGGCTGTCCCTGGAGGATGTATTTGCTTTCTATTGCCACCCTCCTCCCTTTGGATAGTGCAGCCAGACATATGCAAAGCAAGCTCTACTAAACAAAGCAAACCTTTTTTCTTTTTTTTTTTTTAAATACAAAAATCAGGTTAACTGATGTCTGCCATGAAAGCTCAGTTGCTGTGCGAGACGGCTCACTGTTCTGCTACTCACGCTTCCACTAGCAAAGGAGGGGTCTTAAAATAACATCCTTCCCATGCTGGTGTTAGCCATATGCCAGAACAGCAACACGATCATCTGCTGCCACAGTCGTCACCAGCCACATTGCATCCCTCTCTCCCCCACCAGCCATTTAAAAAAATGGGTTCACATTAAAAGAAAGACGTCAGGATTCAGGATTCACAAATCAGAACCAGGAAAAAGCCAAAACATCACATTCCTTCATCCCGCTCTCTGCAGCAAAGGGCATGCTGCGGGGAGCGCTCGGCTTACAGCCAGCACCAGAGCCTGGAAAAGCAACTGCGGGTGCCTTTGCATCCTTTATCCCTCATCACATGAATCACATCACCGCCTTATTATTGGCACCACCTGTGGCACGCCTGGCTGCTCCTACTTCACCCTGATATATGGGGCATAGGGCAGTCAGCAAATGCCCTGCCCCAACTGCTCAGGGTAAACAAAGGCTCAAGGAACAAGTGTCTTAAAGAAACCGCTGCACGGGTTTATTTGGTTAATGCCACCAGTTTCCAAATGGATGCAGGCATATCTTTGGAAGTTAATTAAATTCTAGGGTTGAAAGCAAAATTACTCTCTCCGACAGAACATAAAACATTGAGGCTACCATTTGTGATACCATCTGAGAGGAGAGGTAGGACGAGCCAGTTTATCAGCCGTCCTCTATAATAATGACTTCCACTTGTAGAAGTATTATTAGCACTAGTACGTAAGAGTATTACAGAAAGGGAAATGAGTCATCTTTGAAATTAAGGCTATGCTAGGACTCCTCTGATGGTGAAAAACAGGCTGAATGCTGGAGGGGGTATGGGTAAGCAAAAATACCAGGCATCCTCACAACACCTTCCTTCCTGACATTCCAGATTAAATTCTGACTTTTCTGGTTTTTTTAAAAACACGTATTGTATAGACACATACAGTAATGAGAGGTAAGACAACCTCCATAAAATGGGAAGGAGAGTCCAGAATACGCCAGACTAAGCACTGCCCTCTGAAGCACCAACCTTTGCCTTTAGCTTATCTGGGTGCTGTGCACGTGGTTTTACATGTAATATCCTGGATTATTTGGCAGAAGTGGCCTTTGTGGGTGCAGTAAAACATCCCCCATCAGCCGAACCGGCTGGGTTCCCCAAGAAGGCAAAAGATGGCGAGTGCACCATTGCTAAAAGCCACCCAGCAAAGGTGTTGCTCTGCTTCACCTGCCTCCCCACATGCTGCTCACAAGCGGCTGGAGGAGCACAGGACTGCTCAGGCTCTGTGCCGGCTCTTTGGCTTTCAGCACGGCAAAGCGAGCGGCCCGGAGCTCCTGCCAGATCTGCCTGCGGCAGGCAGAGGATTGCTCTCCTGGGGAGATGGCTCCGCAGCGCAGAGCGGGGCAGGCAGGGCACAGCTGGGAGCTGTGCATCCCTCCCCAGCCCAGAGCATCAGCCAGTCCCGCTGGGGACCACCACACGGCTGGCCACCAAGGGCAATACCCCTGCGGGTGTACCAGGCACAAACTCCCAGAGCTCAGCCACAAATAATAAAAACAACCCCAAAAAACAAAACAGACAAAAAAAAAAAACAAGTAGGAGGCCACTGTGGATGCAGTCTCTATGTGACAAGCGTTGTGCAGAAACACACTTACTGCATTATATTAATTGCAGGATATATCTGAATTGCATTCTGCTGTGGCTCTCACCTTCTGAGCACAGTAGGTATCTGCCTTGGTTAAGTGGCATATTCTCGCTCAAGCCACATTTCATTATTTCCTGACCTTATTTCTCTGTCATTTTGGATTTACTCTCTAACAGTCCCAGGAAAGAAAGCAAGCAGTCTGAAGATTTTGGCCTGTTATCAGCTTTTTTTGAACCTAGCAGATGAGAAAACCCCTGTAACAAACATTGCCACCATAAGCGCTGAAGCACTGGAAAGGAGAAGTGAGATGGAGAGATGAGCATGGAAGACAGGCTAAAGATCAACACTGAGCTAACCCTCACCTACACTTGACTTGAATTACCTATTTGCACAATGTTAAAAACCTTTGATGGCCCTGGAAATAAATTTAGCATGGGCAGAAATTACCCCAAGTCCTCACCAGCAGGTAACTTGGGATTGCTTAGGTCACTAAGCCAAGATCACAGGACTGAGTGATTTTGTCATGATCTCCAACCTACCCTAGGTAAGCCAAACAGCACACTTGCAATCACTTCGGAAAACGGGGAAGGGTAGCTTAAGGCTTGACCCAGGAGTGCATCACCCCCTAGCCGCTGATCAGCAGCAAGTTTATGCATTTCCAAGTTTAAGGAAGGGTGAGCCCCTGGGCTTCACCCAGCTCCCCTTTCTTCACAAGGACTGGGAAGATTTAGGGAGGAAGCAGGGGCTAGGCTCAAATCACACTAATCTAAGATTTAAATAAAACCCATTCCAAAAGTCTTTACAGGCTCACGTACTTTTCCACCTGATGGGTCTCCAGGCCCAAAGCTGAACATTAGAGAGAAAAGGGAACACCAGACCCTTGAACACTGAGCGAGCAAACGCTGTTTGCAGTTGCTTAGGCATGGCAAAGAGGAGAAACCTTGAAGCAAATAATTTCTTCATGCTTTATTGTTCTGTTTCCTTCTTCCCTACATTATTGACATTTTTTGCCTACCTAGAGTGCTATATTACAGCTCTCGATGCTATTCTTCTGTGTTTATTTCTAGCACAGGCTCTCTTCCACTCTAAGTGACGCAGATCAACCAAATTTTCTGCAGTTCTGGTGGAAAAAAGCTTGCAGACATCTTCAGCATAAATAATTTTAATTTGCACATTAATAAGTACCTCTGTCTCGGCATGGGGAATTTGTCTGAACCTGGAGACTCTTCCACTACCGAAGCAACAAAGTCAAAGCCATGATGGATTGTGTAGGACACAATTAGCTGGAGAAGATAACTACGCAGAAATGCACGGGAATTTAGTTGAGATTTCATAAAAGTTGATGGGATGGGCATGGCTAATTCCCCTTACTCTGAAAGCTGACAGCAGCAGCTCTACCTACAGTGAACCTCAGACTGTTCAGACTTTCCAAAATGAAAGTTAACTGTTTCACACCCAAAATACAAAGGCGTGTTGGCAAATGAGGGGGGCTGCTCGGGCTAGCAGGGAGGGAGGGGAGCTGGGATTCATGGATGGAAAAGGGAAAAGCACCACAGGTCAGCACTGCAGCCTTCCCAGGTCACTGGACACCCAAAAGTGGGGCCCAAACCTGGGCAGAAGCGAAGCGATGCTCTTGGGCATCAGACAGGTCCATACAGGGAGCCCTCACCCCCAGACCCTCACCACACTTTCCCACGGGAGTGCTCTGTTAGGGGAGGCAAAGGCACTCCGCTCTACCTCTGTATTTGCAAGTCCTACAAGCTACGGTTGTGACAAATGTCACCATGTGAGTCCTTACTAAAGAAATGATGGCAAAAGCAAGGTGGATGGACCGTGGCACGGGGGCAGAGGTGTGGTGGAGGGGTCACTAGCAACAGCCACGCACATGCATAACACAGGGAAATGCCGCTTCCCCTTCTGCATTGAGGTGCGCACACACAGACGGAAAGGCTGCTCACACGGCGCTGCCACAGTGGGGACCCTCAGGAAGTTCGGTCACCTCCCTGATGTTTGCAACATCACCTGACAGTGACACAGCAGCACCAGCTGGAGATGTAGGGAATAAAAACTCTTCCCCCACAGCCCCTTCTTCTAAAGCCACAGGGACGTGGCCCATGGCTGCGGGGCTGTCCCCTGCCGCTCCTCCCTGCCCCAGGGGCTCCCTGGCTGCGGGCTGCACAGCTCTGCCTCGGTGAAACACAAACCAGGCGCTTCGTTTATGCGCCCGAACCCCCTGAGCTACATTCGCAGGGGGAGGAGAGCCCAGGGCTAGGCGAGGCAGGCTTCTCCTCCCCGGGGCTCCTGCACTGCAAGGGAGTGTGGCACCCATGTCTTGTTCCGCTCCGCGGTGAAGCAGTAAGCAGCCTGGCTCACTGATCCATGCTTGAAATCCAGGGTACGGCTACCCTGATCTGTTCAGAGTTGAACCAGCCTCTACCGTTTCTGCATTGCCAGGTGCTACCGCAGCAGCTGGGCACGCTGCGGTGATGCCAGGAACGCACTGGGGCACAGACTGCGCCGAAGCTGCCGTCCCTGCCGGGGGTCCCGCGTTTGTGACCACACAGGATGAACACGTGGGCCAAGGCAGCAACCCTAACACGCAAGGGCATTTTTAACCCCCAGCCCACAACACCATTATTCGGTTTCGGATTTTCTGAATTTCTAGTGCAATGCAGATGACTGAAGCCTTCAGCATTAAATCCTTACAACAAATGCAAGAAGCATTTAAAACTTACTTGGGTAAAGACTTCTTATTTGTTGCACACACTTGTTCCCCTCTCAAAGAGTTTTTCCGTACTACTGTAAGCAACTCAAAACCAAGATTTTCCTCAAATCCTGGTGCCTACTGGTACTGCTGGGGCAGCCTGGGCTGCGTGAGGGGAATAGCAATCCTTTACAGCCAAGGCATCAGGTGAAGGAAAGGCAAAGCTTTATTGCCACTGTGGGTCGACAGCATTACATTTTACTACATGAATGCAATTAGCAGTTGCTATAGCAGCACAATAGCCTTTTTCTGAGGGTTTCCTCTGAGTCATATATATGGTCCATCTCCAAAATTACATCCTCACCTGAGGCTTTGCGCTGGGGTAAACAAGAAGAATCTATCTTTGTGTTTTAACAGATCTTGCTTTAGTGAGCAATGATGAATCAAACTCAAGGCATTGGCATCCACATAAGTCCAGGTGCCAACACATTTATCCCAACAGCTGCAGGGGTTCCCTCTGGGATGAGAGGCTGTTCCTCTCCCTGTGGGCATCAGAATCCCATAGAGTGACCTGGCTTCTTGACATTCGCATAATTCTGGTATTGCTTCAACAATTTAAGAAGTGGTTTCACTCAGCTGCAGGTGTTGCCTGGCACATTCAATGGTTTTCCCTCACTACTCTTGCAATTGCTGTGGGCAGCACTTCTGTGGCAGAGGCATGGGACTGGTACCTCAAGATGCAATTTCCCCTTTGGAACATTTACACGGCAGCTGCCCAGACCCTGAGCCTGGCAGGTTTTAGGAAACAGGCACAGTGCTGCAGGTGTGCTGTGTGTGGCACGTCCTCCTCGCGCGCCAGCCATCCTTCCTCCACTGCAACCTCTGCACGGGGACAGACGCACCCGACCGTCCCACAGGCGTGCGAAGGTCAGGAGCAGCAATTCTTTTTGCACTCTGTAATATTTCAGCTAACAAAGGTGAACCAGAACGTATTTATTTTCAACTTCTGATTTTGCAGCTCTCCCATCTGCGCTATTGATCTATTAAAAGGACAAGATGAAATTCTAGAGAAGACACGGGGTCAAATAGCATCGGCGACTTCTTCCCTGAGGCTCACGCTGTGGCAGCCTGACTTTGAATCTGCTGTTTTGGCTCCCAGACAGAAATTCTATAACCTGGGTCTGGAAACCCTGCCCTGCAATAGTATTTGTCATCTTCCCAAAAACGAAATTTACAGTTTGAAAATTATATTGCTCTTGTTTTTAGCATAGTCTCTGTATGCTGATAGGAGTGACAGAGCACATCGGGAACACTGGGAAGAGGGGGAAAACAATAAGGATGCACTATTAATAAACCGGCATTTGCAGGAGATTAGTCAAGCAGAAGCAAAGACTGTATCCTGAAAGTGCCAGCTATTTTTCATGGTTGTCAAGGCAGGCGTGACTTTGATTCACCATGCAGAAATTAAACCAATCATCCAGTCTGCACCGTTTCACAGCTTCTATTCTCAGCATCCCCCAACTAAGGCTTAAGTGAACAGATAACACTGCAACAGATAATAGCTGCGACTGCGCCCCTCAAGCATCACTTGGTTCACAGTGAAAGAGGAGCAGAGCGAGGAAGAGTATGTTCTTCTGGAAATGCACCTCCTACCCCCAAGTCAATGCCAAGAACTGAGGTTTGGCCTTAGGGAAATAACCTCGTAAGTCACTGAGCAGCACTGCTGGCCTTTTGTCCTAGTGGCAGCCCAGGTGGAGGAAGCCCTGCAGACCCCAGCCTGGGGGGCCCTAAGCCACCCTCTGATCGCATCCTGCTCCTCATCCCCTCCCCGAGCCACCTGGATGCCACCCATATGCAGAGATGCCAACAGCAACCGCGATGCTGGGCACCCATGTGAGGCACCCGTGCCTTACAGGAGAGGGCGGCTGGCTAGGGGAGCTCGAGGATCTGCCACCTCCAACATGGTCATTGTTTTCCAGAAAACACAACAATCTTGTGCTAGCTGTGCAGGAACTTTACACAAAGTTGGCCAAGGATTTGGTCAGGTGCAACAGGATGTTCAAGGTTGCACTGAGCTAGTGGGATGCTCCAACACTTGCGTAGTCCCAGCCACGAGGTGAGCAGCGCAGCTACAAGGCAGGTCTCCAGCCCAACAGAAGCAGTGCTGTGCTCACCAGCGAGTGGCAGCGCAGTGTGCATGTCATGGCAAGGGGCAGCAGGGGACAGGAGGAGGGAAGGGACAGCACAGACAGCTTCTTAAAAATACATATATGTATAGGAGGGAGGAATTTGGCTCTCTCAAGTCAGGCTTCAGAAACACAAAACCAGAACAAGATCAAAAGAGCCTTGTGGCTCCAGAAGTATAACCGACCAACATCCTAGGACATTCACTCGGTCTTTAAAAAAAGCCTTCAGACAAAAACTGTAAGGTTGTTGACTATCTTACTATAGGTTTAAATAAGAGAAATTTGGGCCCAGCCTCCTATTAAGCAGGAAAAACTACTGTCACCTTGATCTGGTTATCATCACCTAAAACTGGGAAACTGTTACACCTAGTAGTTCTAGTGAAATACAAAAGGTTTCCAGTTTAAACTTCACCTTAAATTATTCCCAGCTGGTCTCAGTTATGAAAGCCTCACCAGCACTTTTTCTTGAAGGGTAGAGTACAGCTACCAGCACAGACAAAATTCTCTTTCAATCAACCCTTTATTATCTTCTTACACATAGCATTTTCTTTCACGGACCATTTATTTTTGTATTCTGACATTTTGTAGTTACTTACATGCCTGAATACAGTCTTACATGTTCTTATGCAGTGTAACATATAGCGCTTTAAAGAGTTTGACTTTTGAGTGACTATGTTTATTAGCTGTTCCGAGTTTGCTTTGGTGAAATGCTGCAAAAGCACAAGAACTAACACACACATAAGAATCACTAAACCCAATGTTTGCTGCAAAGCGAGTTTTCAAAGCAGCATCCAGGAGTTCCACCACCACACAGTAATGTCAGTGGCATCTTGACTGCAGGTAAATTCCTGCTGGTTATTAAGCTCCTGGTTACCCTGAGAGCCCGACTTCAGGGATTATCATTCCCACGTAACTAAATGCCAACACAGCCTTTGGAAAACTCTTCCTCCAAAAAGCAAGATAGGAAACTAAATTGCCGTGGATTCAAACCCAGGACCTTTTTAGACTTGCTGAAGATGTCTGCACCCAGCGCTGCTCTAGGAGCCCGGCGGGTGCCTGCCTGGCACCGCCAGCCACTCAAAGTCTGCCTTCCTTCCAAGATGCCACCTTCACCTGAGTCAGCAGCTTATCACTGTCATATGCTGACAGCTTCCACACCTGCCCCGACAAAGTCCACGCTGGTCAGCTCATATATATTGTACAAATTAAAGTTCTGTAGGCTCAGAAGAGGTGTGGATACATTTTACATCCAAGCACCCTGAAAAAAATAACCAGAAAAAATTTTTCCAAGCATGCTGAATAGCAAGCAGAAACTGTAAGTATTTTTTTCCAGGTCTCTACCTTACTTCTGAAATTCCACACCAAAATAAAGCTTTCAACACTGAAAGGGTGCAGAGATTTAAAAAAAAAAAACCAAGCTGAGCTTTCACCTCTCAAGCTGAGATGTGCAGTAAATTTAAAGTACATTTCGGGGCTGGTTCACGTGAAATTATTTTTCATCCCTGCACTTCCTGGTTGAAGTAGCAAGAGTCACAGGCATCAAAGCCTCACCTGTGCAGATTATTCAAGAGCATTTACTTCAAATGGCTGGAGAAGGGAAGCAAAGGCACCAGGGTACCTTCAGCCCTGACCCAGCATCTTGCAAAGAGGTTTCAGGCAGTTATTTCCTTTGTCTATCCGTAAAGAGGAAGGTAAAGCCTACATATATACTGTGAATCCTCAGAGGAAAGGCACCTTGGAAGCACAATGTGCTGCCTTAAGCTTCTGAAGCATCTGGATGTGACTGCAGCCAAGCACTTCCCAGAGCCATCCAGCTAAATAGAAAAGCACAAGCAGCCAGCTTTGGGGACCCAGGACTGGAAAAGACACCCCAGGGCACCAAGTCCACTCCTCTGCTGGTGGTGAAATAAACTCTCTTCATAATTTTTCTTACTGCCCTTCGCCCTTCTAGAGCTATTTCACAACCTTTAGCTTCAATTAAATTTATTTACGACTGCCTTATGCACATTTCTTGTGACTGCGCTTTCATTTTAAGAAGCTCCTTCCTTCCCCTGGTGTTTCCAGCCAGCCCCATTCTCTCTCCAACTTCATTTTGTTAGGGACTTATCTAAGCTTTCAGTCTCTGCTCAGGAAATATCCTGTTCCCTAATCATCCCTGGCCCCGCTCCAGTTTGAGTTTATCTTTCTCAAATGCAGGTGACGGGCTCTGCATAAACTATGACACATGAGATGGCAGGAAGACCTTGTAAACAGCACTAATACTGCTTTAATTTTTAAGGGAAGAAACTCCCCTGATTCATCCTGGGACCCTGACTCTGTCATTTCCAGCTTCCAGCAGCAACTCACAGATTTCTGTCCCCAATAGCACAAAATGAAGCACCACCCTCAGCACCGCTGCTGTTTCCCCACCGAGGTGGCCAAGACAGCCCAGCACCACTTACAGCACCGTGAATGCTGACTCCCCCTCACAGCCTGCTCGCCAGCGAATAAGCCACCCAGCTGAGCTTGCCATAGCATTAATACATAGCCTGCACAGACATTTTTAGCCATTTCACAATTACATATAATTAAAGTGTTTTTAAAACTACAGATTGTCACAGGTCTGTGTATTTAAAACAGCCTCTGCTTTTGGGTATAAAATGCAAATCTGGAACTCCCTAAGTCAAAGAATAATATCAATATTCATAATATCACATGTTCGAATACTCTAATTAAACCAGCCTAGATCTGGCCCATACTCAGATGGACTCCTTGCAAGGTAAAGGCCAGGCAAGTCTGCAGAAAGGCATGCGAGGAGCTCTAAAGAGTAATTTTTTGAGCAACATGCAAATCCAGAAGGCAGTGACTACTAATTATGATCTTCTGTGGCACGTTTCCAGAAGCAGTAGGTGTACTCCTGGCCAAAACCCAACTCTAATTATACAGTGTCCACCTACTTCTAAATTTCATCTGCAAGTTATTTTTCATGTTCTCTTTATAAACTGTATTGACTAGGGTTACTGGCACAGACCAACTGATGCCTTCTGTCCAAGACCGCGTGCATTTGAAGTGTATGACCCAATTCAAATTGTTTTTATTATTTCTCATCATATTATTTGGACAAAAGACAGAATATTATTAACCAGAATGGACTAAGCCAAGGAGAAGCTTCACTGTAAAGAGACAAAGCTAGATACCACATCCAAGTTTTTACTAAGCTTCAATTTCTTAAATCAATGTAGATTGACAGCTAAACCTCCAGGGTCTGCCATCTGCCAGAGATGCTTCCTACCTCCCTTCTTTGTTCTAAAATGGTCTTATTTGGGCAGCAAAGATCTGATCAATACCAAGATGAGCAATGGCAGTGACAAAACAACAGCCATTCCCAGACTGAAGTGCTTAGTTATCTACTGCTTTTCAGCACCAGAATGGAAATACTTTATTCTCAATACCCCAAACCACATTTGTGAAGGCTGAAGCTGGTTAATTTGAGAATGCTCTGGTGTTAACAAAAATCAATGCTTTTAAGTCTTAGCACCTTGTTTATTCCACTGCAGCCTGCAATCCCCTTCCTATTAGATTTATACTGATTTCAAATGAGGCAGAACTATATGAACAGGTTATGCAGAAGGGATTGGGGTAAGAGAAAGATTTCCTAAAATGAGAAAGAAGGATCCTTAAAATACCATGGTAGATTGGAAAGGAAGTGTTTTCCCAACTGTTCTGTGCAAATCCTCCCAAAAACATGTTGCTCAGTTATTAGGCTGAAAAAAATAAGTCAGTGCAAGACGTAATGGAGATGAAGAGTCACCCTGCTAATGCCTCTCGCCTCCTCTCTCAGCGCCGCAATGCCTCTGCTTCCTGAACGTGCGAGTTACACACCTAAATAATGTTGGCACTTTTTTTTTGTTTGAAGGGTTATTCTTACTCTTAAATATTCATTTGCTACAGTTACAGAATTAACAACTACACGTTTAAATAAGTCATAGAAATACTTACAGACCAAATAATTATCATCCTTCTAGACACAGAGTGGTCTATGTTCCAGTAGATAAACGGAAGGAAAGTGATATAAAAAATCTCTTCGCCCAAAGCAGCTGAAAACTTGAACAAGTAGTAGTAGAAGTAGTTCTTCACAATATACTTCTGCGTGCAACCCTGGAAATAAGAGGATTTTAGAAAGCTTTAGTGAATTAGCAAATTATATCAAACATTTAAGATATCTTAACTGCTACAATTCCCAGCCCTTAAACCAAATAATTAGTTGGAACAAGTGTCAAGAAATGAAGTTCGATTTTTAATAATAAAATGAAGACTACAGTGATAGCTTGATTACATTGCCTGCAGATAAGAAATATATTCAAACTAATTAAGGGTAGCAGTCACATTGACAAAGATTTTTAGGAGACTGGACGAGTCCTTCCTCCAGTGAAATCAAGTATATTTAAGAAAGGGTACCAACGCATTCAGTTTGAAGTTTCTACATCTGTACGTTATGAGAGCTACCACTGCTTTCACTGGAAATACGTTTTGAGATGAAAAAAGTAAACTGCAATTACTGAATCATTTCATTTAAAACTTGCCTCATTACAGCAGGCAAAGTTTACCCTGCTAGTCCCCGAAATCTGCCCTCAGGTGCTGCTGGCAACAGCATCTCCTGCACTGCCCCCAAGACCGGGCTCTTCCGTGCACTTCCCACCCCACACTCCCCAACAGCGGGATGCTCCTGGGATTGCCCCGTGCTGAGGTGCCGTAGCTGTAACCTACAGCCCTTACGTGCGAGTTGGCTCAGTCATCGCAGCTGCACAAGCGGATCTGGGGGAAAACAAGACCGCGAGTAGGCAGAGAGAAGAGCTGCCCCTGTCACCAGCAAATTTTTCACTCCAAGATCTTTAAGAGACAACCAGGTTGTCTCTTTAAACAATTACCAGCAGACGTAGTGCAAACAGTATCAGGAGGCACTGTTTAGGACTTCATTCATCTTATTAAGATAAAGATTTCACTGCTCTCTGGATTTGGCAGCTAGATGATTTCACTAGATGTACCCCACCTAACATACTCGTTTTCTCTCTTCTGGGCTGCACCCAGCCTGCCGGAGCTGGGAAGCCACACAACAGCATATATTATTAAGGCCATGACTTCGGTCACTTGTGGCGAGCGGTTTGCTGTTGCTGCCATTTGGGACTAGTACGCCACTAAGAAGCCTCCCACCCTGTTCGCAGGAGCAACATGCAAGTGAATCACATTTTATATGAACACCTGTACACTTCAGGAAAAAGGTTATATATATGAAGAGGATTTTTGATTTGGTGGCAGGAGCAAGGGAGCTAATCTAGTCTCTCTCCATCTCCTTAAAAAGAAAAAAGTAAAATACGGAAATTGGCTGTGTAAATATGAGATGAAAGAACTTCCTAAAGACGAAAGCTGAGAAGGGATCATGAAGGTTTCAGCACAGACGCACTAAGTTAAGATATAGCTTTGACATAAGCTCCTAGAACTCTTCTAAGAGGAAAACTATTATGCTTGGACTTCACTGTGCAACTAATCTACCAGAGAGTAATTCTCATCCTATATGCCAGTGAGAAAATGTAAAAATCATCTAAGGAGTCTAGACAGGCAACCGTGACTCATTGTAAAAGCCATTAGAAGTTCCAGTCCCTTAGTCTGCTTTCAATATGGAGATGAGGCAAACTGCATGGAGACAACAAAAGCAAGATGGAAAAAAGTTGCATCCATTTATCTATCACAGAAAAAACCCAAACAACCTATTTAAATTGGTTTTTGCATCAATAAACAGAAAAGATGAGTCAACGCTTTTGAAACACCGGGGTCGCAGGAGCATTCCCCCGTGCATTAGTAATCGAGGTCCCAGCTCAGTTACTGGCATCCCTCTAAGGTAATTCAGCAGTGTGCCACGGCTGGCCGAATCACAGAGCAATCAGTCTAAGTGTCTCGAGTCTCATACACTGCTTAGAAAACACCCCCAGTGCAATTAGCAACTCTGATGCTTCTGTCTGAGATCCTGAAACTGTATTTGGTCACACTTACGTGGCCCCAAAGAAAGCTCTCTTCTGGCATCGCTAATTCCTCAATTAAGCATCAGTCTCCAATGTATTAGGAATTATGCGCTTGTGTGCTTTAGATCAAAAATGATCAGACATATCCCTAAGGTGACTCTTTTATACTTGGAACCTCATGGGATGAAGGATAAAACTCTAATTCCAGTAATCTGTTTTGTGGGGGGGAAAAAAAAAGGATTTTTCAGGTTCTAAAAGAAATCCAGAGTTAAAAAAATATTTCCAGGCAGAAGGCAGGGCCAAGTCCTTCCACGTGATTTTTAAAGCCTTTCCTTTTCTTTCTTCTTTTCCTTCTCTATCGGAAAGCACTCCACCCTTGTCTGGGTTTTTTTTGTTTGGTTGGGTTTTTAACTTTTTTTTTTTTTTTTTTTTTTTTAAACACTACACCAGCAGTTGTGGACAGCCCAACATGTGAGGCAGGGGACAAACAGATCGTGCCTGTGACACATGGTGGTAACAGCCACACGTTAGGCATGCAAGTTATCACACAATCGCTCCACTTGATTTTAGGTAGTGTACGGTAATAAAAAAAGCAATGTTTTAATTCATTGTGATCGTAAAGCATTGTAAGTACAGCAAGTCCACCCCATGCACCTTTGCACCCTGGGCCATGAGAGGTCTACGCTGGGTTGCAGCAGTTACCTCCCATTTACTATTTACACCCATTATTCTCTGCAGAAAGACAAGAATACTGTGCTTTGTGAAGTGCCTTCCCTTTTTATTCTCATTCTAACCCCAGCGCAGGAAAAACCCATTACAATTATTTGTGTGAACGTTTAGCATCTTCTAACACTCTCAGAAGTTTGTTCCATCTATACTTTTAAATAACTCTGATCTTTAGACTTGTTTATATTTAATGTACTGAAGTGACCTGATGCCCTCCACAATCTCTGAAGCACTTTCAGTGAGTCAGCCCATCTCCATTACTACTCGGTCTAGATCAGAGAAGCTTTAATGGGCAATAATTAAAGCTGCAGAGAAAGTCAGAATTTTAAGAACATTTCAGAAGCAACACGTAAGAAGCCACGACATTTGCAGACACAGAAGACAGGTAATTTCACACAAATGACCCTTCTCATGAACTATAAAATATCTATTTTGAAAAAACTGCTCAAATTACAAGAGACTCACACATTCACATGAGTCTCCATAAATTAAATACTCACCTGAAGTATTGGCACAGAAAATGTCTATTGTAGGTCATCCTAATTTCACAGTCTCTGCACACTGGTCACAGGTGGGTCACCCACGCCAGGCGCTGCCCCACGCACGCTCGGGGCTCCTGCGCTGCCTCCCCACAAAGCAGTAATGACAGGGCCAGCAGAGCAGATCAAACCGCCACCATGGTGACTCTTGGGAGACACTAACGCAACAACACAGTATAGCAGGAATCCATACTTTTAGGCGGTACATACATGAAGAATGTTTAGCCTTTGTAGCTGAAATAAAGGAACAGCAGCTGAACCACTAATGTAACAGATTTAAAAATTTATTTTTAAGGCAGAGATGTACCCCCCACAAGACAAAAAAAAAAAGCTGCATAAAGATACCACTCCTTCCAATTCCTGTAGGATCTCTCTCGTCAGAGCGCTCAATAGGCACCGTCTTTCCCTGCCCTGTCTCTAGAGACAAGCTTTGCAGCATCAGACATCCAAGGCTCCGAGCCTGACCCAGAGATACCATTAACCGACATTTTGTTCTCAGCTCTCAATTACTTTGGATCTTTCAGAAGACGTGCATGTTTAATTAACATTCTTGAAGTCCCTTGCTTCCCTTCCAACAGAATTGCCTCGCAGAAGATCAGGAATTTTCCTCCCAAAGCCCCTAGTTAATACATTGAGACATTCCTCACTTAAGGGGGGAGGGTACGCTGCAGAAAGGCACAAAATTTAGAGAAGGCACACAAAGACCAGGCACAAGAATAAACAGCCAACAATTCCCATCTAGCTGCTGCTGTACACAGAGACAATAGGAATCAGACAATTCAGTCCTGCAGTGCAGTACCGAGTGCAGTATAACCAGTGGGGAAAAAAGCCTTCTATATTGCAGTATTCCGTATAAGCAGTCAGTTTTGTGTCACTTCTATGTTTATGAACTCTACCCAGTTAATAAAACAACCTATCACATCACAACCAAAAATCAGGTATCAGTGATCAGATTTTGGAAAATAAGAAAAAACAAAAACCATGTTATCAAAGGCTTCTGCTCTTCCATCCATCTGCACAGCTAAGTGTCAAACAATCTCAGAGTTTTCTGAAAATCCAACATGCAGCTGAAAGCAGCCAGTAACATCTCCAGCACCTATGCATCCACCTCTCCTGGGAGCACCAACACTAGAAACTCACTGTTCCAAGATGAAAGAGCAGGGTGGCCAGGAAAAAGGGGCTGTGCCCCAGTGGGAGATCCTGGCCTGGCTGCGAGCCCCTCGCAGGGAGGGGCTGGGGGGCCCACGACCAGTGGTGAGGGGGAAGACAGCAAAGGAGGGATACAGACACACAGAAGAAATTGCAGAGATGTCAGAAAGTCAGCAGAGGGGAAGGCAGTAGCACACAGAGCCTACAAAATGCACGTAAGGAGCCCCAAGGCATGAAAAGCGTACCTAACCAAGCTCATATATACGTGCAGCTTCCCGCCCTGTTCAAGCACTTTTAATCAGGTAACTATTTTTTTCTTTTTTCCCCTCCTCCAGAATGTGACACAGCCAATTAACAAGAGTTGTCCAGGTTTATATATTGTCCTTGTTATTGGAGAGACCCCTAGAGCTAACTGAAACCTGAGAAACGTGGGGATGGAGACAAAAAAGTCACGACAAAGACCTCCTTCCACTCTATAAAGTTCTGACCAGCTCTGCTGTTAGCAGAAAGGGCTTGTTGACTGCCACACAAATAGCAAACGTCCAACTCGCAGCTGTCGTGCACACATTTGTAGTGGCATGCACTAATGGTATAACGACTAGGGACATGGCCTTGAATCATCATTTGATGCAGAAGCAAGACAATATTTGCATGAGAAGTAACAAGGTGTGAACTTCAAGCCAGACAACCATAACGCTTTCAGCAGTCTCAGGCAAAGAACAAGCAAGGAGTCTAAAAATCAGGTGGACTTCTGGTAGCATTTCAGTAGTTTCTTAATTCAAAGCACCAAAAAAGGCCATTATGCAAAGCTCTCAGCAAGGTACTTCAGCAGAGCAGTGCCGCATGGCCAGCAGCACCAGGGATGGCTGGAAGCTGTCAGGCTGAAATGGGCCAGGCTTTGCAGGACCAAAGACTGAGACCAGTCAAGTGGGAAACAGGAAAGGTGTGTCCAGGATGCCCACCAGTGCTGCCACGCTGGGCACAATGCTCGCCTGGTTGATGTCGCACCATTCATCACATCTTACATCACAGCATCTTCACCCAAAGCTTCCCCTTCAGTTTGTCAAGGATGGTCAGCTGAGAAAGACACACCCCCAGCACGCTGCAGCTAGGATTGGTCCAGGACATAGTTAAGACACCTTAGTTTATCCCTGAAGACTTCATTTTTTAATCTTCAGATTATTTTCCCTTCCACTCTGATTAGTACTCAGGAGGTAGACTGAATTATAGGTTATATTTCTGTACATTGCTCTTGAAGTAACATAATTAGCCCTCCTTCCTTTTGTTGAAAGAACACAGGTAGATGTAACAGAATCTGCCAAGTCATTTAAATACAAAGTCAAATAAAATAAGACTTGAGTTTACAGAGCACTTGCTTAGGCAATTAATAGGAAGAATCAATGAAGGAAAAAATTGATTATGTCATCTTCCTAAAATAAAGCCTTCTTAATTAAAAAAAAAAAAAGAAAAGCCCGTAAGTCTCTTTCAGAGACATAGGGGAATGGCTGCTAACAAGGCTGAGATTGCTTGTGAAGGACTATGCCTGCAGTCAGCTGGAAGGACAGCCCCGTATTTCCTGAAAGACAGCCTAACCGAAGTCTAGTCCAGCTTGTCCACCAAGGACGGATGGTTTACACTCTCATCACCCTGACAGAAGTTTGTCTAACCTGTCCTTACTGACGCCAATGGTGGAGGCTCCACTGCTTGCTCCAGGCCATCTCCATGTGCTTTGCTCTCCCTGACACCTAGCCTGAAACTTTCTCACTGAAATTTAAACCTATGACTATTTTCTTATCTACTGCAGACAAGGAACAAATTGTTTCCTTCCTCTGAAGGCTGACATGGGAGAAGCTTGTTACAAGTGTTCAAAAAAGACATAACTGTCCTCTCTTCCACTGCTTAATGGCCTGGTATTTCTTACAGAAGATATTTAGCATTTTCCAGAGAGCACAACGTGCCTGCCTTGAATTACGGTGCCCAAAGATCAGATATGACACAGCAATGCTGAAGGAATAGTCCCGCACAATTTCATTGATTTTGCAGGCTGTTTTCAGAATAGCATTCCACCACCGAAACATGCTCAACCTATGATCTCCTCTAATATTTTTTTTTTCTCCATGAAAGCACTACCAAGCCTATTGTCTCCCATTCTGTAGTCAAGTATTTATTACACCTGCTTGCTCAACAGGTATCTGCACTTATTGAATAAAGTCAGTTTTCAACCACACCATCAACTTGACAAGACTATTTGATTTCTGTTCTTGTCCTCCAGCCTACATGCAAGGTCCTCCTAAATTCATCTCCCAGGCAGCATGCCTCTCACACCTATATTTCCAGCTAGTTACTTCCATGTGGCTATGAAACCTATTCTAAAGAGCCTCCGTACTCATCACTTTCCATCAAAAGGTGTTCATCATGGCACTTAAACTCACAGGCCATTCAACTTCATATATTCCTTTCTTAGCATCTGCCTGGACAGTTGACATCCACGATTCCTACCAGCTCATATGCTTTGGAGCTTGTGCTAGTTGCTAATAAAAAGGCAACATCATCTGGTCTTCTCCACACAGTGGTCTCATGGCATCAGAATGATGTTTCAGCCCTTTTTTTCCAATATCGTTCAGAGAAACCCAAAGAGGCCTACCTTCCACCACAGACTCCAGACTTGTAAGCAAACATCTATACACACGTCTCTGACACAGAGGGTAATGCCTTGGTCTTTATTTCCTTGCACATTCTCTATGGAAAGTCGTCCCTCTCGCGGCCATTCCTGTTGCCTGAGTAACTCCTCAGACACCCAGTTCTTATGCTTTTGTTTTTAATCACTGGTGAGTGTCAACAGCAGTTTCCTGCCAAGAAAGCCGCACAACACCAGCAAAAGTAGGGCTGTGTGCATCTACCGCTTGATGAGCTCTGTGAAGGCGGCTCACCTCCTTCAACCTCTCAGCAAGTGACCAGCCCTGCTTTGCCAACCAGAGGTTAGGCAGGTTGGACACGGCTGTTTCAGGTGCCCCCAACAAAAGTGGTGGGTGAGCTTCCCATGAGCTTCAGCATCCTCCTATGTTCCAGGAAGCACTGGCTGATTTGTGCAATAAGGAAGTAATAGGGCAAGAGAGAGGCAAGAGAGGGAAGGGCAGAAGGAAAAGACTTCCTTCCTCCCTGATTTACAGTGGGAGAACAGGTTTTTTTAATTGCATTTTAATTCACAAGAATTAGATTGCAATTTTGTGAAGTGCACCACAGAGCCTATGCCTGAAAGTGTCTGAGGAAGTCATTTTAAGGGTTAGGTACCTGCAATGTCTGTGGGCAGAGGGGGGAAAAAACCCTGGAGTTAAGAACCAGAGAAAGTAAATTACAGACAGCTCAGAAGGACGGAGACTCCTACTTTGCAACAGAGATCAAAAAAAATTCCTCTGAAACTCAACCATATTTCATATCTCCAAAGGCTGAGTGTTACTTAAAGTGTTTTTGGGCAGAAGAAGGATGCATCACACAACAAGAGTTTTCAAACTGCACAGCATTAGACAGCCACCCTGCCCACACACCAGCTCCCTGCGAACACCACCACCTCTTTTTTTTTTTTTGACTTCCTGCCAAAGCACATGAGTCAGAGCATTACTAGGACCTGCACAGCTGCTAGATACCCAGGCTGCTCTCCAGAGATCTGGAGAAAGAATAGTGGGAAGCCCCTTAATCTGCTTTTCCCCCAGCATACCTGGGTTTGGGGACCTCCCAGCTGACAGCAGCCTAACCCAGCAGAAGCATACAGGAACAGCCAAATAACCAAGGACTTCAATATTATGTTTCTTTTCAGAGCAAAAAAACTTGTTCACATCTTAAGACTTGGTTTTAGAAATTAACTATAGCCTGGAAATTTTACACCATGGATTAGTCATGTATTTCTACCCAGCGGCATCATGAACCCAGTCAGCCTGCTTCTGCACAAAGATCATTTCAAAGGTAGAGGTCTATTTCGATATGCCCAGAGCAGCAAGGCTTCTGGAAGATAAATGGGCAGAGTAACACCATACCATTTCCAGACAACTAAATTTTTTTTTTTTTTAAACCTGTTCTAATCAGGCAACAGCACAGGGAGAAGTGACTGTTTCCCCAGCAGACGTTTCCAGGATTCAATTCAAAGAGCAGTTTTCTAAGGTAGTGCCGAATAAGGCTTCAGGTTAACTCTCATTGCAAATATGCCAGTCCCAGGCAGACGTGCTCCTGGAAGACAGGCACCACTGTAAATAGGAAGGGACACGGTGTTCAAATTGCAGCCGTGACTGTAAAGAGGCAAGGTGGGGGACACCTCAGCAGCCAGCCCGCCCCTGGGGATGAGAACCATAGATAAGATGTTCTCAATTCACTTGCTGCCTCATTATTAGTTGCAATTAGTGCAGCTCATGCTGATGCCGGCTCTGTTTCCGATGGGGAAACACACAAAGACGCCAATGGGTGATCCAACGTCACCAAAAATGCTGTTCAAGCAGATGGCCAGGATCTTTTACACCCCTGAACAAGTGTGGCTGAAGCCCCCTTGGCATCTCAGCAGCCTCCACATGCCAGCACAGCTTGGCAGGTGTTTGTAAGGTTGAACACTTCAATCTGTGCCAGTTCACTGTTCACCCTGGCACCTCACAGGTAGGGGTGACATTGGCATCGCAGCCACCCTGCCGCACATACCCCCTTCTCCTCCCTAGACCCCTCTTAGAGTGTTTTGCTTATTCCGTCCTCTACTTCGTGCCATACATCCTGGTCCACGGGCCTTATATTTGTCAGGGAACAGGTTCCTCGCTGCTAATGCCTCTGAGCCCTTTCCCATGCAAACATTCGGTCTTTGTGGCACGACTGAGGTCTCTGACACTCCCCTGGAACATACAGTATCTCAACACTCTCCCTTTGCGCAGAGAAATATCAATAGGGAACACTGAAGGCGATACACCTAATTAAACTAGTTAGCATAAGTAAGCAGTTATAATTATGTCAAGCCAAGCCAGTTGTCAAGGGGGTAACAATCAACCTGGTCTGCTGTTACAGAATGACCACACAGCTTCGTGCATGCCAGAACCAGCAGGCTCAGGGAACTCCATTAGCAGTAGTTTGCAACAGCCAGTTGTCTCCAAAATGAAGGATTAAACATACCTTTTCTTTTTTTTTTCCTACATCTAGTAATAAATATTTACAAATATAGTAACAAAATAGAATTGTAATAAATTAGCAATGTAACCCTATATTAAAGCATTCACATACCTCTAAATCTAGACTAATAGCAGTTTACCTTGGAAAAATAAGTTACAGGTGCTAATTATACTGAACTGATATGAAGCCCTATAATGCAGGAACTTGAATAGCCATTTTAAATAAAAACCTCATGGTTTAGACAACACTACCTGTACATTCTAGACCTCAGATTTACTTGCCATAGCAGTCAATAGTCACCTTCCACTGCCCAGATGACCCATATTCCCTGCAGAGCATATACATGAGGTAAAGTAAAAGAACTGGCTATCCAAAGGAATTTTCCAGGCAGAACAGATTCTCTCTGGCTCTTTGCCCATTGAACCTACCCCTGTTCTTCAGAGACCCAAAGGAGAAAAATGACAGCAGATGAGCTTTTATTCTTCTGGCTGATATCTGATCTAATGGCCCAAGACATTCAGCAGAATTATAAAACAGTAAGTGGCTCACCCCCAAGTACTGGAATTAATCCTAGGATCCTGACAGCTCCTCACTATGAGGTCCAGCAGCCTCTAAAAAGATGACTCAGGCTTTGAGCCGGGAAGCACTGAGTCACAAAGCACATAATCATTGGCGTAATGACTTGGGCTCCCTGCTTGGCCCCTCACATGCCCCCTGCACCACCACCCACCTCACCACCAGCAGCTCCTTCAGCAGCAGGCACCGCACAGCCGTGCAGGACACCTATTACAATCAGCAAGTGAAGTTTCACAAACTTTTATTAGCACCAGGTGTTTCTGCAGCAAGATCTAGAAGATGACTAGCCACTGGTAACAAACAGCACGGGCCTAGCTTCGCTGCCTGTTCTCCAGGGGGGACACTGGTCTTCCCGCTGAGGAGCGGCAAACCCAGCACTAACAGATCTACACAGGGTTGCCGCACACTGCTTGAATCTTGGATGCGACTGTACTGTCATCGTTCAAACACCACCATTCAGAGGGCTGGCCAAAACCATCTGATGAAACCATCTCATTCATATAGACTGACAATGTCCCTTACCAGCTACTTTCCGTGGGAAACGTAAAACAAAAATCAGACATATGCAAGACAGGCAAGCTCTCTCAGCCACCACACTGGGCAGGGGAGAGCTGAACGTGAAGTACCAGAGCCACGGGAGTGATGTTGAGGAACGTGAGCCTCCTGCTCAGCCCGTCGAAATAAGAGACTGGGTCTCATGTTTCTCCAGCTGCAGCTGCAAACGGAGGAACTTCCAAAAGTTCAGCTATATTCTCTAGTAGGACAAAGTGCTAGCACTTGAGGCAGAAATGCCTTGCTGCCAGCTCTCCTCATGGTGCTTATAGGCTTTTCTCACAAGGGTTTGTCTCACCTGCTGAACCTACCTCAGATACTGTCAACTTACTGCTGCATGGAAAGGGAAACAACATGAAACCGAATAAGCCAGAAATATGATTTAAAAAGGAAAAGCAAGACTCTGGGGCTGATGCAAAAATCTATTGCAAGAGAACACCACAGAAGAGAGACTTTGACTCAAGCTATAGAGCAAGTCTACTTCAAGCTACCAGACATTCCATCACAACAAAAGCAGTGCTGTCATCTGCCTTGCCAGTAATTAACTACATTTTTGGGGATTGTAACGCATCCGAGATGGACGTGCAGTTTTTACCTACCGTTTCTGTTACCATCACCTTGTTGTTATCCTGGTTATTAGCCTCCTCACCTAAGGCACGAGCAAGAACTATACTATACAATCACTAAATGTGATCGGGCAGTTTATAAACATTGCACCAGTTCAGAGCAGTTCTGACAGTTACGGTATAACTACAGAGTAAATACGAACTGTACTCTTTCAAAGGCAGAAAGATAGATCTCAACAGATGATAAAGCATCTGGAAAAAGGAAGAGTGGAGAAAACCAAACAAATCTCTACAGAGAACTTTGAATAAGAGATTATTTTTTTCTTTGTTCCCTTTAATTCAGGCTATCAATTTCAGGAGGAAAAGTCCATCAGGAGGTTACAGATAAGCAGAGCTCTACTTTTTAGATGTATGTAACATTCATTTGGCCACTCACTAGAACACTGGATAGGTCTCCAGAAAGTTAGTATTTTCAAGTGTGCAAAACTCAAGGACTTCATACAGAGCATCAGGAAAAGATAGCTTCCAAGCAGTTTCAGAAAGAAATTCCCTGCGAAACAAACTAATATTAGAAAGGAGTGCAGAAAACAAAGAAGTATTAGCTAGAGACAAGATAATTACAAGAAGTTACTGTCTTGTCTTCCATAGTAGTAAAACGCAACAGTTCCTTCACTGAAAGCCCATGGGTTCAATATTAAGTCCAAGCCAGGGCATAAATCCAGCTAGCATGTTGGACTAGCACCATTTTGTATCATCCTCAGATACCTGAGCTTTCACTTGAAGTATTAAAAACTGTTTCTAACTGATCTGGTAACCAAGGGAACATCAAGAACACGGGCTAGGCAACTGATTCAATATTTAATAAACACATGCAGCCCTCACTGTCACATCTAAGCATTTAATTCCTTGTCTCGTCGTCTCAGGGCAGCTCCCATGGGGCAGATGGGACTGAACTACAAAAACTCAGAAACAGAGCCACTCATTGTGCTGCTGACCACTGTAATGAGGCCTTGCTGACTATTTTTAAAAAAATAAAAAAACACCACATATAATCTGCAGGTTACACATAAAAGAAGACACTGATGCATCACAAGTAGCAGCGTCGGCAACAAATGCATGCAGGTAAATAAAGGCCTCCTTCTCCCGGATCATGAGCTGTCCTGTCTCATTACCCTCCTGAGGTATCCCCCCTTCTCTCCAGGCAGTATGGCATCCATCCCTGTCCATCCCCTCCCAAACCACCGCCAGCTGCTAGCACTCAGCTTCCTTTCCCCAGAGTCCCTCCAGCTGGGCCACCTCAGCACAGGATCCAGCCCACATCAGATGTAGGGGCCTGAGAGCTGGCACAGAAGAAAAGGGAATGTCCTGAGGAGATGGACCTGTGGCAGCACCAGCATCTGGCCAACCGTTCACATCTTCATCACTCAAGCACTCAATTATATAGTCTGTTTCTGGTATAAACCTACTGATCGTTCAAGAACTTACATAGGAGAACCTGAAAGCTTTTGAGACTACTGCATTGTGACACTAAAGACAAAGTAATGCAACTTCAGAAACCTTCTGTCCTGATAATGCAGACTTTGAAAGCCCCAAGCTTCAGAAAGACATGCTCAAGCTGATCACAGAGCCATCCAACATCACCAGGATTGAGATAGAGGGGCAGTGCTTAAGAACCTTTCTGCAAGCGCCTGCAGCCAAGAGCAAGAAAACACCACTGTCCGTAGGGAGTTTGTGGCCAAAGTCTTTGCTATGTATATTAGACTCCTCCACTTCTTTGCAGATACATCAGGGCAACCCCAGTTCACTTAGCAACAGAGCAGTGAGTATGGTTTTTGGCATCAGGAAGATTCAAATTCACTTTCTGCATCTCCTGGCAGGTTGCAGAAGACCCTCTTTGAATAAATGGATTTCCACAGGAGTAGAGAGGGTCTGTCTTTACAATTCTAGCACTTCATTGAAAGATTGGTCAAGCCATTACTCCCCTCTCCATTTTCTTTGGATTTAAACCCAAATTTCACATGTTTCCGAAGTGAGTGTCCTAATTACGTGGAAACAAACTCTTCTGCTTTTATCTCCAGGTCTCATGAAATCTTACCCAGGACATATTCACCCTTCATTAAAGGTAGTTGTTTCTTATTTTGTGAAACCCAAAACAATTGCTCCAGGTGAAGTGAATGGCTCCATTCATGGAGCATTAACCTGGATAGGATTTTAGTATCAATACTGTTACATTAATCATGTCACTGTTCAAAAGCAAGGAATGAAAACAAATCTTTTTAGTGAATCATCTGCATAATTTACTGAAAATAGTTGACTGTAGTTCAGAAGCGAACAGACTGAAGGACTACCCCAATTTTCCTTATCTTCTAATTGAGAAAGAGTCAAACAGAAGCTGATGAAGAATTTTAGATGCTTGAAATAGGAAACCAAGCACTGGATGTAAACAGGGAAGGGTAACATAGCATGAGAGGGGAGGAGTGGTAGAGCTGCAACATTCACGGCTGGCCCGTGTTTATTACATAGGTAGAGTTTGGAAGACCATTATCACACCTCCTTTCCAAAAGGCACCACAAAGTGATCCGCTAATGAATTCAAGTCATTACAGTACGAGAAAAAGCAGGTCATCCAACCTGTACACATGGGTTGCGTCATGCCCTTCCCTGTTCCCTTCAGATACACAGCCGAATTACAGACCGTGCCACCAAACGCCGTGACCCGCTTGGCCGGAGGGAAGCGCAGAGAGCCCAGCCGATCTCCATCCGAACCCCGGCTCCCGTCAACAGCCACGAACCCCCACAGGCCCGGGCAGCCGCCGTGGCACACTCCGGGCAGAGCTCCCAGCCTGGGCCGAGCCTCACCCCACGCGAGACCAGCGAGGAGCCGCGGGTCGGCGGAGCACCCCAGCCAGGGCATCCTCGGGTGGGGATGAGATCCGCGGTAAATGGAACCGCGCTCCCAGCCGCTGCCCGCGGGAAAACGTGCGTCCCGGGGTGAGGCAGCGCTGCCGCGGAGCCCCCCCAGGCCCCGCTGCAGGCAGAGCCCCCGCTCACACCGATTATCCCATTTCGGGGGCGCCAGCGATGGGGCGTGAGCGGAGAACCCCAGAAACGCCTCCCCGCTGGGGCCGGGATGATGCCGGGCTGCGGCCCCGCGCAGCGCTCCCCGGCACCGGCGCTCCCCTCGCAGCCCGGCCCCTCCATCCCTCCTCCCGGTCCCTCGCTCGGGCAGGCGGCGGGATGGAGGGGGGGGGAGCGGGCCGCCGAGCCCCGGCGCGCACGGCCGCGGGGGGCGGCTCTGCTGAGTCACGGCCGGGCCCGGCCGCCCCCCGCGGCACTCACCTGCGGGCCGCGGCCGCTCCGCACCCCGTTGGGGGGGCCGCGGCCGGCGGCTACCGGGCGGCGCTGCACGCCCGCGCCGTTGCAGGCGCCGCTTTCACGGGCTCCCTCCGCGGGGTCGCCGCCGCCGCCCTCCTCGCCGGCGGGGAAGAGCCCGCAGCAGCGCTGGAAGCGCGCCACAGGCTGGGAGCTGCGCAGGGTGCCCAGCAGGCGGGCCATGCTGCCGGCAGCCTCCGCGCACCGCTCCGCTCCGCGCAGCCCCGACCCGCGCAGCGCCC
>VFFE01008255.1:1758620-1786585 GCA_008921705.1 Burhinus oedicnemus | reverse complement strand
CACAGGTGCGGCGCCCCGCCCGGGAGCGCCCCCTGCCGGCCGGGCTGTGGGACACACACCTCCCCCCCGTGCCCCCTTCCCCGGCGGCAGTAGGAAACCTGGCAAGTTCCTCTTTTTTGTCGTTTTTCCTCCCGCGGCGACCCCGATAAAAAAAATGAATATAATCTCCTTTGAGATAAGGACAGCCCGCTCGCTCAACCGAAAGATGAAACGCCCTGAATCTCACCAGGAGTTTCAGGATTTCCCTGGAAAACACTTAAACATAGAATCATAGCATCGTAGAATCATGGAATGGTTAGAGTTGGAAGGGACCTTAAAGATCACCTAGTTCCAGCCCCCCTGCCATGGGCAGGGACACCTTCCACTAGACCAGGTTGCTCAAAGCCCCATCCAACCTGGCCCTGAACACCTCCAGGGATGGGGCATCCACAGCTTCCCTGGGCAACCTGTTCCAGTGCCTCACCACCCTCGTGGTAAAGAATTTCTTCCTAACATCTAATCTAAATCTACCCTTTTCCAGTTTAAAGCCATTACCCTTCATCCTATTGCTACATTCCCTGGTAAAGAGTCCCTCTCCACCTTTCCTGTGGAAGGCTGCTATAAGGTGTCCCCAGAGCCTTCTCTTTTCCAGGCTGAACAATCCCAACTCTCTCAGCCTGTCCTCATAGCAGAGGTGCTCCAGCCCTCTGATCATCTTCATGGTCCTCCTCTGGACCAGCTCCAACAGGTCCATGTCCTTCTTATGTTGGCTCCAGAGCTGGACACAGTGTTCCAGGTGGGGTCTCACCAGAGTAGACTAGAGGGGCAGAATCCCCTCCCTCGCCCTGCTGGCCATGCTGCTTTTGATGCACTCTCTCAGGTGTAAAACATACCCTGGGCTGGCCCCATTTCATTTTGTCCCATCTTGGAGCCAGCATTTCTTTTTCCTCCTGAATATTTACACATATATATTGTATACATACGCATGTACACATACACATGTAAGCACACACCTCTAAGAGTTTTCTCCCTTAAATACAGCTATGGATTTTCCCACAGAAAGAGAGGAGTTACCATTTGGAAGATATCCCTCAAGCTCTGGGGCTGCAAAACTTGCCCTGGATGATGCTCGCTGATATCTGCTCATGAAACATTAAGGACCTTGGTTTTGTTGGTGTATTTGATTTTTTAGAACGGCCCATTTCTATGCCCAGAAATATATTTTGTACAAAGATTGCAAAATCATCATTCGCTCAATGTAGGCATATTGCAAATTTGTTCCTTTTTTCCCCTCTCTCAAATACCCCAAATTATCCAGGATTGCATCCAGGCTTCTTTTTCTAGAGCCATTGAAAACCAAAGCCATGCTCCTTGGCTTTTTAGAAAGTTGGTTTGTCCCCGTGCCATTGCGTGTGCTGACTGTGGGAGATGCTCGCCCAGCCTCTGCAGGCGCCGGCGCTCTCGAGGTGGCAGGGTCATCTCCTCGCCCAGTCCCAGCTGGGGCCAGGCCAGGTCCACAGCCACGGGCAGGGAGGCCTCCGCAAGGAGCTACAGGGATGGGTCTCCTTCACTTCCACCCTGACGCTAGGGTGGGCTCCATAGATCCCATCTCATTGTTTCGGGTGATTCATTTTCTTTTATCTTCTCAAAATGTAATCTTCTACCATGCGAGGTTTGCCCAGCCACGGCTCCGGGTGACACCATGTCTCAAGTGCTTTCCTCACTGCTTGTGGGCGCACGCACTCATGCATGGCGTGATGACAGGGCTGCAGCTCGTTTGGTGGCAGAACCAGTTCACGCAGGCTGCGGAGGCAGGCTGCCCGCTCCGCCTTGCTTATATGTTTATATTGTTTACTTGCAGGAATTATTCGTTGTTTGCTCCTGGTTTTGGTTTTTGATGGCAGTGCGATGTATTAGGTGCACTCATAAGTACCTGGGAAGTTTTTCTGTTCTTTTTCCTGTTTGTCGGCTATGTGAAACATTCACAGGTGTGGAATTTCAATTAAAAATTGCATTTATATTTCTTAATTCCTTTTACATAGAGTGACTTCAGTAGAGCTAGACGAGTTTGATCCATAGTTCCTTCGTGGTTATTTTCATTGTATTACAGAAAGAGCCTTCAAAACGATTTCATTCTTATTTTATCCACCTATATGACGATGTGTACAAGAGTTTTTAACATGTTAATTTGAAGAGTAAAACTACAGCCCTGCTGGTGCGGCTAGGAGTTTTGCCGCTGATGCCGGTAAGATAGGATCTGATCCAGAGACATGGCGTAAAGCAGGAAAGCAGGAATGAAAGTGCATGGCTGGGGCCAGCACTCTGTAGATATTTTAAAACATCTCTTTGTCAACCACAAGTCAATATTTATCTGATCTGCCTACATACTTGTGTCTCCCCATTGTCATTATAATACTGCCCAAGTATTAAAATAGAACTAACAATTTGTGGCCAGCTTCTACCTAATTCTTCTTCAGGCAGACGCTTAGGTTAGTGGGAGCGTGCCTCAGTGAGGACATCAGCATCCCACTGGTAAGAATTCAGAATGACTGAGATTTTTTTTTCCGAACTTACTCTAAACCTAACAGAGCCCCAAAAAATTTTAAAAAAGGAGGGGGGGAGGAAATTCTACCTCTTGTTAATTTTAATCTGCCTTGTCCACGTCTTTGAGCACTCCAGTTTGTCTTTATTCACTAAAGCAAAAAAGAGTGCGGGGGGAATCTACTTTTAAGAATTTACCATTGTCTTGACATTAGCTTAATACAGCTGTGACTTTAGATTGTGTTAGTAGATTAATTTAGCAGAGGCGTTCCCACAGAACAACTGCATGCGGTTTTACCCCCCTGTTTCCTTACGCTAGCTTGAGTAGCAAAGCGTTAGACACAGCCAGGCCTAAGAGACCTTCCCACTGCTGTGTGGAATGGGGAACACCAGACCAAGACAGCCCTCTCGCCGTACGGGGGAATCGGCACGCGGATACGGACCACCTGGGAGTGGGAGGAAAAGCAAGGCCAGAACTGCAACGTCACCAAAACCAAACGCAACTTGGGGTCTGAAGCGTGCCAGATCTGAAGGGACTTTAGGAATCCCTTCAGTCAAGACTGCAGGGACCCTCCGTCTCTGCAAAATCAGGCTGCGTGTGGAAAGGATGCTGCCTGTCATCTCTAGCTTAGAAATGAGCTGACCCTAATTAGGTTGGAGGCATGGGGGCATTTTACAAAGGTGGGGGGGGGCACAGGGGTGCAAATATCCAGCAAAAGGGATTTGTGGGAATGCCTGGAGAGGCCATGTGCCCAACACTCATTGAATCAACACGAGCAATTGTAAGCGGTACGTAAGCTGATGACGGAAGTCTGTGACCACTTTATTTGCGAAGGAAGGTGAAGGAATTTGTGAAAGTTATGTTCCGAATATAGACTGATTTCTGGAATGAAAGAAACATTTCAGGTTCAGTTTAGGATGCAAAGAGAACTCATTGATGGCTTTTGGACATTTTCTTAGGAGGATAATGATCAATCTGCTCAATCTGCTGTACCACCTCCTCTCAACCAAATGGAAACCATCTGGCAAATGCAAACCGCATTCATCAGGGGAGCAGAGGTTTCCCCAGACTTGCGCTCCTGCAGCTTTACGGAGAAATGGCAGTGGAATAGCAGAGAGACACGCAACTTGGGCTGCCTGATGGCCCCACGCAGGACACGCTTGTTTCCAGGCATGCTGCTGGCAATGCCACCTCCTGCCTAGCCAGTACCTAACAGACACGGGCACGACCTCAGGATACAGCAGCCTGGTTTTGGGGGACTGGGAAGAGGGAAACAGAGATACTTCCAGGATGGAACAGAGGATCATGGGAAGGACCGTAGCACATCAGTGGGAGGTGTTTGGGCCACAAAGAGGATGGAGGGTTCAAGGAGAGAACCAAGGGCAGAAGACTGACTATTGCAGCGGAAAGTGCCCGGTAACGTGGAATAAAATTCTATAGGAAGCTCGTTTTATCGTTTGCACTGCTCATGGAACAACTTGTTTATTCTTGCTCAAAGCAAGATTATGGATCATTCCTCTTCTATTCCCCCTATAGAACAATGCTCTAAGCGCCTTTTCCTGAGACCTACCTCACAGTATCTCTGATGGACAAGAAAAATACTCAGGATTTGGCTCCTTGAAAGATTTGTTTTAGAAAAAAAACCACAAAAAAATTAAGAACTGTCCCATGCTTTGTATGCCCCATACCGGTTTTCTGACATTTAGAAAGGCAGTTTTCTGTAAAACCAGTGGAAGCAACATCACTGCAAAGGACTAGATGAGTAGCATTCTGAGAGTGTTTAGAAGAAGCTATTTATAAATTGTCTGGCTGCAAACAACATTTTTAAAGCTTTAACTGGTGAAACTACCTCATCTAGGGCCAAAATATCTCACTAATAGCCGGTCAGCATTCAGCTACATTTTCACAAGAGAAGAAAATCACCTCTGGGCTGAGGATAAACGTGAAAGATGAGAATACAAAGGGTAACTTTTGAGAAAGCTGAAAATAGGGCCTTGCGCTGAAACCATTTCCTTAACAACAACGGGTGTCACTGTCATGACAGCGGATAATTTTGCCTCCAGCATCAACAAAGCTAAGAGCGAAGCACAAATTCCATTACTGGGGGTGGATAACGATGCTAGGGAGAACAGAGCTGAGTTTTCGGATGCCAGCGTGAGTTTGCAGTCCTGACAGCCAGATGAATCTTGTTTTGACTTGTAAGCTGAGGGAATGGGTCTGAAGGAGCAAATACGAGCATAACTTCTACAGGTGCTCTACAGACAACAACACGTTACGCTGTGGAGGATCGTGCTTAGTTACTTCGGCTGACAGCCCTTTCAGGTGGCGGTGGGTTATCAGTTATACACACAAATGTCAGAACTGCAGTTTTCCAAACAAACGAACACAGAGATGACGTGAACATGGACAAACTGAAGACTTCACTGAAACTGCCGTAGAGTAGGCACAGAGCCACTGCATTATGAGATGTCTCTGGTACCAGGGGAAGAGGACTTGCTAACATCTTTAATCCTGAGAGGGACGATGAAGATTTAACAAGGTAGAGCTATAAACACCAGCGCGCTGTGACCGGGGACACACAGAGTGTGACGGTGGGATGGGGGCTGTGCCAGAGGGAGGGCTGGGACTCAACTTATGGTTTGGTGCGATCCCCCTTCTTCATCATTTGAAGACACTTACGGCTAGAAGCAGAAACACTTTGGCTATGCAGTGAAAACAGAAATCCCACCAACTCTTCAGTATCATGGCACTTTGTATTAAAACAGGTTTTGAACACATTTTTTTTCCAAGCTTCACCCCATATATTTTCATTATCCTCAGTCATTTTCTCAACGTGCTTAAAGCCCAACTCTTACTTTCATCTTCCTTCACCATTTTTGGGCAATTTGCATTTTTCACTGTTTATAATACAAAAGAAACTATTAAAATTTGTATGGTTTTACTACCAAAAGTTCTGAGTACTCTTTTTATAAGATCCTTGCATTTCCATTTTATTTAGTTGACACGTGACTGAACACGTTATTTTGGATCTGAGACTTTTGTACTGATTGTCAGACGCAACCACCCACTAACCTCACAGGGAACAAAATGGAGCTTTCTCAGTTTAGCTGGAAGAACTGCAGATTTGGAAGTAAGGTGAAGAGATGGCAAAGCTCTGTAGAAGGTGCCCTTAGAAACCAATGTATGAGGGACTATGGTTTTCACAGCACCTAAATATTTTGCTTTTGATTTAATGCATATCAAAGTTCAAATAAAATTCATTCTGAAGAAATCTTAGAAACAAATCTTTTGCAACACACTTCAATAGAGAAAGAATCACAGTTTCACCAGGCTTTGCTCTGCAGCAGTAGGAATGGTCTTGTGTCTGCAACGTAAAGCCACGGATAGGTACAATTCTCACTGAATCTCTCTCAGATTTGGCCTCCATTTGAGACGTAACAACATAAACCAGCTTGATTTTGCACAACAGGGCTTCACACAGCTGTAACGAGTCTCAAGCCTGCATGTTTTGTATGCTTTTTCTGACTATGAGAAAGTGTTTTCCATGTGAATATCTTCGTTAGTTTAACCGAGCAGTACAGCAAGATTGGAACATGTTTCTGTAATACCTCTGCAGCCTTCAACACACTGAACACATAGCTGATTGTCTTTGCACAGATGGTCTTAAAAACATAAAGCTCCAGCACACAGCACGTGCTAAATATATGTCAGTCCTTTAGGGTCCAGACTGCTCATCCACTCACATAACTTTAGGCACAGGAAGAAATGGAATTGTAGACGAATGTTTTTATAATTCTCACATAATTTTATTATAAAATCCTTACTATATACATGGTTATATTTTCAGTTTTAGAGAATGTAGGTACAAAAGCAAAGTGAATTTGAGAACTTGGGGGGATGAAAGCATCTCCAAAAGCTGCAAGAAAGAGAATGTGCTGAAGCTGCTGCTGCTGTCTTGGGTAGGAATAATTAACTTTTCTGTTTGCAGTGTAAGTAACCAGATAATGCTATGTAATTGCTTATGATTTGCGTTGCTTGAAATGGTATTGCTAATTTCCAGCAATGATTAGCATGTCATTTAAATAATTATTCTGCACCATATCATTTGGACACTTCAATTGCACGCACATCTACTGTGAAATTCTTAGAGGTGTTCTCAATGTTTCAAGTTATTTGTAGGCTATACCATACCTTGGCTGTTTCAGTGTTTTGGGAAATAACAGCAGAAGAGAATTTAATAATGCTGTGTTTAAGTAACAAACATTAACTCCTAAGAATGTTTAAAAGCTTGACTGTCATAAGAGTTGACCTTTCTGATTTTATTTACAATTCCGTATCTTAGCTCTCTCTAAAAAAATCTGATTATCTCAACAGCAGTCTAGGCCTAAAATGGTGAAAATTTGTCTTTCTTTGGGGTTGACTTTTGCCTTGATGCACTTGAAACCACAGAAAGGTTTCTAGCGTTTTTGAAGGCGGTGCTCACACTGCTGCCTGGCGCGTCTCCGCTTACAGCAGTCAGCGCCTGGGCTGAAGGGATGACACAAAGACAAGGGAACTGGGCAGTCAGGCTGACGGTGCACCTTTACTGCAGAGACGTGGTCACTGCTGGAAGGGCTCAGCTGAACAAACATCCTTTCTCTTTGCTTGTTTTACTCTGAGAAATCTCCTGGCATGCTATCTTAAATAAACCCTCATTCAGCATGTAGAAAAACGGTGACAACATGACAGCTCTTGAGTACTTATTATCAAATACAGCGTAATACCCTGCTTTTTACACTCCCTTGTCTTTCAAGCAAGCTATTATTCCAGAAAGGTCTGTTTTGCTCTGAGCCCATGTGTGCAGAAGGAAGCCTGAACACGGTGTGTTGTCTTTAAGCAGCCAACTGCTAACAAGCAGCTCACACCCAGCACGTACAAAACTGAGCAAAGACTGCAGGAGAGGAGCTGCTGATTTTAATCACATACCTTTCCTGGAGGAAAAGTCATGGATACTCACTAGTGATGGGGAGCAGCAGTTTATCTTGCCCTGGCAGAGACCAATTCCAAAGGCCCTTTGTGCACTGCACGGTTTTCCATGGTTCTTTATCCTGTTCAGAGCTGAGGATGGGTTTGAAAGGTAGGTGCCTCTCCATCCTGCCCCTTCACAGCTTCTTCCTCATGGCACCTTACCTATAAGAAACCTCCTGCCATCACTTTTGAAGCTGCAGCATTGTGTTTTCTAAACGTTGATTGCTGTGGCATGAGTCACTGCTGCCAAACACTTGTTAGGAATGCAACAGACTGAGAGCATTTCTTTCTTTCTTTCTTTCCTCTAAACTGTTTATTTGCAGTATGGAGCTGGGCATTGCCGGAGCTGGGCATTGCCAGTGCAGGTTAACCTGGCCATCAGCAATGGTTCGGTCCCTGCAGAGACTCGGCCAACACAAAGCTTCCTGAGACGGGCAACAGTGGCTTTTGCTGGGAGCTGCTGACTTGTGAAATACTTTTTTTTCAGGTAATTTATGAGTTTCAACAAAAAGTCTGTTCAGGACTTAACAGTGCAGAGAAGGAAGGGTGGAAGTGGAAAATGAGCAATGAAATGGATTGAGGCTAGTGCAGCCAGTTCATAGATTTATTTTGTCTTTAGTTCATAGATTTACTTTTTTTGTATGCATGGACTTTGGGTAACTAATGCTTTTTAAACCACTAAAAAGTATATGCTCAGTCAATTCATTCAACTATGAAGAGCTTTGAAATTCTCCTTTTCATTCTACTGCCACCCACATTACAGATGTCATCCTAAAACCATAAATAGCTCTTGGGTTTTTTGCTTTATTTCTACTATTTACATGACAAACCTTAATGTCATTGATCCTATTTTAAAGACAGCAAAAAATCCCACACCCATCTGTCAACGTTTTAACATTGATTGACTGGCAGTAAACCAAGAAGGATACATATGTATATATTTTATGGTAGAGTAGATAGAACCAATCATTAGGAGGTCTGACAGCATTTGCCTTGATTCATTAGAAATCATACAAGTTATCCACTTCAAACACTGGAAGCTATGAAATGAACTGTACAGGGCAGTAAGAAAAAACCCTTTATATTCTGGGAACTTGCCCCAATTCTAGCAATGAATACTCAGCTACAGACGACGCAAGGGTACTGCTATCCTTACATATGAATAAGTGAATTTGAGATTACTATTTCTTTCAGGTGTCACCAGCCTGTTTCCAGAGCCTCGGGCTGTCCTGCCCTGGCCTTCTGAAGCAGTTTGCAACCCCTTAAAAACGTGACCATCTTCAGGCCGGGGTAAGGAAGGAATGAAAAGGGATCCATAAGGAAGACAGAAATATAGGGCTACCCTACACTTACAGACCTCTTGGGGAGACATCAGTGAATTCAGACGCAGGCAGACTGAGGAGATGGCTTGCCTGGGCAGCTCCCTCATCCCTCTTCAGAATGGAGTCATCATTGATCCTTCACCTCTAATAACTCATAGCAGGAGCAATTTTCTACTGTGCCTTACTCTCAGAGCAAACATTTTGCTGTTGAAATGTATTTAAATATCTCCAAATGGCAAGCATTTTCAATATTTTTTGCAGGAAAGAAACATGGCCATACTCTGTCATCTCCCTTTAATGCAAACCCAACCGTCTGTACAGCTATTTTAATAATCTTGATTTTTAACTATTTGAGCAAAAATATTTCCTCTGCATCAAATTGTTGAATATCAGATGTCATCTGAGAGGTGGCCGATCACACCTGACAGGAGGTGCTGCACCCTCTGACTGGGAGGGTGTATGTTACAGCAGCGTTTACAGTGCTACAGCCTGACCTGTGGCGCTTGCACGGACACTGTGCAAGTCAACAAGACTTGAGACATCCATTGATTGTTTTAGAGAAGACATCCATGCCCACCCTGTTATCCCTATTTATTTGTGCTCATTTGGAGAATATCCATTCTTTTGAAAGACAATGGCAGCACCTACAGATCTGTTAACTGTGATTGTTGACCGTCCACTGTGGATCATACATCTGGCTGGCACCTTTCCTGGCAATGGCTGAAGAGAAAGTGATGTTTTAACTCCTTTCCTTAGCGGTTATGAGGTCCCTAGCAGTGCAAGACTTGACAGAAGTTGCATTCCTTGGGTGCTTTCTTGCATTAACATCTACAAATCTGAACCACGACTATAACTCAGTGTCCATGCTTCTAGCAGAATTAATATAGAAACTTTGGATGAGCTTCTGAAATCATATTTGAAGTCTCAGATGGTCAAAGAGACAAGACTATAGAAATAAACAAAACAAAAAGATTGATCTAAATACATTGGGTAAAAATATTTCTCTGAGATTACGGGATGAGGTTTTTCAGGGTAGAAGTGTTTCCAGAGACCTGAAGTGGCCCTAAGAAAATTTCTCCCAAATATGGTATTTTTCTCTCTACACAAAAAACAGTCAGTATAGATCACATCTCCCAGAATAAGATATATGATGATTTCTAGCATGAAGAATGAATTGCCTCTTCTGCTGTTGATAAAATCATCCAAGGGTCTCTTTTAAAGTAACTGCCAAACCAAGCTTGTTTTTCACTGATTTTATAATCTGCATATGAAAGACTTGATCTGGAATGGGACCTCAGCCTGGCTTCCGATTATATTCCCTCGGGTCTAAAAGTGGAAAAATTATGCACGCAGGGCCTGATTCTGTACTCACTAAGGAAGGTGCAAGTAGGGCAACTGCAATGAAACCAATGGAATTCTTCCAAATTGGCATTCACTAGTGGGAGTACAAATTTAGTCCACATTTTTTGTGGGGAAAATAATTGTGAACCAAAAAAAAAAAAAAAGGCAATTGAATCCATTTACAATTATTCTTACTCATAAAACTCAGGAACCATATACTCTTCAATTAGAGTAATTTAGATTTCAAATTAGGATGAAGGAATCTCTTTCTTGACTCGGCTAGAACTGCATTTTTGGCTAATTGGAGAGTTTTCTCTTCAAATGTAACATCCTGAGTTCTCACCCCCATCAGAAAGGCATCACAGTTGTTAGTTGTTTTTGTTCCAAAATATTTAATATCTAATCAACCCATTAGAAACAAGCTTCTCATCTTCCTTTCCAATATTACGAAAATGAGTGGGCCAGGAGAACAGACTATGCAGCAGGAGTATGCCAAGTAACAAATCAGATATCCCTTTCCTTCTAGACTTACAGTCACCCTTGGCGGGGCGAGTTTAGAAGTTGGCAGCATCCCTTTTGGCAGTCTCCGTCCCCTTGTAATGCTGGAGATCCGTTCACTGTGTCTGAGTCGCTTGGCTTGTTCAGCACAGTCAATTAGACTGCTATTGTATCCCCTCTAAGCCGCCTCTTCTGGAGGTTGGGGAGTCCTGGTCCGTTGGGTTTCCTTTGCAAGGAAGCTGTTCCCAGTCTCTGGTCCTTCTTGCTCTTCCCGGAACACTTTCCTTCCTAGTTCGCCTTCCTAGAGAAGAGCCACCAGAAGCGCACGCAGTGCTCAGTACGTGATGGATGCAGTGGCAAAACGATGTTTTAATTGTTCCTAGTTTACCCCTAATGCTTGGTTGCCTTTTCTGATTGATACCTCTTTTAAAAGCAGAGGCTGGGCTCCTCCGGGGTTACAGAGATCCAGGTAGGGAATGCAGAGGCTTCCAGGAGGTGGGGAGAGCAGGGGGTGGCGAGGGTGGCACGCAGCCCTGCCACTCCGGAGGCAACCCGATTTCTATATCCCCTTTACAAGCTACCTTACCTCAGGTGAAGCTTATGAAGTTTCTTCTCCCTTACACAGGCACTTCTTGAGCGCAAAGCTGAAATACCTCTACAACAGAAAATAATAGAATTTGAAACTAACCTTGAGCCCAGAGAAATTGATAGAAACAGTCCCTTAGGTTTCAGCTAGCTTTAGGTCAGATTTTAGGTTCAGGTCAAATGATTTTTAAATTTGTTGTTTCTTGTGAGAAGATGTTAAAGTTTGCCTAAAAAAATAAGAAACTCTCATGTGCTCACTTCAAAACAAACAAACAAAAACTTTTAATATCTGAATATAGGCAATATTATGAATGCAAAAATCGCCAAATCTTTCATCTGTTTCTCATTCTGATTAAAATTGATTTAAGCACACATACATAATATTGTGGTCTGAGCAACAGTAGTTGTTTCCAAGCTGTCTTAAAAACTATGTCCCTGTCATTATCATGGATAAGACCTTGTCCCCTTTGAAGCTGATGAAAGAATTCTTACCAGCTTCACTGGATCAGGATTTTACTTCAGAGACAACCATCCCTATTTTAACTCAACGTTACCAATGATATGCTGTAATAAAAGCAGTAGCTGAAATGTGTACTGTGTATTTTAAACAGAGGTCCCAGAGCACTAAATAATCTTTTAAAGTGATTCCATATAGGAAGCACTTTTCTTTCTCAGTACAATGCAAGGACAATTTGGGTAGCAGAAAGTGCCTAAGAGCAAATAGCTATGTGGGTATTCACTAATTACTCTAATCACCATTATTAGTAATTATTAATTTTGGCTATATTTTCCCACAGAGCTGCTTTAATGTGGCCTGCATGGCCATAACGCTTAGCTAAGTTTAAGCCCCAAGGTGCCACATGAGGCACAGCAGTCCCGAATCCCGAAATGTGCTGCTCTGCAGAGATCTGTCTCCTTGTGGAGGCTGCTGAGGCAGCATGCTGCACCAAGCAAGCCCAAACAGGCTCTGCCAGCCCCACAGTGCCACCTAAATCAGCATCCAGCATCAAATTCAATTTTCACTATTACTGTGACATGCAGAAAACACAGTGCTGGCCAAAACAAAGGACTTCGCTGAGGTTTTCTCTTTTTCTCTTTTTAGCTTGGTCCTTTTTGAAAAAACAAGTTAAATCAGTGCAATTCCCAGATTCTTTTCTCAATTGTATCATCAGCAGAGGGTTTGAAGGAGTGCAGTTTGCTTAGTGGAAAGTAAATTTTATAAAAATACATTTGTTGCTAATCCTGCAACCAACCTGGAAGACCACACCAATTTAAATACTGTTTTCTATGACATTAATTAAACTCCTGCAAACACGCAGGGCAGATCTGCCCTAACACAGAAACACAGATCCTGCTTCAGGGAGCCGTTAATAAAGTGCCGCACACGAGAGAGATGCAGGCTCCTTTGGCTGTGCTTTGCCGTTCCGCACAGCCCGAGGGACCCAAGGGGCTCACGGCTCTGGAGCCCAAACGATTGACCTCGATTCTCCCATTAGCTAGATTAAACATATGTCTGCATGGGTAATACTGGGGTCACCTCTGCCTGAACGGTAGCGTTAGCCCACATCTGCCATCAGCCTAAATAACATTTCTGAGAAGGGTTTGCTCTGGATAGCAGGTCTGTGGCGATGCCCCTCATTGCTGTTAACTCCTTGGCTGTTTGAGGACATTGCACTAAAGGACATAACCTCACAATTTAAATGGTTCCTCATCTTTTCTTAACCAAAGCTCGTAATGCACTTACCCGTTTGGGACGTGCTGAAAACACAGCATCATGGAAAATAATTGGATGGGAATAACCAGAAATTATTCCCATCAGAAATGATGTGGTCATCTCCAGCTGTAAGCCCGCATCCCTCACCCTTTTATTGCCAATAAACCTGTTGCACAATTTGGCACCAAACTGATGCCAGCAAGGGTGTGTCTGTGCTTGGGGCTTCAGGTCAACACTGGGTGAGGAAGAGAAGCTTAAAGCTTAACCTAGAAGAAAAGAAAGCAGAGACCTCACCAGCAGAGGCATTCACCTCTGGTCAGCGAAGGCACTGTCTTTCACACATTCCGCCTTGCCTGAGGCAACTGAAGCAGGACGGTACTTAGCAGCTACAACACAATAAAGTGTATTTTGGGGGGAGAGGGGTGTCAAATACTGTACCTCTGCATCTACTTACTTCTGTATCTTTCCTTTTACATGCATTAAGAGGAGAACACATTTCATATATGGCTGTGACTGATGTAGAATTGCTCATAATTGTACTCCTCCTTCTCTCCTTTCTCAGCTCCCTGAAACGGCCCACAAATATTACTGAAAATTAGCATTCCTTTCTGTATTGAATGCAATGGACCGTGCATGTGATAGCTTTTACAGTAGTTCCAAGACAGAAAATGTAAAAAAGCACTTTAATTATAAATTATTCAGAAATACATTATATGAAATAAAATGTTAACGTGAAGAAAGCAGAAGATGATGTTGCAGCATCCTACAACACAATGATAGGGCATAAAAACAATGCACAGCTTTTGCCACTCCTCAAAAGTGAGTGGAAATGGGGTTGGAGGAGGAAATTCTTGTAAATGAATTTGAGTGGAAGGACGAAAAGTGAGAGCGTTCTCTTTTTCTAAATATTTACCAAATGAACTCTAGGCTTAGTTACTTCATGCGCCCTATGAAGTCATACAATAAGTAGACTTTTAGAAAAGTAAAAAACTCTTGATGTTAAAATAGTGTCAAAAGGCTTCTGATGTCAACCATAATAGTATATTAAACCACAAGGTCTTATCTGAAGAGCTGTCTGACTTCAGTGACCTTTGCATCAGTCCTTAACAAGCTCCTTAATCACGGAAACGTATAGAAAATATAAGCATAAAAAAGAGGGGTTTAACTCTGAATAGGCTGGCATCCGACCCATTCCTGTCCTGCACATCCATCAGAAGGAACTTTCTTCCTACCTGTAAATAAAAAGCAAGATGTTAAATTTCATTAAACATACCTATTGTACCACAACACAGAAATTCTGAAGAATTAAACCAGCTAAACAAGACATTATTGCTGCAGGGATGTATACCAACATGTCCCTTGTGAAAAACGGAAGGATTCTTCTACGAGGTTTTGAGCTTGGCTCATCTGTGAGTCCATTTTACACTGTTACAGCTCTTCTTAGATCAAGTCTTACACCAGCATAAAACTGGCACGCTGCACTGGGTAAATCAGGCCCAATATTTAAAATGCTAAAAATCAGTTCTTACCAGCCACAGGATGATTATTTTAAGTGGAAAAATGTGTACTTGGTAAGGGTTGTTTGCCACTTCTGCTCAGAATTCGTAACAGAACTTCTGAATAACATCCAAAGTCTCTGATAGTGGTTCAGCCAAAAGTCAGCCCTCAGAATCGGCTCAGTTGCATTTCAGGGGTTTTTTTACAATAACTAATACATATTTCCCACTAAAGAACACTCTCTACAAGCTGACAATCCAAAGAGCAAATGCTCATTGTAATTAAAGTGACTAAAGGAGAAAATAAGTCTGGATCTTAACAAATAGAGTAACTCTTCCAAAAATCTGAAGAACTTTCTCTTCTCTTCAATCCCAGCCTAGGAAGCCTTTAAATTCAACGTGAAGATGTCTTCTAGTACCCATGGTCCAACTCCTCCGCTTGTGAAGAATCATGGATTCAGTTGGCAGAGGAATCCAGCCAAGAAGCCACCTTCAACTCCAGGCTGGGTGCTCTGCCAGTCCAAGTGACCGAGGAGCCAGGGTAGCACCACGTCGCAGGGAGTAGGAGTGCGTGTTGCACAGACGCACACCCTGCCCGGTGAATCTGTGCATCCCCAAAGAGCTACAGCTGAACACTATCCCACACGGATAAGGCTGGCAGGGGATGCAAGAACGCAGCTTGCTCTTCAGGTTGCCACAGCAGGCTTTCAGGCCTTGCTCTGCGCTACAATATCCCGTTATATACATGGCACAATGTTGGACTAAGACAAAAGGGCTGAAATCATTAATGGCTTCGTTCCACGGTAAGGTATGTAGTACATAAATCACCATCGCTGTGGTCCCAGCCTCATTTCCTCTCCTGACCACAGCCACCGGCATTTTTCCTTGCACTGGCTGCAGACCTCATGCACCCAGGCAGCGACCCACTTCTCTGAGTTGACTCAGCAGAAAAACTAATAAAAAAGTAAAAAGTAAATAGTGTTCAGTTGGCTCATCTACATGAACTGACTTGCTGTGTCATCACGTGAGTTCCTGAGCCAGCAAAAAGTTAAGGACAGAACCCTCAAGCGCTACTAGATACACAAAGAGGTAAATAGGAGCTGCACCCTTCCATAGAAAAAAAGCAGCACCTCACCAGGCGTGGGGACCACGCAGCTTACGTGTTCTATTCAATAATGTTCTCTAGGGACAGCACGGCACAAGATAACCTTGCTTCTGCAGCATCTAGTTATACAGCATTGTGTTCCCAGGAGTAATTACGAGCAAAGAAGTTTCTGTGACTACACACTAGTTTTTCTCATTCTTAGTTCTATCAAAAAATGTAAATTTCATCCTAATTTCGCATTCAGCATTTTTAATATTTATTATTATTGGGTTTTGGTTATGCTCAACTTTGCCTGTGTAGTTTTCATGCCAGAATTACAGGAAGGTTTCCCAATGCTGACTTTCATATACTTATTAGGTGGAGTTTCAGTTGACCTCAAGGCAGATACATATCAGATAAGAAAACTCAGAACACAAAAGACAGGGGTAAAGCAGTTTGAACCAGAAACGCAGCTGATGTATCTGGACCTTATTAGACCATTTGATACAGTGCCTCAAAAAATTTTACTTGGAAAATTAATCCAGATCTGCTTGGATCTAAGGACTTTCACGTGTTTTGAAAATTAATTGAAAGCTGTAGGGTTATGAAAGTGGCAATAATATTAAGTGGAAGGGCGGTGCCTGGCATAATTTGACATATATCTTTTAATGATGAACTAATTAAATGGGAAGATGACGCTAAACAGGGAAACAGTAGCAAGAAAAAAAAAAGGGGCAAACCAAACCAAACCACCAGAAACATACATTTAAGAATACCTGAGTAAATAAGATGAGATTTAGTGTGAAAAATGGAAGATACCAGAGTTAGATGAAAACAGTCCAAATTCATCAGGGATGATATGCAGCTCTGGGAGAACGGTAACACTGAAAAAGTCCCCCAGGTGACAGGGGCAGATTAGCTCTGAGGTTGCAAACTAGTATGGGCTTTAAAAAGGGGTCATTTTTTACTCCACATGCTGAAGTAGCTGTGCACTATGGACAGTGACAGCAAAATCCATTTTCCTTCTTCTTTTCAGAAGCTGAGCCTAGATTTTTAACAGCCTTTAAACCATCTCCTAGGACAAATTACAAAAAGGATCTGGCTCGTTGTACAGTGTTCCTGCTTTTCTCTGTTTGACTTTATGCCACTATTTCAGTTTATGCTAAGCTGAAAAACTTCAAGGAAGTTTCCTCTTTTGCTAGTTTTATTGTTCAAGGACTCATGGACAATCTTCAGATCTGCCAGCACGATTTAGTAGTATGTGCCTTTTCATCTTTCCAAAAAGCCAGTTCTTCCCAAACAATTAAGCTTCCCCATTTTGTCTGGCTCTTCAAGAATGCTCAGGTCTCAAGAGCAATGTAAGTCCTAGCACAGACAGATACAAGAAGGGCTCCAATGCTGAGGAGAAGAGGGAGTGAAGCATGCCTGATCCGGCATCTCACAGGGCAGGGGAGAGGGGAGGATGTTTGAGCTGAGCCAGCTCTCAGCCCAGAGCTCTTTCCCAAGATGCAGCTCTAACACCATGGCAGGGCGATGCGGAGTGCCCAAAACCCGGCCCTTACCTGCCTAAAGCCACTCCCCCCCGGCAAGGGCATTTTCAGAACTACAAAGAGAAATCATTACTTTTATGGCCTGTGCTACACCTGAAGGTAACGGAGTTACTCCAGACTTCCCTCATGTGACAGAGCAGAATTTGATTTAGTGAAATCCATGAGATTGTTTAACGTATGACATTGGAAGCTACGAACACTTTACTGTTTGGACTGCTTTTCACTGAACGGGGAAAAACCTCTCAATCTTATAGCAGTGTCAGGATGTAAATAAAAACATCGGTAGCTCCTTCCGCCTCTGCCATCCACCTTTTATTTTCACTGTGCATAATGAAAGAAAATCACAGTGGGCAAAAGGTTCTTCCCAAAGGGAAGCAAAATGTGTTACCCTGCGAGCTGCAATGTATTGAACAGAGGATAACCTGCCAGCCTACGGGCCTCCCCGTATTAACCCCCGATTAGCGGTGTCGGCTGCCTAACGAATGCTCCGTAACGGTAACTGCTGGTCCCGATGCATAATCGCACTGGGGAATCCTCGTGAACTGCTGAAACCAACGGAACGCTTCAACAGCTGCAATTCGGGACTAAAAAGCTACCTGCATTTAACACCTATGGGTGTTTCCTAGCGCCAGAGCAGCTCCCGGGGCCGCAGGGGAAAGCCCGGCCGCGGCCGCCCGACCCGCCGCTGCAGCGGCGCTCACGCCGCCGGCCCCCAGGCCCTGTGCCTGCGGCACCCCGGCCGCCCCCACCGCGCTGCCGCACGCCTCTCCAGCGGCCCTTGGGAGCGGGGCCCGGGCCGAAGGGAGGCGAGGCGGGCCGGGAGAACGGCCCCGCCGCCGTCGCCCCGGCCGGGACGCGCTCCCCGCCGCCGCGCACCGGCGGCCGCTCCCGGGGGCGGGCGGCGCCGATCCCGCCCCCCGCCCGCGACAGCCACCAGCAGCCCCCGGCGCAGGCAGGCGGGCGGGCGAGCGGCCGCCTCTCTCCCTCCCTCCCTCCCTTCCCGCCGGGCCGCGCCGCGCCGCAGCCCGCGGGCGCGGCCAGGAGGCGGCGGGGCCGCGGCTCCCCCCGGCTCCCCGCCCGCCTTCCAGGCGCGGCGCGGCCGGGGACTCTCCGCTTTTCCGCGGCTCTCCGTCCCCCCTCCGGCGAGATGTTATGGCCGAGCCGGCGCAGAAGGGCGGCGTAGGGCAGGGCGGGCGGCGGGAGGATGAGGCGGCGGCGGCGGCGGCCGCCGCCCCCGCCAGCTACGAGGACTACGAGTGCAAGATCTGCTACAACTACTTCGACCTGGAGCGGCGGGCGCCCAAGCTGCTGGAGTGCCTGCACACCTTCTGCCAGGAGTGCCTGAGCCAGCTGCACCTGCGGGCCGCCCAGCAGCCCTCCGCCGCCGAGCCGGCGCCCGGCCGGTCGGCCGGCGGCTCCCTGGCCTGCCCGCTCTGCCGCCACCGCACGGCGCTGCCCGACCACCGCGTCCACGGCCTCCCCGTCAACACCAAGCTGGCCGCCGCCTGCCCGCCGCAGCTGCGGGCCCGCGACCCGCTGCCCCAGGACAGCCTGCCGCCGCTGCCGCCCCGCCGCCCGCCCCGCGCCCGGGAGGCGGCGGCCGCCCTCGCCCCGCCGCCCCCCGCCCCCGCCGGCCGGGCCGGGCCGCGCTCCTCGGGCGGCGGCTACGAGAGCTGCCAGAGCTGCAAGCGGGCGGCGCTGAGCGCCGGCTGCGTGTGCGTCGTCGTCTCCTTCCTCTCCATGGTGGTGCTGCTCTTCACCGGCCTCATCTTCGTCAACCAGTACGGCGGCGACGCCGGGCCCGGCGCCTCGGCCTCGCCGTCGCCGGTGGGGCCCATCTGCCTGTCGGTGGCCAGCATCCTCGCCCTCTTCTCCGTCGTCGTCACATGGCTCATCTGCTGGCTCAAGTACCGGCCCGAGGCGGCGACCGGCGGGGCGACGGCCAACGGCACCCCGCGGGGCCGGGCGGCGGCCGCCCGCAGGAGCGACACGTAGCGCCGGCGGAGCGGAGCGCAACGGGGCCGGGCGGCGGCGGGTGCCGAGGGGCTGAGCTGGGCCGGGCCGGGCTGTGAGGGGAGCCGGGGTCCAGCCCCCCCTCTCCCCCCTTCCCCTTCCCCTCCGCGCGCCGCCGTGAAGGGGGAGCGCAGCGGGGCCGCCCTGCGCCGGCCGGGCCGGCAGCGGTTCGGCCGCGGCGCCCTGCTTGCAGGTCCCCCGCCTTTGGTAGGTGTTAGCCCCGTCCCAGCCGAGAGGCGGGTGGGCGGCGGTGGCGGCGGCGGGGGAAGGACGCGGACGAGGCCGTGGCTCTTGCTGGGTGTCAGCGGCCCGTCAGCTGTGGGCCTGGGGCCTGCCGTGGTGGCGGGGGGCGTCCGGGCAGGGCCCAGGCCCGCCATGGTGACAGGCCCCAGGTCCAGGCGCCAGCCCTGCCATAGTGACAGGCCCCAAGCCCGTCACGGTGACACGGTGGGCCCTGCAGCCGGGCCAGCCCTGCGGCTGAGGCAGAGTCCGAGGTGGCGGGGGTGGTCGGCCGGGTGACCGGGCGAGGGGCTGCGGGGCGTAGGGGCCGCTCCGGAGGGCCGAGATGCCTGGGAAGGGCCTCCCTGGGGGGCTGGGGCTCTGAGGCGGGGGGGCGCGCTCCTCCCCGCCTCCGCCGGGAGCGTGCCCTGGCTTCTGTGCTGCCTGATGCCGAAGGACACAATCTCGATTAAAGAAAACTGGCTTACTGTTGCCCCCACCTGGAAGATAATTGGAGAGATTCACTGTGGTTAGGATCAGGACAGGATCACGATGTTAAATGCGTTTTCCCTTTCATGAAGTTAACAAGTGCATATAGAAGAAGCTGTAACAGAAATGTATTATCTTAAAGAGACTGAGCCAAAGTTTCCCTATGGTGTATTGAGTACGGTTGTGTTATAATTTTATTAGAAGGCCGTCGGGCCCTCTGTTGGTTGCTTAAAATAAGCTTTATTATTTAATTCTTTGAAATTCTCATTTAATGGGGGAATCTGAAACACTACATTGCACACTTAAAACAATTTATGGAAGATTATTTAATTAATGGAGCTCTGAAATAGAGCTGAGGGACTCCTGTGGTAGAGAGTAATATTTCGCTGGCCATTGATTTCAATTCTTACACAGTGAGAGAAGCCCACATTAAAATACAGACTTTCAGCATCACTGCAAAAGTGGAATGCAGTAGCATAATTCATGTATTAAACATTTACCTTTGGTCGAGGTACCTATAATGAGACGGTGATTTTCCCTCTTGGTAAGTTTCTCTTGTGTATTAAGAGTTTCTGTAAAGGCCAGTAGAAAACGTTTTTGTTCTGTGAGGTTGGAACATCAAAGATGTCTTTGAAATGTGACGAGATGCTCATAATATGAAATGGAAAAACATTGCCATACAGCTGGTTTTGTAGTATATTAAGGAGAGCACTCAATATAGATACTGTTCTGTGTTGCAGGATAATTCATTTGGTGCCTGAATTTTTTTAACTTAATTAGTTGTTATAATCTATTCTATTGGGAATAAGATAATGCTGCTTATTCCGTGTTTCTACACAGTACTGTAATGGAATGAGGTAAATATTTTCGTGCTTAACAATTCAAGAATTTTAAAAGTGATCTTTTAGTATGTGTATTTTGCAAGCTGTCTGCATGATATTCTGACAAGTATCCTCTTAATAGACCTTTACTTGACCACTTCTATTTATCACAAGTGCAAAGGAATTTACTATGTAGAACTGTAAAGACAGCGGGTGAAGATATGTGATGTGTTTTATGACTGCACAAGTGATGTGTACTGTGCATTGTCTTGTTAATCACAAATCTGTGAAAAACAACCCCCTGATGCCCAGAAAACCCCACAAACCCAAGTGGTATTTATACAGACTCTGTTACGATGAACACAGTTTGTGGAAACAGTACATGATTTTTGTGTCACTTATGTCTATTTAAAAAGATCCGCACCAGCCTTTTAAAGTAATATATCATAATATAAAGGCCCTGAGGAGATAAATTACTGGGATCAACTGTGGCTCTGGCTGTGGTTCATGTATTTAGACCAGTGTTTTCAAACTTGGAGTTGCTCGTTAGCTGTGTAAAAGGTGTATGCCTCCTAAAATCAGGCCTGACTATTAGCCCCTGTTGAATTCAGCAGTAGTTGTGGATGTTCTGCACCAAAGAAAATCACGAGACTTTCATTTAAGCATCTAAATGAGAATTTAGATGGTTTACTTCAGGTACAAACATTTGAAAATTTTGGCCTTAACCTCTCTGTTCTTCAGTTAATGCATCTGTAAAGTTTGATAATAGCGTTGACCTACCTCACAGGCAAGATGTGAGGCTTTATTAAAGTTTTTAAGCAGTTGGAGATCCTTGAAGAGGAGGTGCTATAGAAGTGAAAGTATTATTATAAATGATACTGTAGTAAGAATAAATATATGTAAATTAATGGACATAAACAGCAGCAATGTTTTCTAAGAAAAATAAATCTATAAAATATGTACATGTGTACATCATATGCACCAATATATGATTTACCTTTTTGTGCTTCTACTGCAAATGCAGCATGCGTATCAGCATTTCTGTTCAATCAGGTAAGCTCCGATACTTTGCAGTTCAGAGGAGCCCACCCAGCAGTCACTGCTATAACTCCATCTCACGTAGACATGCCGACGGTAGCTCTGAGTGCTCATGAAGCTCAGCTGGAGCTCACTGCGTAGCTCTTGCTTTGCTTTGCTCCTGCGGGCTTTCTGGCTGCAGTGAGCTGCGTGGATATCGCAGGTGTGCTGCCAGCACGGTCGGAGTGACGCACCAACTTGGCTATGTTTACAGGAGCTGCAGTCGCAACAGAAGCTATTACGTAGCTGCGCCCTGAAATACTGGTTACAGTTAGAAATGTATACTCCAGCTTTTTCTTTTCTTTCCACATCATAGTTTTATTCTTGCCTTTTCTCTGTAAACAGTATTTGCCATTTTGACTAAACCAATGGTTTCAACTGGGATCCATGGACTACTTCCAAAGGATCTGCGAAAGGTAAGTAAGAAAAGCAAATTAATCATCAGAAGCTTAAATTTGTTATGTGAGGGTCAGCTTTAAAATGTTTGGAGGTTGGCACATTACAAAAAGTTGAAGATCACAGGCCTAAACAGGATTTTCAGGCTTATTCGCAATTGAACGGTCATATTACGTATCAGGTTCCTACCCATATACTTGAAAATATTTCAGAGCCAAATTAAAACGGGCAGTCTGACCGTATGCCAAATCCTTCTGTCTGCTTATGCAAATTTTGGGAAACTCCACTGGTTTCAGGAGCGTTAGTCTGGATCCACATCACAGTACCAGTCAGAAAAAAACATGTGTTGTATACATCTGTGGCTACTGTAGAATCCCAGTATTATATTTGTATTTTGGGTTCCTTTGAGTGTACAGATTGCTTGTCCAAAGCCAAACTTTGCTCAAGTTTCAGTAAAAAAAAGCGAAGTAAAATACAAAAAAAGAAAATCGGTGTACCTGGTGGTGTTTTATTATTGTAACTATTTCAGTGAGAACACTTTCTAATTGTTTAAAAACGCAGAGGGACTGCAGCTGAAGCGATATGCATCAGTTACACTATCCACACATCTTGCAGGAAAAAGATAGTGCTTTGGGGCACTCTGTGGGAAAGCAAAGAAGGCTGGGTATACCACAACACCAGGGGAAAAATCATGGGAAAGGCAAGCTGCTGGCTTCTATTTTTTCCTTGCACTTTTTTTTTTTGTTTTTTTTTTTTGCTGTGCAACTCATCTCTGTGTTACACAGTCTGGGGCACAAGCAGCTGCAGCCAAGAAATGGAAGCACCAGGAACGTAAACAAAGGCCTGAAGCTGCCTCAGGAATTTTTTGACCTCTGCGAGATCACAGGCTACGTGAACTCTGGAAGAACTGTAGTTTCCAGTCGTGCTAAAAGATCTTAAATTTTGTGTAGCAGTAATCCCTGTTCCTCTACCTGAGTGGAGCATACTGTACTCCAGACTGGAAGATTAGACTAGATATTGAGTTCATGATTTGGAACTGGCTGCCAGACATCAGTGGTATTAGTCCAAGAGCGGGAGGAAAAAGCAGGTAGGAGGGCAGAACCCAGTTTACCCATGTACCGTAAACTATTCTTTTCCATCCTATCTGGGACAGGCGACTCCCATCTCTGCCTGGGGAAAGTTCTCACTGGAGCTAACTGCAGCCACAGGATAAAGCTCAGTACATGCTTCTGCCATTTACCGTCTATGGGGATGCACCAGGACAATCGCTACCGCATTACAACTTTGTGTCTTTCATGTTGCCCTTCTTAATAACTTGCGCTCAAGAATTCAATTTTTTGAAGCACCATTATGTTTTTAACACATACGACGTACCTTCAATGCCACAGTGTAGAAATTTTTATTTCTGCTTTGAAAGTGTCTCTGGTAAATACTGTGGCTGCAGGGAAGAAACTATATTCCTTTCTGCATCACTAGCCCACAAATAGAAAATAATCATACAATGTTAATTTATATAATGGTAGACATTCATCTTTCGAAAGGCAAGTTTGACAGAAAAACACCTGAGTTTTTCATAAATGCACAGAAGGAATAAAAACGTAGTCGGATCAGTTAAAAGGCCCGCATATGGAAATACTTTTATATTCTTTTATCATGCAAAAAGCAACACAGCAGCTACTATCATATTTATGATCATTAGAAATGTACCACAAAGCCAAATAATAAAAAAGTAGCTAGTAGCAGTGGGTACTGAGTCATACATCCCTGCAAGTTACATCAATGACCTGAATTTCCAGAAGTGACTGGTAGTTTGGCTCCGACCTATTTTTGTCTGGGTTGAGTCAGAATTTTGGAAGCACATTTTGAAAATCAGGCTGAAGAGTATTGTGGGCTGAGAACCCAAAAGACCATCTGACTCTGAAAAGCAAGTTTCTGTCTGCATTTATACCTTAGAGAACAGAGAAGAATAAGCTTCCATTATTTTTTTTTGCACTGTAAAAATACATTATTAAAATATGGTGGATTACAGGTGCATATGGAAATACTTTTGCCCCTTACCTTAATGCTCTTCCTTTGTAGCTCAAATTACCATTCACAGGGATTCAGATTTGCTTTCAAGGCTTATATCCCAAAGTAGCTTATTGTGTATAACACTTTGTATAAAATGTCTTTTGCAAACGATGGAAGAGTGAGTTGCCTTCACACAGTTACCACAGACTCTGAAGAGCACAGGTGCAGTTACAGGGTTAATGTGGATTTTCAGTTGAAATCCTACTTCGGTGAGCAATTTCGCTGGAGTGGTCCAACTGTTCCAACTGGCCAAGACTGCTGGTTGTACAAACAGACAAAGTCCCGCTGAATGGGAATTTTGGGTGCATGTGAACTACACGCTTCTCCGGAAAACAAGTGTGCAATTGTGTAATCAGACCTGGTGCTGAAAACTTTTGCTTAGGGGAATAGTTGTGAATCCCAAGCAGAAGTGCTGTTGCGGCTCCCTCGCTCATGTTCACACCTGGCACAGTCCAGTCTGTCTCCCCTTTCCGTGTGTCCTGTGCATCAGTGAAAATTTAACAGCTGCTGAAGATGATTATTTAAATGTGAATGTGTATATCATTCAGAGGAATGGTTATTAATCATCTCTGACCTGCAGGCTTGAGCATAAACAGTGCATTTGATATTAATACGGTGTGAGATACGTTTCTGGAGACGATATTGAGTGCCTAACATTCATTGGAAATAAAGCTGTAGGAGAATTTGTCAGAGCTCTTGGTGTGCACTGAAATCCTCCTCAGCTCAGTGGTCCTTTTCCCTGTGTTACAGACCTTTTGTGGATATAATATCTCTGTCTGTTCTGCTGGTCTAGAGAATATGTTTTTATCTCACTGGAAGTTAGCCAATTTTGTTAGCATATTATATTGCCAAAGAAAACTTCAATCTTTGTTTGTATTAGCCTCTGCTCATTTAAACCACACCAGAGGCGGCTCCCTGTCAGTTGCCCATTGGTGCGAGATCTTCACAGAAACATTACAAATGTTGCCTTCGTGTTACAGATGGGACAATGGGTCTTTTGAGGCTACGATTTTTATTGTTTCTGAAGGGTATTAAAATTTGGTGGCTCACTTTTATGAAAGCCCTGCAATTTATCCTGCTTCTACATTTTATCCAGGTGCATGTAGAAATTGAGACATTGGGAAGAAATACCAAAACTGCATTAACAAAATGCAGTTTCTGTCATGGGGGATACATATATTCATACTAGATGTATCCAACTATGTTGCTCTTTGATCAGTGCAGCATAAAATCCTTTTGCTTGTGTTATGGGGAAGGAGCGATACTGGCCCTCCGTTTGGTGTGTATCTCCTCTTACTAAAACCACCCAGGTCTGAAACTGGCCTCGCAGCTCTGGTTCTGAGTCTTAGGAGTACTGTTCACATTATGCAGATTGTGAGATTTTGGATCAAGGTGATTGTAATCTCTTACAAATAGCTTCAGCTGAAAAATATCTCAGCTATTTTAAGGATAGTTTTACAGTAAACAAATATCATGAGGTTGATTTGTCTCATTGGATTATGAAATTTGAGAGGAATAACTTGAAAAAATTTTACTTTTTTTTATTATTACTATTATTATTATTTATCCGCCAAACCTGCTCCTGATTTGTCAAGGAATCTAAATCTTAACACTTCAGGTCATTACAGGTCCAGATGTAGGTAACGTTTCCCCATCCGATCTCTAGGTTGTATAACCATTTAGCAAAATCTAACAAATCCCTTTCAGTTATTATTTTGCTGTCTTTTGATTAATAGTGAATAGCAATAACAGCATTTGCGTTGGGGAGAGTGTTAATGACTGAAATTTGAGAAGTATGCTTGCCATATAAATCAAAATTTCTTTCCTTTAAAGTGGGAAGAATTAGACTTTTTATGACTTAGAAAATGTGGTGATGAGCAATAATTCCAGTTTGTTTTCCACATTGTGAATGAGGACTCGTTACTCCGCCAGGGAATATTAAGGGACAGAAAAATATTCTTCTGTCAAAAAAGCTGTAACTACTGCAGACCTTGAAGTAAATTAAATGAAACCACAAAAATAAAATAGAAACCACCCTTTCTTCTAGTCAGAGAGTAAACGTTACTCTCTGAGAATAATTGAGATCCCCCCGTATTATTTAATTGTCAAAATCGTCTGGAAAATAGGTGACATTCCAGTTGTTCTGGAAGTTCCGTGGACAGGGCTTCACCCACTCGGGGCGAGGAGGACGGTCCCCGGTACCGGCAGCCGCGGGCCGTGCGGGGACCGTCCTCCTCCCCAGCTGACTCCGGAGTGGGTCACGCAAGGCCACGCGTGTTCCTCGTTTCGCCCCCCGCGCTGCTGCGAAAATCTCTTGTTCCGAAGGCAAATGTGTTTATTTGATCAGTCCGAGCCTGGGGTCCGTAAAACCCTTCGCGGTCCCTTGACTGCAGTAAAGCTCCCCTCTCTGGGATGAATCCGAAATTCGATTGCAATCTTTAAAATCATAAATAAATGAGTAACAGACGCCTTTTCCTCCCGTCTCTTTGCAGGAGAGGACCAGCCCGTCCCCGCCGCCGTGGCCCGCTGGATGGAGCCCCCCCTCCCCGGGACTCGGGCACCGGCCCGGGGCGCACACGCCGCCGGTCCCTCCTGCCCCTCAGCCCCGGGACCGCAGATGCATCTCTGTCCTCGTCCCAGCAGGCATGTGTTAGTACGGAGTGGCAGCTGTAGTATCGCTTACTGCGGGGTCTGGTAGCAATCAGAAAGGTGAGGAGTTAGTGAAATACATGTTGTATTTATTGCCATTTTACAGGGAGAGCGAGGGCGGCCGGTGCCGCAAAGGGAGCCATTTGTAGGGTTAAGTGTTTCAGCCTTGTCCCACGGCCAGCCTCGCCGGCCTTCGGGGAATTGGGTTTCGCCCTTGCCGGGGACCACCTCCCAGCCCGGGGCACGGCCGGCCCCTGGGCGGCGGGCAGGTGCCTCCGAAGGCCAGAGCCGGCGGGCAGCGGAGGGGGCTCCCCTGGGTGTTCGCTCCCTCTCACGGCTCCCTCGGGGCCCCGGTGGCGGGAGCTACCTCGGATCTACCCACCCACGGAAGTGCTTTGCCTTCACCCTCCAGATTTCCCTTTCCTCCGCGGTCCTGGCAAAGGCGATCCCCGCGGATATACCCTCGGAAGAAAGCTCCTCCTTACGAGGGGCAGCGGCAAAGCCCACTCCTTTCCCCTCGACCCGGACAGCGGGGCTCCGGAGGGGTCCCCGGACTCGCCTGAGGGGTGCCCGGTGTGGTTAGGGGGATCTGGGGTGTCCTGTCCTTGTCCTTACCCAGAGCCCCCTCCGGTACCGAGCCGCCCCGCCAGCTCCGCGCCCCGCACCGAGCCCTTCTCGGGCTGCCAAGCGCCCTGTGGCTGTAAATTAATGAAAACGTAACAACTCAAACAAAAAAAAAAAAAAAAAAAAAAAAAAAAAAAAAAAAAAAAAAAAAAAAAAAAAAAAAAAAAAAGGGAAAAAAAGACGGTGCTGAGACGTGCGGATGAGACATAAAAGCGATGGAAAAAGGTTCAAAGCTTTCGGTGATGACTTTTCAACCTTTATTTATGTGCCTATTAATGCAATATCCATCATAGAGATATGCATCTTTATCCTTTCAACTGATATGCTGGGAATCAATTGGATATGCAGATTACATTTCATAAGTTTCCAAATGTTAATCTCCCCGGCCCTTTGCTAGTAATTTCTTTTTTCGCCAAATAGTATTATGTTTCTGCCACAAAAAAAAAAAAAAAAAAAAAAAAAAAAAAAAAAAAAAAAATAAAACCATTA
>VFFE01008255.1:1738913-1755664 GCA_008921705.1 Burhinus oedicnemus | reverse complement strand
AAGAAAAAAAAAAAAAAGACCCAGCAGGATCCGAAGGAGACGTTAACGCCATTTCCCCCTCCTGCCTCCCCTCCCCTCCTTTTCTAGTCTCTACTCCTCTAGGCCAGGGCAGAGTCAATCAGCTCGGAGGAGTGTTTATCAATGGCAGGCCTTTACCCAACCATATCCGACACAAGATAGTGGAGATGGCCCACCATGGCATAAGGCCCTGTGTCATCTCTCGCCAGCTACGAGTGTCCCACGGCTGCGTCTCCAAAATTCTCTGCAGGTACCAGGAGACGGGCTCCATCCGGCCGGGGGCCATCGGCGGCAGCAAGCCCAAGGTGAGCCCCTCCGTGCCCGCCCGGAGCCGGGCAAACCTGGGCCGCGGCGGCGGGGAGCGAGGCCCGGCCGGGACTCAGCCCAGGGTGGCCGGCAGCGGGGGTTTGCGGGCCGGGAGCACCGGGGGGACGGTGCGAGGGGTCGGGGGTGGGCACGGTCACGCACCGGTCACGGCACCGCCTGCCGCATCCCCGCCTGTTGCTCCGAAACTTTCCGAGGCTTTAAAAAATACGGTTGCAGTTTCGTGGCAATGATTTTATTTTTATTACGAAAATGCCATTAAAAAAAAAAATAACTTCTCAAACGAAACTAGGGAGGAAGGGGTGGTTTTGTGAACGTTTTGCTGTCCAAAGCCCCGAGTGCCCCACGCTGAGCCCCGCGGGAGCGCGGGTGGGCTCGGCGCTGCCGGGACGGACCGGGGAAGCGATCGGTCAGAACGTCAGGGCTTGCACAGCGAACGGGATCGGGCCCTGGCTTCTTTCGTTGCAAAGCGCAAAAAAATTATCTGTATTTCTGTCCGCCTGCCTACTGCTCCTTCTCCTGCTCTGTTTATTTTTCTGTCCGCTCCAAAGCTGCGTGTATTTATAGCCACACAGCTAAAAAGTTTGTGCTCGCGACAATGCAGACAAATATAGGTCCTTGTCTCAAGATCAGCCTCCTCCTGCTGCAGCTTTTCTTCCCCACAAAAACGAAGTAAAGGTTTGCGTTTCTGTTGAAAGTTGCTGCTAGATTTTTTTCCTTTGTTGCTTCTAAAGTAGCAATGCTTGGACTTTCCCTTTCGGTGTTAGGACTAGAGATATTTTTTTATAAGCGTGCCACCCGAAAGAAAGGCTGTTCCCAGCCGGGAGACCTCTGTTTTGTTTGAATTCGCCTTAATTGTAAAATCACGAGCCCATCGAAGAAACCTCTTGGTACTCGGACCTCTCAGCGTTTTTATTACGCGACTTTTTATTTGACGCTGCGAACTTTGTTCAGCCGAAACTTCACTGAGTTGGAGCTTCGCTGACACGCAGTCCTCCTCTAATCCCGACCCAGAATTTTCCCGGGATTTTCTCTCCGCCGCACGGCAGCCTGTGCTGCCTAATTCGGGGATTTCCTTGCCGAGGGCTCGATCCCACCTTCCCATACAACCCCAGAGGTTTCCCCGGGAAGTTTCGTTTAACCCGGGGGGCGCTTGTCTTATGCGGGCCCGTTGTTACCTATTATGTCCCCTCTGATTTTAACCCGCCCGTCCTCGGGGTGTGTTTTAACGGGGTTTCTCAGCGGGGCCGGTGGCGGCTCTCGCTGTGGCGGTGCGGCGCGGCGGCGGCGGGGAGGCTCCGGCCGCACCGGGGGTCCCGGCGGCGGCAGCCCGGGCTCCCGCAGACTGTGCCCGCTCGCCTTGTCTTTACTGAAGCAGGTGACGACGCCGGATGTTGAGAAGAAAATCGAGGAATACAAGCGGGAAAACGCGGGTATGTTCAGCTGGGAGATCCGGGACAAGCTGCTGAAGGACGGGGTGTGTGACCGCAACACGGTGCCGTCAGGTACGGGGGGCCCGCCCGGGCAGCGGGGGGCTCGGACACGTCCCGGAGGGCCGGGGGCGGTACGGGAAGGGCAGCGCGGTACCCGGGGGCGAGCCCCGTACCCGGCGGGAGCGGAGCCCCGAGCCGGGCTGGTGCCCACGAAGCGGTCGGCGTTCGCACGCTGGTACCGGCAGACGCGTCCCGGGAGGATTCCTGCGCTCGGCGGGGGTGTTTTCAATTAAATCGCAACTGCATCCCCTTCCCCTCCTCCTCCCCCCGCTTCCCCGCCGTTCCGCTGCCGCAGGACGGCTCGGGGCTTGCCGGAGACCCGGAGCTGGGAAGCAGGAGCAGCTCCCTGTGCCGGTGGGTTGTTTGCGGGGCGGGGGGGGCACACGGAGCCGGGACGGTATTTGTGCGGGTGTCCGTGGGCTTGTTCTCATCACCCACTGCCCGGGCTCGGGAAAAAAAATACTTGCGGGGCCGCTGTGCCGGTGCTGGAGCGCGGTGCAGGACAGTGCCCCGGGAAAAGCCCCGCGGGGAGGGGAGCCGGCGGCCGCCCCCCGAAAGCCCTGACTGGCAGCGGCCCTGGGGGGGAAGTGGGGCAGCAGCACTGATGTGGGGCTCGGCTCCCCGGCCTGGCCGCTGTGGGGGGCTGCTGGGGACCAGCCCGGCCACAGCTCTGCACTCCCCCCCTCAAAGTGAGCTCCATCAGCCGCATCCTGCGGAGCAAGTTTGGGAAAGGTGAGGAAGAGGAGGCCGAGCTGGAAAGGAAGGAGGTGGAGGAAGGTGACAAGAAGGCCAAGCACAGTATTGACGGCATCCTCAGTGAAAGAGGTAAAGTCCCATTTCCCCCCGCTCTCCGTGGAGCCCTGGGACTGGCCCGTGCCAGCCCGGGGTGCTGGTGGGTATCGCTCTCTCCCTTCCCTCCCCTTCCTCCCGGAGGTCGTCTTGGGGCAAGTGCAGTGGGAGGTGTTGGGCGAGCAGCTAGCCCCGATGGGGCGGCTGCCACGTCCCATCCCATCCCGTTCCCCCACCAGTACAACTGGTGGGGGGGAATGGTGCGATGGTGGGGGCAAAGATGGGGGCTGCCACTGGTTTGGCTTTCAGTAGCAGGGATGGGGGCCAGGGAGCAGGGAGGTCTGAAGCTGGCCACAGAGCCCCTGGCACGGCCACGCAGGGCCTGGTTTGCCAGCCCAAGCTGAGCAAAAGGCCACAGCGGCACAGAAGGGGCAGTTGTAAGCCAAGGCTGCGCAGCCTGGAGTCTCTGCTGCCGTGGGCAGGGCAGGGCAGGGAGCCGCATGTTTCGTTTCTTCTCCTCTTCAAACTGCTGGGAAAAGCTTGTGTTGGTGGTTGGCCAGGGCTGCGAGGAGGTTGCAGCCTGAAGAATGCGGAGGCGAAGGGCTGCTCCGGGGGGCAGCCGCTGGCCCCGCTGCGGTTGTGCCCGGCCGGGCCGGAGTGGAGGGGCAGGCGAGGGCCCGGCTGGGCGGCCTGTGCGTGGAAGTGGCTGCCCAGCACATGCACAGGCACTGGTGAAGGCGAGACAAAAGTACCAAATGAGCTGGTCAAACATTTGTACAACTTTTCCAGCTTTTACAAAGAAGGCCTTCTATACACAATCTACACTTGGAGATGAACTTGGAAAACAAAGAGGGGGGAGTCCATTGAAACTCACACTTTGGCTTTGCACAGACAAAGCTTCAGCTAGCAGCAGCTTGATGTGAACAAAAGAAGGCAACCTTTTTATAATTCAAGGAGAAAAGAAGAGAAAACAGCCCCACAAAAGGCCGAGAAAAGACATTATGGGCTTGCAATGAGGGATGAATTATTCAATGAGCCCCTAATAGCTGATGCTCCACACAGTTTTATGGACTCTCTCCACCGTGGAAAAAGTAGCTGTTTTTACCTAGAAAATGTTTCTAGCATTTTTAGACATTTAGAGATGCTGAGTGCCATTCAAGAAGGATAACCAAAACCTGCTCTTTAAAAGTAGACTATCTCCTTGTTGTGTAGGAACAAACCCTAAAACACTCTCAAAACTTAGTTTTCAACTCTGTTACTAAAGCTTTCAGGGAAGCCTCATCTTCTGTGTGTCTGTGTTTGCGTGGATGCATGTATACAAACATGCAGAAGATGCTAACGAAGGCGAGATTAAGGCGAGAAGGCACAGTTTGATTGTCCCTGTACGATGGGTCAGAGTTTCCCCCAGAACCTCCTGCGACAGAGAGTTGTTCTGAGAGGGACGTGCACCAAGGGAAAAATACCTAAACTCAGCGCCCTAGTTGTTTTAAAATACCTAGCTTTTCTGCCTTCCTGAATTTATCAACAGAGATGAAAAACGGAAGATGGGAAGCCTTGATAATATCCCTGCTTTATGGAACAAAATTAATTAATAGAGACAGCAAGAGAAAAAATATTATTATCAATATAACCCACCCCTCTACTTCTCTTTGAAGTATTCTTCCGGTTCGGTGACTCTGCTCTTTAAAGCGGGGCTCCTGATCTACTGTAAATCAGTGTCTGGGTGTGTGGCTGCTGCCCTCCAGCCTGGGGGAGCCCCAAGGCTCTTCCAGGAAAAGCACTGGGGCTGGCGGTGCCTCGCTGCAAATGGGGGCTTGCTCGTGCACCCCAGTACGGTCCCTATGAGGAGGCTGCGTTCTGCCCTCCGACGTACCCTCTCCTTCACTTTCTGCGGACATGAGTGTCTTAATTTGCATCTTCCGAGCTCAGTCAGTAGCAAAATTCTCCCTGACTTAGTGAGGTAGTGCAGTTTTATCCTGTCCTAGCGCACGCAGGATTTTGTTGGATGAGCGTGGCTGGGCAGTTTGGTGCAAACGGCAGCTTGATAATCCCGTCTGTTCTGTGACAGTGCCTGGGAAGGTTTGGCAGTTGGAGGGAGAGCGTGCTCTTCCCTGCAGCAATGCCTGCTCCCCCTCCCTGACCAGCAAGCTGTTGGTTAGTCTTATTACTGGAGTGGCTGGGATGCTGCAGCGCGAGAGAGCTGCTGCTCAAGAAAGGATATGTTGCTATACACATGCCTGTAGTATAGTGTGATACTATAGGGACAACACACTGCAGAGCTCATTACAAGAAAAAAACAACCATAAAATAAGTCCACCGCGACTTTCCATACCCAGCCAACAAAAAGGGTTCTGTTTTGATTCCCATTGCCAGCAGAGGAGCTTCCATTTCACCTCTTCTATAAAAATCATCGGGTCGGATCCTGCTCTCTTACTCATAGAATTCCTGAGGATTTTGATGCTGCAGGATTGTATTTGCCAGCGCCCACCAGCCCGGCCGTGAGGCCTGCTGTGGCAGAGGGTGCCCGCTGGCAGGGCGTCTCGGATGCTCTCGCCGACGCTTGGGTTGCTTGCAGTATGTCGGAAGGTTATCCCAGAGGGGCGCAGCAAAACCCCGGCGTGGCAGCTCTCCGTGGGAGTGCTCTGTGTTATGGAGTGAAAAAAGTGCAGTATTTTGGAGTCTTTTATGGTTCGAGTAATTTTTATATCTCTGGTCTCAGGGGCTCAAGGTATCCCAGTAGCAGGAGCGTGGGTGCAGAGAGAAGCAAGAGGCGGCTTTTGGTTAGGTCAGAAAGCAAGTCCTGGGGCTGAGCATGGACCCGGGAATTGCTCTCCTGCTCAGGAGCACCTATCTAGTGTTGGACATTTGCTGACGTTACCCGAAATCCCCTCCTCGCTGGGGGCATTTGGGTGGCTCGGGGAGAGGCATTTTTTCCGAGGGCAAGGATAACAATTGTTGTAATTTTAATGGTAGTTAATTCAAGATTTGGTATTTGGGGACTACTTACAGCAGAGTGGGATTAGAGAGAAGAGAAACATGATATTTTTGAAAAATGTGCGACAGAAACAGTATATCATGTGGCTTGGGATTTCTCCCATCACATAGATAAGCATAGGTAAACTTTCATATGCCCCGCTGTGATTCTATTTCAGTCTCTGTTCACGGACACTTAAATCTGATTCTCTCGCCGGCATTTACAGATGCCACATGTGCAGCCCGCTTTGCTGTATTTCAGCCTTTCTGTTAGTGTCACCCTCTACCCTGATTGCGGATATATATTTAAAGAAAACCTTGATTGCACAATGCGTATCAGGAAGCTATAATTCTATAATAGCGTATCTGTATTTCTGCATGCATGATATATTTTTCTTAAAGGCATAAGCCACAAATAAAGAACATGAAAGAGAAACTTTTGTGCCTTTATATGGCACATCAGGGCTTATTTTTAGCATAACCGCTACAGAAGAGGGAGTCGCTTGTACCTTTAGCTGGAGTTATGCGCGGCATGGTTTGCTGACTAATCTGATAACTCCCCGCTTCATAAGATAGCTGTTGTTTTCTGGCAGAAACCGGTGGCTTTCAGCGCTCAAACGATGGGGCGTAGAGCTGGTGCTGGGGCCGCTGCGAGCGGGCGGCGCGGGCTGGGGCTGGGGCGGGGGCCGGGGCCGGGACCCCCCCGCCTGCCCTCAAAGGGGGCCTCTGTTCCCGGCCGGCGGAATTGGCCCCCGGGCCCTGTCCTGGCGGATCCTCCCCCAGTCATGCGCACCCGTCCAAAAAGGGCCCTACTCATCCCGAGCCTCTACCCTTGGCTGTACTGAGAGCAATTCAGGCTACAGCAGACTAAATTGCCTCCTTTATTTCCTTCTTACTTTCATCTTGGACCAAACCCTTCCCCCCTCTCCCTCCCCTTCCTCTTTTCTTTTTTTCTGTGTGCCTGAGGCTCACATTAATACAATTTCGGCACCACCCCTATTTTTGTGTGTGTATGTGGGGAGTTGGAAGGGGGGGGGGGGGAAGGACCTTAGCACAAAAGCCCTGCTCAGCAGCTAGAAAGTTCAAGCTGCTGCTGCTTCTCTAGCTGTGTGATGCTTTTCCTGTTTGCGAGTTTTGGGAAACATTTTTGCTTTGTACTGTAATGGAATTAGAGGACAGATGCTGACTGTAAATGGGACACGCGACTACCAGCCCCTAGCTTAAATATTTAGATGCAATGTTACAATTACTGACTTGATGCACAGGCTTTGAAGTGGTGGCACATGATCTAAAGGGTAGCTCGGGCTAGACGGGCTTGCAGATGTTTTGATTAGGGTTGGTCAGTATCATGCAGCCAGTTATTTTTAGGTTGTTAAACTAATAAAGGCAGTTTATTAAGGGACAGGATTAACATGCAGGCACCAGATATCAGTTTGAGTCATCCCATTCATTTCTGCATCGTAGACTGTTGGGTTAGCGGACAGAGCATGGGACGAGGCAGATGCTGAGTTAGATTTTGGTTGTGATTTTCTGACGCAGGGCTTGTCGTGATTTCGCTCCAGCATCTTGTCCTAGGGCGCAGTGGTAAGAGGACTTACTTGTTGTGTGAAATACTGTTGTGTCTTACGGCTGAGAAGCACAATATGCTCCCTCGCTCAACGTTCCTGGTAAAGATTCACTGACTGAATGAAACGTGATGACTGTGGCTGCAGGCAATTATCATCTTGAGTCTGAAATTTCATACAGTACTTTACATGTTTGGTCACTAGCAGGTCTAAGAAATCAGCTCGTGTAACTTGAACAGAATTTCACTTCTGCAGCTCTCAGAGCTGACAAGAAAATAGTCCTTAATTAAGACAAAACTCCCTAGTAAGTCCAGGATTTGGCTCAAGGCAGAAAGTGCTAACAGTATTTTCTGTATTTTTCCCTTTCTTTCCTCTTATCTCAGTAGTGTGTGAGTCTAGTCCTGGATAGAAAAGCCAGGTGCTGCACAAGTGCAAATTGAAATAGGTGATAAAGTCTCTTTTACCTGCACTATAGCTCTGAGCTTTGTTTCCTCTGCCTGACCCGTTGTTGCTGTGGGGCTCTGGGCCAGGGTCCCGCTTCCAAATCATTATTCTGAGCTAAAAATAATAGCTGATGACCGCAGCAATCAATAACTCACCACCAAGTGAGAGCGTGATGTCCCAGCACGCTGAGCATTTTCAGAAAGGTTTGTGTTTTGAGTGGCTTCAGAGGGGCGTTTGCTGCTCCAGAGATGCCAGGAGCAGCCCGTGCCCTCCCGTCTGGAGGGCGAGCTGGGGGGCTCTGAGGAGGGCGCTAATTGGGAAACTAACTGCACACTCATCGCCTTACAGACGCACTAGGAATACTTCCAGCTGTGGGAAGAAAGGGTGTCACTCAGTGTAGCAGCAGCTCTCTGAAGTAATATATAGATACATCATATCCCTTCCTTGAAATCACGATTTCATTAACGGGTTTGCATGCTTTGCCGTCTTAGGGACACTTTTCTTCAACTTAATAAGGGTCAGCGCCTATTCAAACAGAACTGCGGGCATCCTTTCCAGTTCTTCTAATTGCATATATCTACAACAAAGGCAAATGTTATTTTAGCAAATACCAGGATTGCTTCACCCACAGCAGCTGATTAACTTGGGTTTGTACCCAAGTTTGCATCTTACTTCGTTGCTCTGAAAATCTTAATAATCTATTAGACTGACACGGTGTCATTCTGGAAAGGCTGAGGCAAGAAACGCGGTCAGTCGACTTTGGTGTGGGTAGGACTCGCTCCGAAAATGTGATTTTTATCTTTGGCTTTCTGGGTTCTCGTACGATTGCAAAATCCTTGACGTCAGTAGGAATTTACCATGGTAGGGATCAGGCTGGTCTTGAAACCAGCTCTGTAATGTGCTGAGCAACTGCAGCTCTGGGGGAAATCCTCAGGTTTAGGTTTACTGGATCGGGTATCAGACCTCCAGTTCTGCGAACGCTATCATATGCGGGTAAGGGCGAGGAGTCCCACTCAAAGGGCCTATTCATGTGTGTAAAGTTACTCACGTGGGCTGGGGCAGGCAGGAATGGGGCCCAAATTTGTTCTATTCTGTTAATAGAAAGTACCCACTAAACAAGAGTGTGACTCTAATCCCGAGTGAAAGTCTCTGGCAAAACTCTCGTCGAGGGCAAGGATCTATCTGTGTTTACACAAAGGTAGCGATGCTATCAACAGACAGGCAGAGACTTTAATTAGATTAAAAAAAAATTAGAAATTGATGCTGCAAGTAATAGTTGATGCTGATGAAATCTTTAAAACAGATTATTTTCCAGGTCTGATTTTGAATAGGACTTCTCTGTTGTATCAGTCAAAGACAGTACTTTTATCTAACACTTACTCAGGGAAGGTTGAGTTTGGTATTAGGTTTACTTATTGATAAGGGTTGGAACAGGGTTTAGAAGAGGGAAGCCAATAAAGTTGATAGTGATAAATTATCACGAGTCCCCAGGGCTGTGTAATAAAACTGCATTGGGAAATGAAGCAGAACTACAAAGTGCTCTCTGGTTAATTTAAGAAGAAATTGAGTGAAACGCAAAGCAATAAATCACAGCAAGCCAGTCAATGTGAATTTCTCCATGTAAATGTCACTTTAAATCCTATGTAACAAACACATGCGGCTAAAGAAAGAACAAAATATATAAATAAAAATCCAGGATACTTCCAAGTGTTCCCCAAATGCTAAGCTCTCTGGCTAATAAAAATGATGTACAGTAACATAATTCACCGCAAAACCTTGTTCAGCGTAGTGTGAGCGCCGCATTTTACTTTACTTGCCCTGGAGTACTCCTGCCCCATGCTGTTAAACTAATTCAGTTTAAATCACTCTGCCTAGAAAAAAAAGTGAAGCGTAATGAAATTAAAACTCACTGAGGACACATTAGAGTTAAAGTGTGTCATGCGCCGAGATTATTTGGTTAGTGGAGTTTGATGTAATTGTCGACAGGTCATTTATTCATCCTAGTAAATAAAGATTCACGAACTATTAAGAATGTGCATATATAACTAGTAAGACAGTAAAAGGCAATTAAGCAGTCAGTTTAATGTCTTATCTTGCTGGTTGCCCTGCAGTTGTTTTACAACTAGGAATTAAAATTTGAAAAGGAAGTTTTCAGTGTCCCTGGCCAAATATTGATTAAGTAGTTGTTTGCTGATGCCATTGTGGCACATAAAAAGGCCAGTAGTTCTGCCCCTTGTTGTTCATCTTCCATTGTTGCTGATTCTTAACCTCGGAGATCAAAGGAGGATCATTTCAGTTTATCTGTCTTGGAAAATCCTTCTTTACTCCTAAACCCATATGGATTAATGGCCAAATTGTCTTTAATGAGATGTGAAATTTGAATGGAATCCTTATTTTGCATGGTCTGTTGGATATATGCACTGTACGCTCTTACAGTTTTGTGTGGGATTTTTGTTTAGCGTTATTGGATTTGGTTTTGTTTGAATTGTTTGATTTTTATTATACAATGCACTGAAATGTTACTATTACAACAAGTAAAATATGTGGTATTTCACTGAATTTTAATGAAACTAATTTTACTGTATGTAATCTTTTTGATGAATGTATCCCAAAGAAAAAAAAAAAGGTTGTTTTTTTTGTACCAAATCACAGAAGAGATAAACGGTCCAGGGCTGCCACTAACAGGAAGGGAGTTTCAGAAGCCAGCCAGTTCTCCAGACGGGGATCTCAGTATAAAGGGGACACAAATGAGCTTGCAGCATTTCTTTGTGCATTTTTTTCATTTTTGATTTTATAGAGGTCACTAGTATTGGTGAGTATAGTTGTACTGCCCTTCCTCAAAAAAGTGGGGAAAGTTGGATCGGCCATGCTGTGCTGAAAAGCAAGCAAGAGTCCTTGAGAATAGTTGGTTCCTTGTTGCATTACAGAAAGCTATACTTATTTCAGAGATAGTAAAATACATTCCACCACATCCTCAGTAGAATAGGCTGTGCAATCTGGATGTGTTATGTTGGCTTGTAATTATGATATGAAGTTTCATCTGAATTGTAGAGTATGTGAACATTAGATCCAGGTCTCACTGTTTCCACTGGCATATCTGGACACAGAAATTTAGCTTCACAAATGGTAATAAGAAGCCTGGTAAAGTTGGAGAGCTTCTCCTGGTGTCACTTTGATTTTTACATGGGTGAGCCTCCTCTGCTGTAGTGACAAACAGCCGAGTAAAGGGCTAAACCAGAATTTTTTTAATTGGTATTTTCTCATTCCCTTTCTTAAATACATGCTGTTTTCGTTTTGTCCGGTTATCTCTGAGTAAAATCTCAGTCAATGCATGCTTTACCAGTACTCAGCTACTTTAGGAGACATTTTGCCCCAGAGTAACAGCTAAAATTCTTTGAAAGCATTTTAGGTACAAATTTCCTTAAAGCCCATTAACTCAGCTTGTTCATTTTCATGGAGAGCTGCAGTGAGGAGAGTGATATACATTCTACCTTTTTGGGTTTTTTTAATGGATATTTGCCTGGATGTAGACTTTCTGCCAAACATGACCAATGTTTCTATCATGCACAAGTCCATATAAGGACCTGTCTTAAGGATTTTTGTATTTATGATATGCCTCATGTTGGATGTCTGATCCAAAACTGACTATGTAGCAATTTCTTTATCAAATATAATGTCACATAGATCACAGTGGTTTGAATCATATGAGGAATAAACTGTCTGCAGCTGACATTTCTGTAAGCAGACAGCTTATTCAGCCTCTGTCAAATCTTATTCACCTTATTTAAATGAGTAGGACCGTTCATGCCAATATAATCAGGATCTGTTCCATATACCAGCCCCGAAAAGCAATAACAACTTGAGTTCTTCTGGCTAAATTACCTTCTTCTTTGTTAAAAACGTAACCAATGTATAACCCATACACCCCCTGTGAGGCAGTAGCACCAACATACTTGGAGTAACCAAATTGGACTTAAAACTGTTTTCCATCGCTACATCTTTAACTGGTTCAGGGAAGGGTGGAGATGAATGTAGACGGGTTTTATAGAAACCAGGCTAACAGGGTAGCAGGGAACGCTTCCACAGAAAATCCCTTTTTACTGAAGGTGATGTGGCAGCACTTCCTTCTCGTTTTTAACTAAGGGCTGGTGGGTTGACCTGGTGTGAAGTGCTGAGGAGCTGGAGCACGAACCAGGGGAAACAGTGGTGGAACGAGGGCTCTGACACCTACCCAGCCCCTCCAGTCAGGCTCAGTGGCAAGAAAAAACCTGCACAGAGCCAGCTGGAAGTCAGCTTTGCACTGGTTTCACGAACAGCAAAATAAATTGTCTTCAGAAAGGAGGTTTTTGACACAGAAAAGGGAAGTGGCAAATGTTTAGCTAAAGAAATGTGAAAATGGAAGGTGAAATACACTGTTTTCCCATTTTCACAATGAAATCCTGCAAAGTATGGATTTTGCCAAAAAACCCCCAAGCGAAACCTCAGGAAATCCATTTACCAAGGTGTAAATCAAGATTAACTCCACTGCAGCTGGTGGACTGATGCTGGTGTGTGAGCAAACGCTGAATTAGATCATCAGCATTTACATGCAAGAAGGGAGACTTTCAAATAACTACTGTCGTGCAAACTTAACTCACACGCTTCTAATAGTTTCACTAAAGCCAGAAAAGTTATCTGACTAAGGACTGTTTACACAAGGAGTGATGTTGTAAGCGAGTAGTCATCAAACCTTTATGATGCAGTATTTTGGAAGGAGGTCTACAAAATTTCTATACATTTTTCTTCAAAATTTTAATACATACAGTGCAGAGAAAGGCATCGCATGCTCTAACCTCTCTTGCTGCCTACGTTAGCTATTATGTGTATGGTATATAGCTTAAATATGTTCTTTGCTGCCGTCTGTGGAACTGGAAAATAATAGAAGAAAACATTTAGGAATCTATTTAGAAGATCATACAATAGACGTTTCAGTTAGGAAAAAGCCCTGTGGGTTCATCCCTGGTTTAGCGCAGTTGATTGGACCTGCTCATTTTTAAATCAACAGGATCAAGCAAAAATGCTCAAATATTTGGCACCTATACAGAAAATCATACAAATGCCTGTTGCTTTAGCACCCACAATTTGTTTTCCAACAAATACAGTGTTAGCTTTTGAAAAGCCCTTAAAACTAACTGCTTGTCCACCTCTTCTGAACAGCGGAGAGACCAGCATAAACTACATGTGGTGTGCGCTGGGGCAAGTGGCTGGGGCCAGCCTGCGCTGCCCTGGTGCCCAGTGGGGACTCAGGCAGAGAAAAGTATGGCAGGCTCTCGGGATGCTCCCTTCTCCTGGCAAAAATGCAAAATGGCTGCATACAGCAGACATTTTGTTTATCTTTTTATTATTTCCTTCTCCTTCTATGTTTAAAAGGTTTCTTGAGACCAAATTGTACCATCATTTACATCTGAGCAATCCCCTGCTCTCATCAAGGGCTCTGCAGGTTACTTAAGGTTGAATTTGGCCCTGATGTGAAAGTTTAATTACGTTTCAGATTTGAGGGAACTCACTCGCTTTCTCAGATTTAGCAAGACTTTATAGCACTAAACATCTATTTTTGTTGATAAATAAGAGATACGACATGGCAAGTAAGCGTAGTTAAAATAAAATGTTACAAGCAGTGCAAATTGAAAAGAGATGTTTTAGAGAACCATACTTAAAAATTTTCTAACACATGATTTAGCAAAAGGCAAACAAAACCGCGGGCCCTCTGCTGTGAGAAGCTCTGTAACCAATCTGCTCCGGGAGGCAGAGCGCTGCTTGCTCCGTTTGGTTTCTGGCTCCTCCCTGGCTGAAGGGTATCACAAGGGGAGGCACACTCTGTCCTCCAAAACTGCGTTCCTCGCTTCAACCTCTCATCCTAATCAACACAGCAAATGAAAATTTGGGAAAGAAATCACTCTAATTCGAATGGTTGTCAAACCCTACACAATGACAGGCATAAAGAGGATTTTTCTCCAAACTCTTAGAGGTCACTTGGCCAAGGACGAACTTAAAACAAGCCAGGATTCAAAGTTACTGCACTTCTCCTGTGTTGGCAGTTGAAAAGATGGAGTGATGATTGATGACATAAATCTTTCTCTTCATCTGACATCAGGAACAGACTTGTCAGCCCAGGAAGAGTAAATCGGAGACAAAAAGTTAGAGTGGGAATTAAAAGAATCCTAAATATATCTAGTATCTGAATCCAGATGATGGTAGTTATAAATAAAAAATAAAACACCCCAGAAAAGTCCTATAAGGGGGAAAAAAAAGATCCTCCAGGTGATCAAAGAGTGGAGCAGGGACTCATCTGTTTCCAGTCTTGGGCGTTATGACGCAGAAGTCACTCTCTTAAAGAAATAGGCCACCTGGCACTTATTTTTTGGCCACTGGCTTGCACTGGGAGGGCACGTAGAATGACGGTTTACCCAGGACAGCAAAGGGGGAACTCCTTTGGATGCATTTTGGTTTCTTGCTATGTTACTCTTGCCGTTTTGGCCTCAGGGCTTTTGAGGAGTTGCGTGCCCTTGGGGTGCCTTGCACCAGTTTTGCCCTGTCAAATCCTTTGTTTAAAAGACCCATTGTGCTTCTCTGAGCGGGAGCTCGCCACAGCAAGGAGAGCCCTGCAGGGATGGGTGCAGTACCTCTAGGTTCAGGGGTGGCTCCCAGCCCAGGCACCAGCTGGTCCTAGCCTGTTTCCAGCCCGGGGAGCTCCTTCCTCTGCCTCTGCCCTTCTCTTCTGGGAGACTTGTAAGTGCTTTTCTTCTTTTTTTTTTTTTTTAATTTATTTTTTTTTTAACGCGAAGTTGAAAGCTTCCACAGGACTGTTGTGTTCTCTAGATGGAGATGTCGTGGTTGCAGTTGTGCTTTATAGGTGGTGTTTTGCACTTGGTGACATTCAGCTCTGAGTAGGTGCCTTAGATGCCAGTGATTTGGGCTCAGTGGCTTCCCGCCACTTGCACAGCTGGTGCTGGTTTGCTGCTGAAGTTCCCACAGCTGTGGGAAAGGGGCTGGCAAAGGCGTCTTTCCATAGGCTTTAACAATCTTCTGACTGGGCTGTGGTGAGTGTGGTTCTGCATCTTTGGGGTGGGACAAGGGAGCTTTTTTAATACCCTTTTTGAGTAGGAAAGAGTGGTCTTGGTGACTAATGTGTTTATAAGTAAGTGATACCCCTAAATACAAACAAACAAGAAAAAAAGTGGTCATAGCAGAATTAGAGCTAGAAGAGTTGAGTTTGGTTTGGAAGAGAGCTGGTTTGAGCTGGTATAATTTGCTCTGTGTTCCTCAGAGTGACTTTCTGCATTGGCTGTGCCTGGAGCCAGCTGAGGTGGGACTGCTCCCTCCCCTGCCCCAGTTACTGGTCTCTGCCTCTGCTTGGTCATGATCCCCTGGAGCAGGAAGAAGCTGTTGTTTCTTGCTTTCTACGCACTCCTCAATTTTTTTTTTTCCCCTCCTGTTGCTGCGCATCCTGGCAGTGGGTGCAGTGGAGGAGGGGCTGGAGTGTAGAAGATCTGGCTGTGTCAGCTGCTCCTATTTGGCTAAATCTTCTCCTTGTACCTTTGTGTAGGTGGGTTTTTTTGTTTGTTTGGTTGTTTTTTTGTTAGAAATGGGATCGATGATATTTTCCTCCCTCAATGGTGTTTCTAAATGTCTGAGATCCAGCAATCAGAAATGTTGTATAGGATCAGCTGCCATAGCTCATCTGTTGAAACTGGAAATCCAGTTGAAATGATGGTTTAGAATGCCTGCTGGAAAGGAGTGTAACCTCTTCTTGGAAGAGCAGTTGGGCTGCCAGCCTTCGGGTCTGCCGAGCTGGGGAACACTACGTTGGTTGTTCAGGGGCTAGTGAGTGCCCTCTGGTCCAGTGGCCCATGGTGTGGAACACTTCTCAGCTGAACAGAGTAACGCTGCAACCCCTGGCTCGGAGCAGCAGGTGAGTGCATTTTGATGAAGCAGATCGAGACTCAGCATTTTTATTTCTAATGCTTTTATTACAGTTGTCTACAGCAAAAGCAGATCGATAACTAGTATGGTCTGGGATTAAGTTCATGAATTCAGAGGTGTTGCCTCAATTTACGTTTGAGGCTCTAAGCCACAATGTGTTTACCACAGAACAGCAACTAATGATACATACGTTTTGCTGCGTTTCCCACAAATAGCCTGAAATTTTCTCAAATATGTGGTGTGGAAAATCTATTCAATAATATATGCAAATAATCTTTGGTTCTAAGCAAATGTTTGATGCTTGAAATTTATGTGGTTGTGACCGGGCATGTAGGTCTTGCACTGTTTTTTCTTCTAGAACTGGGTGTTGCTGTTGCATCCACTAAGAACATACCATAATTTCTGGATAGCTGCTTAAAACATTGTATTTCTTTTTAAATTGGATTTTTTTTACTAATGTACTGGTTAAGATAGAAGTATGAACTGGGCAGAAAAAGGAGACAAATCATGCTTTATACACTCTTTTGTTGTATATTGCTAGTATTTATAGTTTAAAACTGTGGCTTTCAAAATCTTTATACAACAGTGCCTTTCTCAGTGGTGGGATTTTTTGTTACACAGACTGATTAGAGAGGAACTGGTTTGGTTTGTTTTTTAAACTTTTTGAAAATTAAATCTGTACTTTCTCTTATAAACATTTTTCCTGACAGAGAGAAATAGTCTAGTGACTTGGACATAAAACTATGAGCCAAAAAACTGAGGAGCCAGTTCCAGTTGATAGACTGGCTTGAACTTGTCAACAGGTCTTAAAAAAGAAAAGAAAATATTTTAGATGTGCAACTGCAGTAAAACTTGCAGTAAGGCAAGGTCTGATTTCCAGAATTGCTGATGCCAATAGTTTTTACTGATTTCTAGAGCTTCAAGGACAATGGCATTGTTATAGTCAGGTTTTTAAACAGTAAAATTGTGGGGTTTGTTTTGTGGTGTGGTGTTTTGTTTTTTTTTAACACTGCTAATTCCTCTAATTAATAGTGTCAAGCATATGAGATTTCTCATAAACCTCAAAAAAGCCTATTTAGTTCAATGGCAAGACTTGCATTGTCTTTAATGAAATTTGGTCAGATCCTAAACTAATAAGTTTGTTTTCTCTCTCTCTCTCTCTCCCCCCCCTCCCCCCCCCCCC
>VFFE01008255.1:1714430-1738893 GCA_008921705.1 Burhinus oedicnemus | reverse complement strand
CCCCCCCCCCCCCCTTTCCTTGAGGGGGAAAAAGTTTTGGTTTTTTTGAGGAAACAGGGGAATTCTAGCATTCCTGGGCGTGAGAGGAGAATACTGATTAGAATCAGGCAGAGAGCAAGCAGGTGCTGAGCATGTTCATTGCTTAACCCCCTGCCCTGCTCCTGCATCCCTGCCCTGACCCAGCGCACAGACCCTGCAAATAGCAGCAAGTTGCCAGATGTTGGAGATGTTTTCAGGGACAGCAGTTATTCACTAGGTCTCGTCTAAAACCAGGGAGTTCCTACAATGGTTATGTTTCATGTTTAAAGCTGGGCTGGACAAGCCACTGGAGACTGCTGGGGGAAAATACTGTATTTCTGAGGACAAGAACTGGCTGTTCCGCTGCTAACTGCTGTGCGGCTGTGGTATCTGTTTGCAAAAACTAATACAAAAAACTAACAAGCAGAGTAAATCGCCTGAGGGGGAAAGCTGTCTATTTTTTTTTTAATGAACAGAAAAGATTTTACGGCTTAGAAACAGTACACCCTAAAGAGAGGTGTGTTTAAAAGTTAGACTCGAAAGCTTTTGTCTGGAGAATAATACGCTTGGTGTAAAGAGCGGCACAATGGAAGTCTTTTCTTCTAGTTATGTATGGGCGAGCATCAGTCAGCCAAGGAAGAACTTCAAAGGCCAAAGTAAAAACTTGCTAGGCTCTTTCTTTCCTGACAGGTTTTTCTTGAGGTAAGATGGGGAGAGCTGTTTATGCTGGGAACTGGCGCGCTCCTCCTGTAGCAGAGGAGGCAATAGATCATGTGCAAACCGAGGTACGTAGCCTGAACTATCTCTGTCTCCCATTGATGTGCCTTTTTGGAAGCTACTAAACTATCCCAGCTCGTGAGTCTTTTATTGCTTATTCATAAAAAGGTCTCAGAAATTCCACTTCTGCCTTGCTGGGAAGGCACCATGCCAGATCAAAGGGGAAGCTGTTTTCTAAACGTGTTCCTAGGGATGATGATCTATTTCTCTGCCTCCAGAAAATACTCGTTATTCATACACTGTAAATTGCCTTTAAGGTGGGAAAATAGCCCCAATGTGTTTTAATATAAGTAGTCCAAGGATATAACTGCTGTGCATTAAATCAGCCAGTGAACTTCATGTCTGTCATGTAAATAACATCCAGAGAACGGTCTTCAACATGCCCTTATATCATCATTTTGTTTTGTGAATTTTGAAGGCTTTTTTTTACCTGGGAATTTATTTACATGATGTTGAATACAGCAGTCATTTACCTTGGTTAAAAATGGATTTAAGCAGCAATTTAGTCTTACCTGCATGGCTGTGTTCTGGAGGCGTGCAAAAAAAAAAAAGTGCCGCTACTTTAGCGGACTGTGTGTGTCCCATCAATCTTTGTTAAAGGCAGAGGCACAACACGGAAAGCAGGGGATGTCTAACGGAGAAAGCAGCTCTCCTGTGTTCCCAGGACCGCAAAGCGGAGCGGTCTGTACCACAAGCCTAAAATACAGTGGAACCACTACTCTGACTTTCCTGCTGATGCGTGCAAGGCTGTTCACTTTCTGGGGAGTGGGGTAGGGAAAGACAATCACCTTTCGGTACAAAAGAAATACTGCGGCATCTGAGCTCTAATACTCGAGAAATGCTTGCACAGGCAAGAGAGTGACCCTTCTGCCAGCCCGCATTCACGGGGTGGTACGTGAGCATCGGTGAGAGTGGCTTGTGCCACCACGCAGCTGGTCATCAGGCAAAGCTGTGGGAGGAGAGCATCAGGTCACCTTTCTCATGAAGCGTGTAGCAATTTATCTGAGCATCAGAGCAGGCTCAGGTAGGCTGTTCTCGTAGTGTGCTCGGTGCTAGCCTGTATTTGGGCTTTAGCGCTGTGAGAGGAGACCGGTGGTGGCTATTGGGCGTGCTTGCTCTGTGTTCCCATCCGGATCATCTAGCTGTGCCAGGTTTACCGTTTGAGTCCCTTCCCATTCAGTTAGCTATGCATTCGGTGGGGAAGAGGAGCTAATAATTATGTAATTACGAATGAGCTGGCGATAATGTGTTTCAGTAACTGTTTCGTGTTGTGTTTGAGGTGATGGCTTCAGGAATGGAAAACAAGACTTTGGGATGACGTGGAAGATCTGTTTCGCGTGCTCTGTCTTCTGGCTCGAGCCTGTTGTAGGCTCAGGCGTCCTTGGCTTCGGTCAGGCTGTTTGAAGGAAACAGGGTTTCTGTGAGGTTTAGGTTGAAAAGAAATGATTTGCCCACAACAGTAGCAGTTGTGGTGATATTTGCTAGGAGTACATGACATGATTTATGCAGACAGAGTCTATGGACTGCTTTGAAGCCATCAGTGGAAGGTAACCGAGAAAAGCTAGTTTAGTGTTGATTGGCTTAAATTTCCTATACAAGGGTTTGCACACCTGTTGAATAAAACTTCTAAGGAAAATTTCTCTAAGTGGAAAAAAGATGGGTGACCACTGCATTGATGATTTCAGGTGAGTTCAGCTTCATGGCTGAGAGTTTCAGTTAGCAAAGCAAAGGGGTGTTTGCATTCATCAGGGAGCGCAGAAGAGAGATGCATGCAATTGTGCAAGAACAGTCATCCGAATGGATGCTATTTTATAATAAATTTCAAATGTGCAATGCCGCAACCTAGTCATGTTTTTTCTTCTGGTATAACGCAATGCCATCTAACTCTGAAAATCAAGAAGATCAATCAGTTACAATTAATTTTATCTTCCATTTTGGGAAAAGGATGAAAGAATAAATAGGAATTAGAGCTAAAAATGGGACAGCAGGCTTGGCTTTGGTAGAGCATTGTCAGTGGGATTTTAGTTTCTCAAAAGGAAAGAGGAGCATTTTGGATTCTGGTTCTGTTGTGGCCTGACAGCCTTAGACCACTAGTGGGAATTGGATGATAGTCCTTGTTTTGCATCAGCTGTGCAGAGCTTAAAACATATTTGGGAAATGAGAGAATTTGGTTCCCACTTGCATGGAACACTTTTAGACTCTTGCGATTTGAATATAACATTTTTGACCATGATCATGTCTCTATATTCTCATCTCTACAGTACTTATTTAATTTTATAAAATAATAAATAAAATGTCCTTTGACTTCCCTAGTGGAAAAATACTAGATAAATTCAGGGTATTATTTTTACCCTATTCCTCCTTCTAATTTAAACTGCTGGCAATTTGCCAGAGATTGAGATAAGGGAAAGTTGAGGACCAGGAGGGATTCTTATTTTGCTGCCACTTTTCATCAGACGTTAATCAGTTGTGGACTAAGTGCCACAGGCACTTATAGAATGAGTCTTTACAGATATCAAAATAGAATAAAAGTCTGAAAATTTGTCTGACAAGTTTCTGTTACACAAATATTCAGGATGTATTTAGGCATTTATCTGTCTCTGTCCTTGACTGCACAGGGAAGAGAGCTGTGTAAAGAGCTCAGCATCAGGTTCGGTTCACTCAGATTTAGTCGCCATCGTCTCCTTCTCACTGTATGTTTCTGTGGTTACTCTGTATCCCTGATTGAAATTTTAGTAAGAGAACAATTTTTAATCTTCTTTTATATGTTTTGATAGGTTACAAAGAGGAAACCAAGATAATTTGAGATACTGACTTAATCTAATTACTCTTGTGAAACAAGAAATAATGGACTGAGGCATTACAAATTTGTACTTCCATGTAGATGTTCCAGTAAACTGGCAGGAATTAGTGCCATAATACAGAATATGTTTTAAGACCAGATTCTGGTCCTGGCATCAAATTTGATGCCTGCTGGCATGAAATCAGAGCGGTTCCTTTGTCAAAGTCCCTTGATTTCCAGCAGTGCAACAGAGATCTGAATCTGGCTTTATGGATAATTCTGTACAGTTTGCACAACTGAGGACTTTTTCCTGAGCAAAGGCATGTAGAGTGTACTGCCAGGTATGGGATTATCTGTGTTGTAAGGTTTAGTTATTTTTCTAATTTTCCTTTGGGGATATTAATTGATGTTTATAGAGGATCTTTATTCTATTTAATTATATAAAACAAGTTATGGAATGAATAATGTCATGTTTTTGGGTACATCTGAAAGATTTCTGGTCACTTTTAATACAGCTTCTGTAATAAGGTGGTAAAACACATTTTAGTCTGATGTATGTGTTTATCTGATATTAGTCCCCTGAACGTATCCTTAAGAAATCTTACCGATCTTAAGGAACGATGCTCTGTAACTTCTGCTTGTTGGGCGCCTGTCGTATTTCGCATGCGCACAAGCATACAGATGTATGTAAACGTCAGTTTTTGGGGCAATATCTGGGCAGAGCTGAGTCTGACCAGGCGTGTTGCTTGTGCAGCCAGTAGAAAATCATGTACTTGTTACAATAGGTGCATTTGTAACTATTTAAGCAAAGCAGTACCTGCTTTTATTCATAAAATGACGTAAAAGGAGGATTTTATACGTATTTTAAGAACAGTTTCTTTTGCTGCGCAGAGGGCTTGCTGTCAACACCCATTAAAGTCTCCAAATTAAAAAAAACAAAACAAAACACACCAACAAACAACCCACCCCCCAAACCCCAGGTTTCAAACGAAACCTGATCCTATGAATATGCTCTGTGTGATGGATAATTTAGTAAACTAGGCTGTATCCTCTAAGACAGTTTTCTGGCACCACTCCATGTGAGTACTGTTAATGTCCTTTGAAATACTTTGTGCTATTGTCTTTCTAAATACTATTTTGAGATTGTGCGGATCAGGAGGTCTCAGAACTGTTTTCTGCTGGGAAGACTCAAGGCCTTTGAGCATGAAACTCCATCAAATCATGGCAATTACGGCAATGTTTTTTTCTGAAGAAAACAAAAGGAAGGAAGAATTCAGGCTACATAAAATCATTAATTTCAACATTTTACAGAACTAAATATTTTTATTTGTTAATTTTTAAATTTTGTTTCTAATTTTTAAACTCTTACCCCTAGAAAATAAAGATTAAAGGACTGATTTTTTTGTTGTTGTTATTGCTTTTGAGACAAAGTGAATGTACTCAAAAAGAATTTTCCCCTACAGTTTTCTGCTATTGAGGCATATTCAGATTTCTGGTCTTAACCGGAAAGAAAGCAAATGCTGAGATACCAAGCCTCTCTGGGGACTAGGATTTCTCACTCCAAAAAGTGTCCTTTAGAGGACTGACTATGAAGAAAATGTCAGAAACAATATTTTCACTTCCCTCCCCCACCCTGCCCCCAGTCTCTGGTTTACAGAAACCAGTTAGTCCGTGAGATGCGGAGAAGTTGGCAGTCTCTTGCAGGATGAAGTAAAGAAGCAATTTTTGTGGTTGTTTCCTGCAGCGTTTCTGTGCCCAGCAGCATACAGCCAGAGCAGGCGCCGAAGCAGATAGGAAGGACTTGCAGTATTAGACCTGACTGCACTGCCTATGCCAGTCCGTAAAAGAAGTCACAGTAAAAGTACTCATTTTTATTAGAGCAACACATTTTCCCCACCTGTGAAGTGTGAGTAATAAGTGAATTTAGTCTGTCACTTAGCATAAAAAGGCAAGTGATTTACGCAATATGTTTAAAGCTTTTTCAGTTTGTTTTGGAGACTTTCTGTTAATCTAAAAACATAGGAGCTGTTCAGGGAAATGGCAGAAAACATAGCAGCAAAGCAGTTGATTATAACTGAGCAATAGTTTGAAATAAAGACATGAATATTAATTCTTTTAGAGCTGCTGGACGTATAAGCTGAGTTTGATCAGGGGCTGCTTCTTTTTGTCCTTTCAGTGTTCCTTCATTTTTTCATTCTTTTGTCCACTTGACGCACAGCTTCTCACAAAGTAGCTTTGCAGAAACTGTTGGCACAGTCCCTGCACAGTCTTTCCACGGAGTAAACTACTTCCCCAATGTATAGCCCAAGTTTTAATGAAAAATTTTGTCCGTGCTGTTTCAAACAGATGAAGAAATAGCTGTTGACACAAAGGTACGGGTGGAACGATGGTCTTTGGCGCTGACAGCGCTGAGCATCTCTGCTGCTGTTGGATGTTGGGGATTGAAGAGGTTTGTGGGGAGAAGAACGATACAGTTTTCGCTTTAGGAAGGTTTCTGGGGCTGCTGAAAGTTTTCAGTGAGGTTATATTCAGTGTCATTGAAACAAATACAGGTCGAGAGGAGGGTTTTGTTTTTTAACTCAAGTTATGGCTGCTGTCAGTCTTCTGCGGGGGGGGAGGGAAGGAAAGAAAGGTGTAACTTTAAGCACACACTGATTTGTTCTTATTACATAACAAAAGTCTATTTCTTTATCATGTTATCATTCAGTTAATAAAAATTAGCTACAATAACAGCATCAACTTAGAAACCCCTCAAAGTCCAGGGGATTTTCTTTCACAATGAACATGAATACTGTTCAGAAATACAAACAGTCAAAGGATAACTTTAGGTCTGAAAGAGAAACCTGGCAAGGGTAATTGAATAAGCCTGGATCTCCTGAATATGTCATGGTGAGTGCAGTCAACATGTCATAATTAGGTTTATTGAGGGCCATTCCAACAATCTGCTTCTATTCTTCCTGCCTTATTGTCCACAGCTAGGCAAATAGCCAGGGGACAAAAGGAATCAAGTGCTGACAAAACATGAAAGAGGAAAAAGATTTAGCTGCTTTTATCAAAGAAACTGAGAAGGACTTTGTGTAAATAAAGTAAGTAACTGGCCATCCTGCATTTAGGCAATGCCGTTTTCATTAGAATTAATTCTTGACATATTGGAAGGGTTCCAAGGGAAGGATTTCTTCTTCTGACAAGTTTAATTTGTAAATTAAAAACAGTTGGTTAAACATGAGCCGCCATCAACAAAACTTAACTAAAGCCATACATGGTCAAGTCCTAAGCAGGTGAAAAAGAATTACTTTGAAAACAAAGTATTCCCCAAAATTATGCAAATTCTTATTACTTCATAACAAATGTTTTCTATTGAGACCTTCAGCAGGATAGCTGTTTGGAAATTTTCTTTGAATTCTGTTTATTTTCCTCTTTAAATCCCCTTAGCTTGCGCAGCAGTTGCTGCTTGCTCTTTACAGTGGATCAGAAAAAGTGGCCTTGAGGTTTTGGGATCTACTGGGGACTAAGCTGGGGGGGGGAAGTGGGGTTCATGTAAAATGCCTGTGCTTTGGGGGGCCCCGTGGTAGTAAGCGCAGAGTGGCAATTTGGGTGAGTCCCTCCTGCCTCTCCTCTAACTCTTGAAATGATGGTGATATTTCATTTGATCACAGTGGCAAATGAAATATTTTCTGCGATTCAGAACTGGTGGTTTGATCAAGACCAAATAAATGCTGCTGTCCTGGGCTGGGAGCTGCTAATGGAGCAGCCTGCTTCCACTGAAGTCAACGTGAGCTTCTTGCTGGGTTAATGGGAGTAGAATTGGGCCCTCTGGGCTGAGCTCGTAGAGTAGATGACATCGTAGCATGTGCTTTGGGGTCACAGCAATGGTCTTTTAAGATTAAAGAATTACCATATGGTCACATTTTCATTCTCTCGTATGGCTTCTAATTTTCCTTGAAGATGGTTTATTGTATGTGTGAAAACTAGAAGCCCCTATTCTGTAACTGTCTGAAGTGTTTGTTTTTTGATAAGTTTGTCACTGAATGTTTCCAGACCAAAAACCCTCAAACCCTTTTGTTAATTTGGACTTAAGGTTAAGCAGATGTACCATGAAACTTGTAGGGGGAAAAAAAGAGGATTTTTTTTTTTTTTTTTTTTTTTGTAAACACACATAAATCCTCTTCTTGACAACTTTAGAATGGCTGGAACTTAAATTGGAAGTCTGAACTTTATAAAATAAAGATTCAATACAGAAAATTTTGGAAAATACATCTAAATTCTTTTGGAACTTCCAGGGACTCTGTTCTGGTTAGAGCTGGAGGCCTTGGGAGAGTGGCTGTCCTGCTGCAGAGGAGCTTGAATGGTGACAGCACAGTTACGTTTATCTAGGTGCCTTCCATAGATTTCAGTCTTGTTAGAAATTCAGCCTTGACTTTGAATTTTTGTGTTTTCTAAGTTCTGTTTTGCTTTTCAGCTTCAATGTTCTTTTAAGATTTTTTTTTTTTAAAGTCTGTTCAACTTAACTCCAGTTTCATTGAACTTCTGTCCCAGAAATTCCCTAGGTTCTTAAAGAAGACCTAAAGATTTTGATAAAATGCCCCAGCAGAAGGAAGGGGTTGGGCAGGAGGTGAATGAGGACGTTCCCACCTGCGTTAGGCTCCACGTAAACCCCATGAACAGTGCTCTCATGAATGTGATGTCCCCGTGAACTTTAAGTTGGCTGAACAATGATACTGTTTGTATTGGGAATTCTGCATTAAGTTGAGTACGGAATAGGGAATATGTTGATACAGTTTAAGATCGGGGTTTCAATTAGTTACTGACATGGCCAGGAGATCACTCTTGGTAGCAAAGAGCAGATTGTATCAGGTTTGGGATTCCGTATTTCTGCAGGTAGTACCTAGATGGTAGGGGAATACTGTTCCAAGTTTTAGTTGGGTACTTTCACTCCATTTCCTGAAGATAAGATTAGATGGTAACTATTAAGCACTAAGGTATTTTGATTCTTTTTTTTTTTTTTCCAGTATATGCATTTTATTTCTCCTTGTTTAGTAACAATAATAATTACATAAAACCACTGTCAGTATTGAATTACTTTGTTTAGTATTTACTAGTGAAGTTGCAGATCGTAGAAAAGCCGGATAATCAGAGTTTGAAGCCTGATGGTTAAGCTGTTCAGGTGACAACCAAAACCAGAAATAATATTGAAAAGATGACAAAAAGTAGAGAATAGTTGAATCCAGTTATCACAAAATGGTCTAGTGCTATTTGTAACAAAATTTCCAGGAAAATGTTGTCCAGGATCACACGTGCCCCAGGCAGTACTGGATGGATGGCTAACTAATGACAGGGGCAAAGTGACGGTTATGTTCATGCCCCTGGCAGGTGTGAAGCGGCTCGCGTGTATGAATGGTGCTGTTTTGCCTTATATCAGTAAAGAATTTATGTAATACAAAACATTAAGAAATCCATTCGCTTATGTTTTAAATTTTATGGTGGTTCTTGATAATTCAATAATGATAATCACAATAATAAATCACTATATTTCGTGAACCGTGGGAACTCTTTAACTATTTTTATGGTAGTGAATATGTAAGATGGCTTGACTAATATTTTTCTGGTTTGCCCATCAATTAGACTATTCTAGAACAGTTATTACTGTAACACTAAATATGTTTTATGTACTGATAGAACTTGAGTGACAGAATAGACAAAATAAGGAGTTAATTTAATAAAGAAATCAATTTTTTTCCCCTGTTTTAATGTTTTGGGTATTTCTAACGTATAAGGATAAAGCAATGTTACCTAAATACAGAATACAGAAATCATCTAAACTATTTGTTTTATTTTATTAGGTTGATTCTTAGCATGTTCCCACTAGGAAATCTAGCTATCCTTGTTGGAGATCTGTGCTGTAACTCTGGATCTAGCTTTGCACATGCCATTTATACAATATAGTCAGGGATTAAAACTGTGATGCACTGCTGTATTTCTAGACCGTGTGCTAATGTATGAGAGCAATTTATATCAAAGATCTATACAAACTGTGAACAGTGTTGGTACTGCTAGTCAAGAGAGGATAGTCCACATGTTTTTTAAAATAATGGAAGAATTGTGGCAACTAGCGTGTGGGTAGATGTGTTTGACTTGCATTACTTTTGACCTGACATGGGTCAAAATGTAGGGTCTCAGCTCCTGTAATGATAATGTAGTGTCTATCTCATGGCTGCGAATGGTCATGAGATCCTGCCTGGTGGTCAAGTTGGGGCTGCACCAGCTTTGGGGCCCTGAAATCTCTGTATCTGAGCCTCATCTTTTCCTTGTGAAGCTAACAAACCTGGTGGCACCTGGCTTGACCTGCCCCCTGTTTTTCCTGTGAGGTCATGGCATGGAGGAGGCTGCTTTGGTGTGTGGTTTGGTGCTGCGTGCTGGCCAAGCAGCCAGTCCCTCCGCCTCGGAGCAAGCCCTCCGGAACAACTTTGGCACCTTAAGCCCTGAGCTTGTGCCATGTGTTGTTCTGCTGCCTGACTCGCTGTCCCCGCAGGCTTGCTCTTAAGCACATGGGGAAAACAGTCTCGTTCCACGAGTGGAGGTGACATATAAGTAACTATTTCTAAATGTAGTATGACTTCTGAGACTACCGATGCTGGCGTTGCAGGGAAGTCAGCTGCACTGTGGTTTTTAGAAGAGGAATTCAAATGGGGCGGCAGGTCTTTCACTACCAGCTAATAGTATAATCTAACCCAATGTACAGAACTGTCTGTGAACATTTGAAGGACAGTGAAATTAATAATCTGAAATATGGAAAATATAGGGAAAATAAAGTAGCTAATATTTTTGGAAAAACTTGTTGGAAAATGTAACACTTCAGAAACACTTCTGAAAGAGCTGGTGCTCTTCTGTTAGAAGAATGGTATAACCTTGGTGGTGTTTGACATTTACTGAAATAAATCTTGGAGTTAATCCAGAGTTTCTAGGGTCTTGATTAGTGTGAAAATAGGATCGCAAATCAGGCTAGCTCAAAAAAAACACCCAAATGAAAGTTTTAGTAGTACTGTGAACTTAAGGCAGTACAATTGAGCAGTTTCCTAGCAGGCTGCTTGACACACGGCTTTATATTCTGAAAAAGATATAATTTAGCTATGCTGGTGTGGGCACTGAAACTTCCAAGGCACTCCTGTCCCTCTTCTGCAGCTGACACCTTTCTGCTCTTCTGTTGCCTGTTTTTCATTACTATGCTGCTTCCCTCCACTTCACAAATGCAAGATGCTTTTCCAGTGTTTGTCAGTACCGAGCTTCTAGCTGGATGTTTAAGGTCAAAGTTCTTCACGTTCTGGTGAGTAATAAAGATTCAGAGCCAGGATCGGGGTGATAAGCGCTCTTGCTGAGCAAGGCAGGAGTAGGGTAGCGGCAGAGGGGTGAAAAAAAAAATCACAAGCGTCAGTAAGGGAAAGTCTTGTGACAGGTTGCACACAGGGTTAGGCTTAAGTGTATGCAATATTAATGAGAAATCCTTTTGAAGAAGTGGGGCTAAAAATGTGGTCTGTGTTCCTCTGGGTTGTTTGTACCCCTACAACCTTCTTAGTTATGGAAGATACGAGCACAATTCCTGATGTGAATGCACTTATAAGGCACTTTTACACTGTTAGGAGTATAGCTAATCCTCTTTCATGGGGGGATAACTCTACTGCAATAAAACAACCTTGTATTTGTTAAGTAAGTTATTATTTCTGTGCAAAGAGAAGCCTGAGTCTATAAATAATAAGTCAGAGTTTATAAAGAGGACACCTGTGAGCTTCTTGTTTCTGTATACTCACATTGTGACTGTAATTGTATTACAATATACGTTAAAGCTTCTCATTTTAATTTTATATTCTTGGTATTTTAAAGAGAAGATAGAATACTCCATAGGTAGGATTAAGAAGCTGAGTAAGTTTTCTTAGTGCAGCTTCATAGGTTTCAAATAAGCAAAACCAGCCAGTCAACCAAACAAAATCCCCAAGTATTGAAATCTAAAACAAAATTTCAGAGACCTTTGGGCAATTAAGAAAGCTGAACACTCACATTTTAACACAGTACTGAATGCATTAGCGAAATGTAAATCAATAAATAATTTGAGTATCGAGTTTGTTATTCCACAGGCACTAAAACGCAAACCACCGAACATGCCCCGTCACCGAAAAAAATAGGCAAAGTTAATTTGCCGATTCTTTATTCCTTATTGCAAAGTCAGATAGATTTATTTATTTTATTTTTTTTTTTAAAATACCTCTGGAAACAACTGTATCGAACCAATGTGTGCCTGGCCCGAGCCTAGGGGTGAAAGTGTAGCCCCCGGAGGGTTTTTGTGGAAGCGAAGGGGAGCGAGGGGCTGGAGCAGCCGCTGAGCCGCAGCGGTTTTCGCAAAGGGTTAAGGGCCGTACTCGCACAATGGGTCGTCGGTTGTTTTTTAACACATTCGGGCATATTAACGTATCTTCTGTTGCCGGGATGTTTGTGTTGTTTTTTATTTGTTTACCCGTGTTTGTTTGAACTAATCGCCGCGTCAGTGAAAGTCCCGCTGCCGCGCCCTGCCTCCCCTGCCCGCAGCATTTAGCCGCGGTGACCAGTCAGGCATAAAAACGTGCTTATCTGCAAATGAATGGCAGCTCTTTGCTTCATTAAAGCCTCTTTCTCTTTTGGCACTCGCATTGTGACCCTTTGATATTAATTCAAAGGGCAATTAAAGAATGCGGCCCATCTTTGAAGTAAAGCATTCAGGGCAAGGAATGGGATGAACCTGGGACTCTGATGGACTGTGCGTATTCAACGGGCCTTTTCAAGGCAGTTTGAAGTGACTCAAAGAAAATGGGCAGGAGAAGGTCAAAGAGAAAAAAGGGGCTAAAGAAACAGTCTGTATTTGTTCGAAGTATTAGCCAAGCAAACTGCAAATAGCAACAAAATGAAACAGTTAATAGAGCAGCCAGACAGAGGCATGTCAATCACTTAACTTGAACAGCATTGGACTAACCAAGGCTTCAGTCCACTGTGTTATCTAATTATCTTGGGAAAGCCAGTAGCTGGAAGTAATAGTATTGTATTTCTTTCTGCTTACTGCTCAGAAAAGGTGATAAATACTCACTGCTTCATAATTATTCAACATATATACATAAAGAGTGGTGGGTTGGTGGATTGTAGGCAAGCTGCTAGTAGAAAACCAACAAAAAACCCTTCGCGATTAACCTGGGATGCAGAATGCGAGCATTAGCATGTTTAAAAATTGTGTAAGCGTTTGCATATGGAGCAAGCTAAGGCACGCATGGTTTCCTCTGGAACAAACCTTAAAGACAAACACATTTACGAACCTAGGAGAGTCGTTTTCGCTCTCTTTCCTCCAAATACAGTTTTAAACCACATATAATGTTAAGGGTCAGACTTTAAACCACAATAAACAATGAGATTAAGAGCCGAGACAGCAACTCTCCTTACTTAACATGTGCTGTTGTACCTAAGCGTTGTTGCACACATGGTATGAGATTCCTGCCTTATTTTGCCCTAACAGGGTAAATTAAGGACAAAGTTTCAGATTTTCCTCACAATTTTCTTTGTATTGTTGGTTAAATTATCCCCATGGGGCTTAATTTTCCACTGGCCTGAATTTACACATAAAAAACAAATACACGATTTTACTTGCAGAAATGGATGTGCCCATAAACAGGCATATTTTAAGGTCCTGGCGTAAGAAAAGATTCCTGAGTTTATCTTCATAGTTGCACTAAATTGTCACCGTTATTGAAACAAGGAGATAGTAATGAATTTGCAATGTGAGAGAAGTGCTCTAGTCTTGATCCAGCTGTGCAGACACATGGACAGAAGTGTGTGGCGAGAACCATCTTGAAATACATGAAGTTTTACAACATTACTTAAGTACTTGTATCTTTTTTTTTTTTTTTTAAATGCGTAATGGATTGTAGTTGGAAAGAGTGGCTGTTGCTTTGTATGGGCAAAATCTGCCGACAGGCTTTGCGTTGGTTTGAGCATGATCACCTTTGCGTAAAAGTAACTTTAGTCTCCAGCGCAATCCTGTTTGGCGGAATCCCACTTGAGTTAATAAACCCTAAGCCGTATAACAAGATTGGGCGGTACTGTTGGATTTATTGGTATAACATGGTAAAGAATTTGTAGCAAAAAATGCTCTACACACATGAAATGGACAGTATACAATATGACTTAACGCATGTTAAAAAAATACTCCATCAACAGCTGGTAATGGTTTACTGTGGGGGAGAAGTAAGAAATAATTTTTTGTCGCTGTTGTTGAGAAAACAAAAGCATTGGCACAGTCAAAAATCACTTTTGTTGAGATCTTGCATGCTAAATTTTAACCAGAGGGATTTTTTTTTTTTTTTTTTCCTGGCTACATTGCACCCTCTTTGAACTTCAGTCTAACAAATAATCTAAAAGGGTATTCAGTGTGGTTGTGCTTGTATGAAGGGTTCTGCCATCATACAAGAAGAAATATCAACTTTTCTTTTATAGTGCCCATTGTATTTTTTTAAATGAGAAGAAAAGAAGAGGAATTCCTATATATGTCAGGCATAGCATAGTTTCAAAGCTACATATTAATAGGAAAAAATGGCACTATGTGAACACTTCACTGTCTAAGAATTCCAGCTGGAATAACTGTACAGAACCAATGACCTCTTTCTTTTGTATGGGTCCCTCTTGGTGTCCATAGGGTTTTGTCTGTTGGAGTTAAAATCCATAAATTAATTTTGTTTTGTTTTAAAAGGTTCTCTCCTTACAGGAGAACTTTATTAATATTAGAGCCTGATGAGGATAAGGTTTTATAAGGATCCCTCTGAATATATCAAGACTGATAAAGTATCATTGCATTAGCTGAAAATAGAGAGGATTTCTCGAAGGAGCATAGAGTCTTAGGTGATGCAAGCTGCCTTGCCTATATCTCCAGCTGGACTTGGACCAGGTTGCATGGCAGTGGAAGTCCTGTTTGGTGTAGTTTGCTACGTTGTCTGGTTTCATTGTCTCTCTCCTTTGATTTTAAGCTGTTTCCAAATATTTTCTAAACTACTTTCTTCTGCTGCAAACGGGAAGTGCTCTGTTCTAACTTCCTGGGGGTAGCTTTATTTGCCTGGAGCAAGGAAGGTTAGTGCATATCCCCAAGGGATTGTTCACTCTGTTGTTGGGTAGCGTACCGGTTTAATAGGCTCCAAATTTTAAATTGGCAGAGTGTAGGACTGAAAAAGAAAGCAATAGTCTTCATGTTGCGAATGGAGCAAAGAAAGAATGGCTGGATAGGGTCAGCTGAGCCAGCAAAAGAAAACAGAAAGCATTAAAGTCCCATGGCAGGCGTTATCTATTATTTGAACGTACAATAAACAACTTGGGCTTTGAATAGCCTGTTCTGGGGAAACCTGGAGAATCAGGATACCTGCCCCAGTCTCAGTCCCATGAGCTTTGGGGAGCTTTGCTTCCTCCTTAGATTTTGATTTGAAACCAAGCGAGCCCCGGCTGCAGGGTGTGTCAGCGGGACCGATGCTGCCCACCAGGGCCTCAGTTGCAGCAGGTCTTCTTTCTTTGCTGCAGTTCTCTCTACTCATGGTTTAGTCCTACAGAAATCTGTCTGATCGCCTGATCCAGGGGACGCATCGGGCCCAAAGCCCTGAAAAGACTAGTCCAAAAGCCACATTGTTTGGGCTATATTCTATTCTGGAAGGAAGAAAGAACATTTTAGGTCTTCTCAGAGAAGCATAGGGATTTAAAAAAAAACCCAACCAAAGCAATCCTTGATTATTGCTGTTTGCCTGGTAGGGTTTCCCAGATGTTGTATGTGTGACCGAGGCCCCCATGTCCGTGGGGTGAGTGTGCCTCAGGGCTGGAGGCTGCCCTGGGCTGCTCCCATGTGTCAGCCAGGTGACCTGAGATGTGGGCGAGTGCTTGGGATGCACCACTTACGGGGTTGTGGGGTGCTTGGAAGCACAAAATTTCTCATCTGGCTATTCCACAATCCCAAATCAGAGTCTTGTTCACCCACAGCAGCAAGAAGTGGAACCTGAGCGTGTCTCCTGCTGAACTGGCTCCTGCCTATCCTTGTTGGTGCAACTGCCCTTTGGTTTCTTCAGTGAGTGTTGGCTGGTGATATGTGAACTTGTTTTTTTTAAATGCAAAACTTAATTTTTAAGTGCATTTTCTTGGAGCTTTTGGGAAATATTTTTGCCTAGCAAGAAAACAGAGCAACTCTAAGAATATAACATCATAATTGCTGAGGCTGTGCTGCATTTTATGAACAAAAATAAAGGCTAGTTGCTTCATTTTGCTAAAACCCCTCATTTGCCATGTTCCAGTGCTCCTTCTTGAGACTGGAGGTCTTTTATTTGATGGTGTTCCTTACCAGACGCTGATTGCTATAATGCTATGTGTGCGACGTACACTTGATACATCATCTAAGCGCTGGAAAGCGTTCGTTCTCTTTGTGCGATCTCTCAGTCCTGATGTAAAACAGGCAGAAGTGCAGCAATTCCTGCCATAATGTAACATGATTCCAGGAATTAGAAATTTCCATCTCGGAATGTACCAGGAAGCAGCAGCGTGCCTCGGCCGGTGGGGATGGGCTGGTGGTGGGCTCCTTGCCCTCTCCTTTAGTACACAGTGTGTGTATATGGCTCCTAAAACAGAGGGTACAGAGTGTAGGAATATATGTAGATATAAATATATCTACTTTTTTGTGTAGACACAGAAATTCCTTCTTTCAAGAATTAAGTCTAAAAATGTCAAGTGTTGGCTAGAAACTGGCAGCGAGTGCCTCAGCCAAGGGGCCAGATCCTGCTGATGTGGGAACTGATGGAAGTTTTGCCATCAGCTTTTATGGCTGCGGGATCACGTGTGAAGCATCCTGTAAAGTTATCTGAAAAAAGTTGTGAAGCTGCAGAAATACATAGATACATCTGAAAAGCAGTGCACAAAAGGAGGCTTTTTAGAATATATTGTTGTTCATGGGGCGCTTTTTTGAAATGTCAAGGCACTTGAGTATTACTGGGAGTTTTACAAAGCTTGAAAACAAAGGATTAAACTCTAAAGGAGTATCTTTAGGTATTTTTTTTCCTTTTTTTTTTTTTTTTTTGTAATCTGGAAAACTGCTAAATGAAATAAGCATCCATTATACCCAAATTCAAATAAGAACAAGTTAAAAAGAGAGGAGAAATACTTAATAAAACAAGACGAAAATTAATTATTACTAGAAAATAAGTTTTTTCCACTTGCAAACAATTGACAGGGTTTAGGAATCAAGTCTAGGGTCAAAGGGTCTTGATGGCCAAGTCAAAGGGCACCTAGAGATGTATATTAATGCATGTCAGCTTCTAGATCCTAGAGTCAAGCAGTAGTTCATAAAAGAAACAAGGCATCTTAAGAAGAAGTGTTATTAGCAAACATCAGGTCAAAGTTTATCTTTGGGTCAGTGTGTACTGGAGGGTCACCCATTCATGCTCCTACCACAGGCGTTATCCTTAAAGCTGTCTTGGTGCAAGGTGTTAAGGGAAAATAGAAATATGAAGTTTTAACTGGGGAAACTTGATAATTTATCAGAACGTTTTGCAAGACTGAGACTTAAATTGAGGCATCCTTAATGGAGCAAAGGAAAATGGGGATTGTATTTAAATTATTTTTGGTTTATTTGTGGTTTTTTTTTTTTTCTTTCTTTTTAAGTCAAAAGCTAAAACATACTTTTGTATGGACATACAGGATTCTCAGCAATGTCTTTGCGCTCCTGAGTCAGTAGAGCTGATGCTGTAGGGGACGGACATGTCTTTCTTTTGAAAGAACCAGTATAGCCAATGTCAAATCCTTTGATGTGGGGGTATTGTAAATCTTTCCACGTGATTCTTCCTGGAAGCCATGCATTTCCTAAGAAGCGTGTTGACCAGTTCATCCCATTTACAACGCTACTTCTGCAGCTCTGCTTTCTCCTCTTCCCACCGCCTTGGGTGTGGGAACCCCGGCGCCCAGGGCAGCCACGGCTGGGGGCGCTCCGCCACTCAGACCTGGAGGAATGCTCCTGCTGTGCCGGAGCACACAAAGGCTGCCTACTTGCTTTGACAAGCCCATGCTGCAGAAAATCCTTGCAATCTTTTGTGCTTCGTGGTGTTGACTTCTTTTAGTTCCACATTAAGATGCTCCCCATTGAAACAAGCATAAAAAATAAAAAAAAAACCAACGATTTTTTTAAATACTGTTATCCTGCTGCCTTTAGGAGGCATTTTGCCTGACTTTCTAAAGAGATTGGTTTGAACGGTGCAACTCTGGTTATGCTTTGGAGGGGAAGAGAAGAGCATAGTTGTAGGAATAATAAATATGACTGTTCACTAAAGCCGATTATGTTTGTATTGAATGGCAGTTAAAATATAATGTGCGATGATAACTTGGTATTTCTGAGAACCAATGTGAAAAGAAGTGACAGAAAAGAGATTATCTGTTAGATTTTTACTTGCATAGTGTGAATATTGTAGCCTTGAATTGTGCATTTAGCGCATAACATTGTGCACTGGAAAGTCCTAGACTCCAGAGACATCAATTAGCATAATGGAAAACCTTGGTGTGCTCATGAAAACAGTAATGTGTTTGCTGCTTTTCAGTGCAGTTATGCCAGAATAGTTCCAGCCTCTTAATTAAATCTTTTGGTAAATCTTTCTGAATTTTGTGTTGGTAAAATGTATGAGGAAAGTCATAAGAAGAAAGCTTGAGCTGTAACACACAAGCTTCAATGTTTTTTAGACAAAAATACATTTCCTGTCGGGCCTTGGCAGTTGGACAAAACAGACTTTTCTTGGGCGCACATCACATTTGCTAGGACAAGTTTCCTGACTGCAGCTGGAATTCCTGGTTGGAAGTGGGGGGAGAAAGTGCCTGTCCTGTCTGCCGTGAGCAGGGCAGCTCCCTGCCTCAAGCTCCCTGGTGCTGAGGGAAAAGCTGTAACCAGACCTCTCTGGGTCCTCTCAGAGTTCCTCCACTTCGTCCACATAACTACCACATAACTGCTTGCTCGGAGTGTAGGAGATCCAAGTTCAAATGCTTGGGGCTTATTTGGGGGTGTGTGTGTAGGACTGTTGGGTTTTTGTTTGGGTGGGTTTTGATATGTTTGTTTTTAAGCACTCATTGGACCTTTTGAAGAGTATAAATAGAGAAGGAGCTACTGGTCTCAGAGAATGTCCAGTGCACAGTTGATCTGTACTCTGAAGTACCCTGAATGAGTGCAATGACCACGTGCCTCTCTCTCTAGAGACAGATGATTCCCTTTCTCTCTCCATTTTTCATGATAGACTAACAAGATTTTGTTTTTCTGCTAGCACAGAATGGGGGAGGCAGGGGGAGAAAGCTTGGAAGGAGAAATGTGAAACGAGAAGGGCAAATATTCCTTTCCTCACCAAGTTGCAACCATGGTCTGAAAGCATGAAATGACATCAATTAGAAACATACCCAAATGACAGAGCAGCCGAACCTTTGCTGGTATAATCTGTCATGGCTCCACTGAAGTTAATTTGAAAGTCTGTCTGTTCCTAAATCGGTGCAAAGACCTTCCAATGAATTGTGTTTTACCATAGGAAATCATATTAAAGGGAATAGCATTTCAGGAGTCTGTAAGTCATCACTTTTAATGGTAGCTGCATTGAGTTTGATATAAACACTCAAAAGAGTTTGAAGGGTTGACTTTAACTTTGTGAGAATATCTGTACTACTGAACTGTGAGTTTAAGTCCTGTAAAATACTTTGTGCTAGAGCCCGGTGCTGACGCAGTTCTGCTAATTAATGCGAGCTGAGTGCTCATCCCGCATCATGGGAACAGACTCCTGAAACCATGCTGTATGTGGGGTGCAAAATTCAGAAAGCCGAAAGTTTGTTCAGTGTGTTGGTGGACTCAAAGGCTGATGAGGAGGGTGGGAATCTTGGTTCCTTCAGCAGCTCAGTGGGATCAAATTTGTTTCTAATTCTTTCTCCCTGATTCTTGTTGCAAAAATTAACCAAATAAGACCTTGGATTTATCAGAAAAGAATTAGGAACTTATCTTGCTCCTAATGAAGCTGATGGCGACATTAGTTTACTGCAAGATGATGGCCACTAATGTAATAAACAACTACTTTAAAAGAGGAAAACAACTGAATGCCAATTAAGACAAGCATCAGAATGACAATGTTCCATTTTTCCACTGAACAGAAAATGATTTATGGCCAAAGGATTACTTTTGAAATTGTTTTGAATTCTGTCCTTTAATTTATTAAATGAATCCTTCTTAGGAACTTGATTGCTAATTCAGTTTAATTTAAAAAAGCCCCACTGTCTTCTTTGGATGTAGGCAGAGGCCTCAGGGGTCTATAAAACTGTCAATATGGCTGTTAATTTGGGTTTTCTTTTTTCCTTATGGCTTAAAGCTTAATTGTGAGAGCTGGGAAGATGCCATGGTTTTGGTTTGCAGGGACTCAAACAGTGTCTTATGGGTTTCAGATCCCATCAGAAGTCATAAGAACTCTCCTGCTGCTGCTGACACGTCAAGTTGGAAAAGCTGCAAAACTCTGGGGAGGAGTGGGGGTGTGCTCAAAGTGAGTCCCACCTGGTTTTCATGCTGGAGTTGGAGATGGACAAGAACCAAGTGCCTTAGTCTAAATGTCCCTCAGCTTTGGGTGGGTCTGGATCCAGATCAGGATTTGAACTTTTTGTGCCTCAGGCTTGTCTCTAATTGAATCCATGCAAAACCACACATTTCACATGACTTTGATGCAAAACCATAAATAGGCCCATTTTTTATTCAAAACCAAGTCCAGGCTTGCTTAGAAAGATCACAAACCTTCTACTGAACCTTGATGGTCCCAGGTTGTAATGAAAATTCAAGTCTCCAATGCAATAATGTTCCTGGAGGGAATGATGCTTGGTTTTTGTTGTTTTAGTTAAATGTGTGGCTATTCTGAGGCGGGCAATGGTGTCCCACTTGCTGGGAGCTGGTTGGAAGATGGTCTAGGCTCTTCCTCACGTAGACCCTGATCTTAATTATTTTTCTTGAGTTGGATCCTGATCAAAAAATCTCAGTGGCACTTATACTGGTTTTGTGTCTTACATAGAGCAATATAGGAAAGATTCTGAGTTATGTGGGATTGAAAAAGCAAGACAAAGATGGCCATGGAAGCTTGAATGAGATTGTTTTGATTGAATCACTTCTGCAAACTTTTTTCCTGAGCAGTCAAATTGGGGAAAAAGAAAGAAAGAAAAAAAAAAAAAACCAGAAAAAAATCTGGATGTTTGACTTTTGCAAAACAATTCGAATGTTTGAAGGAGACTTTCGAAAACAGTGCAAGGATTTTAGCAAGATAAATTCTGATACCTTAGCAGAACAGCATGACTGTTATTAATTTTAATGACAGATGCAGGCTCTTCTCTGAAGGTCACAATTTGGGCACTTACTGTGAAGTTATCCACTGCACATATTGGTTAATCCATTTATACACAGTGATATATGTTAGAATTAAGTGAGCGTTGACCAGAGCACAGCCTGGGTCAAAGTTTGTTTGTAAGGTATTATTTGGTAACTGCCCTTAGACCATGATTTGGGAAGTCTAACTGGAGTGTCTGAATAAGGTAATTGTCACTGAAAACATCAGAAATGTTTCCAGGCCATCTGTTGCTCAGCCACTTGTTATTTGTATTGCTATGGTAAACAGGAGCCCTGCTCATAGACTGCCACTGTGCTGGGAGCTGTACCAAGAGATCTTGAGATGTCCCTGTGAAAAGGACCTAATGATGTAAGCATATGATGGTGCACAGACATGTTTAGACTTTAAAGCAGAGATGGAGGCTCTTGAGCTCTAGGATGAGCAGTGGTCTCAGCCCACTGATACCCGAACTGCAGTAGAGATGTTGGTAAGCTGTCACAGCAATGAAGCGCTTCTGTTTATTCCTGTCTAATTTGATGTCTGTTGTGAGAACAAATGTTCTAGGCTTCTGCTGTGAGCCCAAAGGCACAACATTACATGCTACCAGGGTCAGAAAACCACTGGCCAACTGTATGAAGACAAAAAGTCCATAAATATGGCCCTCACAGGGCAGCACTCTTGCACTTGTTTCTGTGGTTTGTGATCCCCTTGGGCAGTGTTAAACCTGGGACCCTGGATCTCCTTACCCTGCTTCTCTAACAATAAAAAGGAAGCCACTTAGAAAAGCTGCAAAGAGCTCATTTCTCAGTTGGTCTCTGTTTTCCTCTGCAGACACAGGAGGCTGGCTGGGAGCATGCGGCTTTTATTCTTTTCTGTCTCTCTGCTATTGTGCAGAGTTCATTCTGGCAGGCTCCCCCGTATGCATCTGGGGCATCTGTCAGGCCCTAGCGTCGGGCTCTCTCCGGCTGGGTTGCAGGCCAAGTTTCGACTTCCTAATCTGTGTTTAACACGTTGATGTGGCTCTCAGACGGATTTGACCCAAAGAATTGGATCTCACAATCCATAGGGTGTGAATTGAGGAAAAAAATGATCATTTTAAAAATTTGCTGTCAAATAAAAAAAATGTATAGTTTTTTTTTCTGAAATTCAGTGGGTGTTGAATACTTGTCTTTTCTAAGCTTCCTAGAAAAGCCCACCAAAATACATACTGCTTGTCTGCATAGGTAGGGGGAAGCGGGCTGTGCGTTAGTGGTTGCGCTTCTTCCAGTACTCATCATGGGGGTATTTCTATTTCAGACTGGACTTACAAAACAAGATATGGCTCACATGCAGCCAAACCTAAGCTCCCGTTTTAGGACCTGTTATGGTTTCACATGGTGGCAGGCAAATGCCAAGCACCCTGGAGCTGTGAAGAGTCTGCTTTCAAGAAACCATCTTGCTTTTGAATGTGTTACAGTATTAGGAGGATTTCAGTTTTTTCAGGAGAAATTGGAAACAAGGAGAACTACTTTTATTTCCACCTAAGAAAGCGCTCCCATTACATGTTTTACAGTGGAGCTATTAAGACTCTCACTTGTGGTGTTACTGGGCACTCAGCATCAGATGTATGAGTCTTTGCAGGCTGGAGTGCTCTTAGTTGTGTACAAGTGGAACAAACAGGGAGTCAGTTCAGTGGTGCCATAGCACTGGAAGGCAAGATGAAGCAGAAGCCAGAATTTTTCTAGTTTTATAGTTGACCTAAAGCTTTTCCCAGATCCCCCCCTCTTCCCCTCCATAATGCTGAGGACCTCTGGGAAACAAAGAGAACCTTTAAATAGATGCTATCAATTAACCCTACAGCCTAACAATTTAAGATAGCTGATTTTACAGAGATGAAAGATTGTAGCTAAGAAACTAGGCATTTTAACAACTTTTCTGAATTCATATGTTTGCACTTTGGTAATTTTTTTTTTTTTCTAGTTTTAAACATTGGAAATCTGTTTGGGACCGCTTTCACTGTTATCTTAGAGAATTTGCCCTATTTCTGGAGGGTAAAACCATCAGCTTTAATGAAACCATTGATTTTCAGTGTGTGGGAGATCATCTAACAATGAACTCCTCTTTGTGCTCCAAAAAACCCCACAGCTGTTTCATTGGGTTCCCATCTGGGTAAAAGGAACTAAATTAAAGACCATCTACCTTGAGTCTTCTGTGTGTGGAAATTCCTGACACCTGTGGGTGATTGAGGGCTACACCTGAGCCTAGAGGCTGGATCCAAAGATCACTGAAAGGAGGAGATTTGCATTTAATACTTGGGATGAAGAACTCGATTCTTCAGTGTCTCTTCCATAAGTAACGGCAAGGAGCAAATGAGTGATAGTATGTATAGTTTTGTACCTTATGTATGACTTAAATACTCTCTGCTTAGACAATCGTGTCACTTAAGTCAATGAAACTCCAGGTGCTTATGTTGTATGGATGCTACATGCAACACTCGCTATCATGATACTGCCTTGATCTGTGTGTTCGGGATGTGAAAGATCCTACAGCACACCTGTACTTTTGTAAAATTAAAGCTGCCTTCTTTTCTCTCCTTGTCTTCATACCAGATGATGGTTACTGTTGGTCTTAACAGAAGGTGTGTTTTGTATTTTTACGCATGCATGCACGGTTTGCAGACCATGCCCTACTGTGTATGCACTTACGTACTCTGTGTGTAAGGTCTACCAGTAGTATATTTTGGCAGTGGCAAGGATCTGCATGTTGAGGATAGTGTGTGTAGCGTATTCTGTGCTCCTGAAGTCTCTGGAAGCTGAGACAGCAAAAAATACAGCTCTGATTCATAGTGGGAAAGATTCAGTTCGAGAGTGCTTAATAATCTGTCAAATTTTTTTGTCAGGTGTGTCAGCAAGTGCAGTACTGCAGAGCTCTGAGACATTTTTGCGTCCTGTAACACCTCTCATTGTGCAAGAGTGAAGAACTGTAACGTAGAATTGGAAACAGCAAGGCAGAGTGAGATGGCACGAGAACGGAAAATAACCAGGAGGAGAAGTTAGTGAGAGCTGGGGATCTGGCACCTTGGGTTGCATGTTGGCTACCAGACCTGGGAGGCTGTAATTGCAGGTGGGATGCAGGATTTTTCCCACATGCTTGACATGTAGCGGAGGTGTAGTATTGGACCCATACTGCTTCACAGCTGTTAATAAATACAGGGTAGATTAGCTAACTGGCCCAAGCCAGCCTCAAATCCAAGAGACTGTTAGAAACTGAACAAACATCTAAGCCCCAGTCTAAAATTTTATCCCTTTGCTCAGGCTCTTTAATATTTTTGTTTATTTAAAGGCTTACCTAAAACTTTTTAGGAAAATCCCTGAATCTTGTATTCCACTACTTTGCACTGCAGCAGAGAAAGCTGGGAAACGGACAACATACTTAGTAGCAACTATAAAATTTTGTTGTTTTAATTACTGATAACTTAAAACAAAAAAAGCCAACCACTGAACATGCT
>VFFE01008255.1:1687698-1698909 GCA_008921705.1 Burhinus oedicnemus | reverse complement strand
CCCCCCCCCCCCCCCCCTTTGCTCTAAATTTCCTCCTCTTCTTTAGTTCTGTTTTTGAGATGTAAATTTTGGCTAGACACTGGGGTTCAATTTTGTTTCCAAATCATCTGAGTAATTTACATTCCATCTTTGAAAGTGACATAGAAACTGGGGAGCCAGAGCCTCACTAAAATGAATGTGACTTGACTTCTGGTGCAGACATCGCTTTTGGATGTTGGGTCCCTCAGACAAGCTGTGTTTCCTCTGTCCATGTCTGCATTTGCACAGCACCAGGCACAATGCTGACCTAATTTAGAGCTCCTGCATGTTACACCAACACAAGTAGATCATATTCCTTCAGACACAACTACCGTTTGTGTAAGAACGCTGTGTATTTTGAGTCTCCAAAATGCAGTAACTTACTTATCCACTGCTTTGGCTTTCATGCGGGAATTCAGTGTGGTAGTGGTGATTTGAAGTCCTATCTAGGGTTGGTCTGCCTTCCACTGAGATCTGTGCTGGTGAAGGCAACACACAAGATACATCAGTTTGTCAGATTAAGTAGACGTAGGCAGTTTAGAGTTAGTTCTCTGTTACACTCACTGCAGGGTGGCGCTTTCTCACAGTGTGACGCTTATGATCTTCACCATTATACTCTTCGCATCTCTGCATCCAGGTGATGATCGCTGCCCACTCAGAAGGGAGGGTGTGGGAGAACAGAAGCATCCTATGGGGACCTGCTAGATTTGAAAAGACCAGTCATAAGATGAGCGTTTTGTCGTGCTGGTGGAAGTTGAAATTTGCTGAACATAAGAGGACACGGTATTTAAATTATGTTGGAAATGTACAAACAGAAGATGTTTCCCCAGGTGCTTACAATATGTTTCTAAGCAGGCACATTGGCTTGTGGTGACTAGATTTATTTTTAAGTCTTGGCTTGATATTGGGAAAATATTTCAAGATTTCTTTAATTAGTAGTAATAATGCACACAGATTCTTCATGATATGTGCTGATTTAAAAAACAAAAAAGTCTCCAGAACTCTTGAGAATAAGTCAAGGCAGCCAAACATAGTCTAAGTAAAATACTATGATTGAAGAAAATAATAAAATAAACCATTTCAGTTAACATAGAAAGCATATAACTGCTACTGAATAAAGTTTGGGATCTGAATAATTTTAATAAATGTTAGATAAATGTAAGTAAAATATTTCCATTTGAGTTATTTAGTTTTGAGTAATTTTTTCTACAGTTTCCAAAACTGATTTTCTACTTTTTAAGTCTCCCATTTAATTTTATTTGTATTTTCTTTTTCCTCCTGTCTTAGTGTTACAGTATTTCTTGTGTTCTGTCACACACAACATTTGAAATCTGCAGTTACCTGGTATAAAATGGGAGTTAAACACAGTTGCAACCCAAATCTCAAGCCATATGAAAAGGGTGAGGCCATAACAGTAAATAGTAACAATAGCAAATACTATTGTGTTAAAGCATCCAGAATTACAGATTCAGAGCTTCAGTGTGTTCGTTTTTAAAAACGAGTGATGGTAAGAGTTGGGGCCACAGTTACGGTCATTTTAAAAAATTATTTTTAGTATTTTTACCAAGGCTGGTCCAAAGCCCATTAAAAGGAAAATAAGTGTGTGTGTGGAATGGACCCCTGGTGCTTACTGTAAAGGTGTGTGGTGGGTTTTGGGTTTTTTTTATTTATTTTTTTGTTTGTTTGGTTTTTTTATGTGCCTTTACCGTTCTATAGCGATGAGTGCATGTGGTATTAGTGGCAGTAAGACTCACTCTGCAGTTTTGAATTTGTTCAAAGGGTTTTGGCGAGTTGATTTTGGGCTAACTCTGGTGCTAGTCAGGTGCCATCTGCCTTGCTGCCACCTGGGGAAAGTAAGAGGCCAGGGCAAGCAACAGAAGGTGTGTGCTGCGGCTGATGGGGCAGCCTGGCAGTGGATTGGCAGTGGCCGAAGCTGATGAACCTGGACCTATGACTGTGCCAGCAGCGTGTGACACGGGTGCCAGTCAAGTAGCACCCATTTGGCATGTCCCAGATGCATGGGACCGAGGTGGTCATATACGGCCTTGTTTCTGCACAGCCCAGGCAGGTTCCTGCATCCCGGCAGAGTCCCACTTAATTTAATGGGGCTCCAGGTGGCAACAGAGCTCTGTGCAAGTATCTTCATTGCAGGGCTGCTATAGACCTTTTGATACCATTGAGTGTGTCCCTTTCAGAGATCTTTAATACATCTGATAACATACGATATGTATGTACATACGGTATGTATGTATTAACACGTGATAACATACATAACAGAGATGTTTAATAACTAGTTTTGGAAAAATACAAATCTATAAAATGAGCCAAAATCTATCTGTAAATAAAAGCATAAAACTTGGCATTAATGCAAATCACTCGCTACAGAATTGAAGTTTGGGATTTGACTCATTTTAATAATGATCTAGGGCTTGAAGGCAAATGCTGATCTGCAGGGGAAACAAAATCTCATTATCTCATTTTTCTCAGTGAAATCTACTCACGTAGTGTAGTTCATTTACTGTTCCCAAAGCATTTGAAGATCATCAGATAACCCTCTTGACCTGAAGAAGGGAGAGTGTCATGGAGAAAGCCATAGTTAATGACCCGGGTAGGCTAATTACAACATGCATTTGCTGCTCCCTGCTCCTTCTCTGACCTCCACTGTCCTTCCGAAGTGCTCTTTGGCTCTTGAGTGAAGCCTCTTCCTTCATCTGCAGCACGTCTTGCCTCTTTTTCCTTCTCTTTGGTCATCTTCAAAAGATACTGCTGCAGGAGTGTGAGACTGGTGGGCTTTGGGACGCATAAGCAGGTGGAAGGGGTCTGTGAGGAGTAAATAAGATATTTAGACTTAAATGTCAGTGACGGAAGCAAGGGGTAAGGAGAGAGGTGAAAAAGGATAGAGATATCTATAGCATGAGAAAGTAAAAACTATTGCTGAATCTAGACCCATTCTCAACTATTGCTCATCGCAGGTCTCACATCTCCACCCTGGTGCCTTGTCCCTGCCAGCTGCTTTCAGAAATGGTTTGTGTGCAGGCAGAGGGAGGGTTAGTATGTACGGCAAAAAAACCCGAGAGGGATTCCTGAGGCAGAACAGAGGCTCCATCTATTCCTCTGTCCTAAATCTTAAGCTGGAGTGGGAGTGTGTAATTGAGGAGTAGATGTTGTGGCCAAAGGAGGAGGCAGCTGTGTGAATGGAGCATCTCATTCTGGAGAGAGGATGAAGCCAGATCAAACTACATGGTGACAGATGGTCCACATCAGAAACCAGATGGCCCAGTGAGTCTGGCCACTCCTGCTATGAAATAGTAAGTGGAGGAGAAGCCCAGAGTGTAATCCAAAATGCTGTTACACTCTTATGTAAGGGCCACTCATGGTTTGTAAATGATGTTACACCGAGAAACCCAGTCTGTGCTGGCTGACTCATAAGCCAGCATGGGCTGCTTGCGGGAAGGGCGAAAGATCTGAGACCCAGCTTACTTTTACAAATATGTCTACATGTGACTCATCAGCTAACGTGCCTCAGTGGCTTTCAGGCCAGACTGTCTTACAGGCTGTGCAGATGTACCTTGTAAGATGCTACCACTCAGTTAAGGTCTTGTCTAATTGATAGCATCCACGGATGATCATTGCAGCTGCTTCAGGGTGTACAATTATGAGTAATTGTTTGCTTGTTTACAAATGTGTGTGGCCTCCCTTATCTCAAACAACCTTTCTTTTCTGCAGTGGTCCACCTCAGGGACCTGAGCGCTGTAATCTAGAAGTTGCTCTAAACCTGCAGCAGGGCAGAGTGGATGCACGGTGGTCCCGGCACCTGTGCTGTGGCTCGTTGCCATTCTGATTTGTGGCATGTGTAATCACTATAATGCCAATATTAATCTATGTGTTTTTCAACTCTTATTATGCCTGCATTTGTGAAGTCTTGCCTCTTCCTTTCTTGGAGGCAATGAGAGCCATCAAAGACTTGGAAAACTTAAAATGTGAACTGAGAATGATGTGAAGGAAAGCAGATTTATAGCTAGAATGTCCCACTAATCCAAACCCCATCTGTTTGGTACCCTGTCCTGGTAACAGATTTCAAAGTGTTTCTGAAATGCTGATCTACTTTTAATGTCAAGTTTATTAAGAGGTGTTTTGTACATATGTGAATACATGAAAACTTGCTGGGAGGGATTTGTGTGTTTTGTACACGGGGCTTGCATTTTTCAAATTAAAAGCTTAAGGTTCTGTTGATCGTTAGAGCAATAGTTATCTCAATATGTAAGTACAAGCACCTTCCGACAGTGCATTAAGTGATGCCGCTAACTTATCAGTGAGTTAAATACAAAGACAATCCAGTCCAGACCGAAGAGCTTTCGCTGGCACTTAGATCAAATGGAGAGATGTCTTCCCTTTCTCATTACACCTGGCACAATAAGGATAGTGATTGATAGCCATTAAAAGCACTAAAGCTTGAAAGCATTAGTCAGCTTGTTTCTCAGGAGAGGCTGTGTTTGAAAGGAAACTAGGGTTTGTGATTCCTCTGTCCTGTCTGTTGAACCATGGAAGTGTGTGCCAAGGACTCCTTTCTTGTCTTGGAGCTCTGAGCCCAGTGCGCATCTTCTGTATCTCTCTTCTCTGACACTGAATGCATTTGAAATAAAATGCCATTATTTCTGATGCACCCATATTAAATGTACAAAAATCAAATATGCCTAATTAAAACATTTGTAGGTCTGGTTTAGTAACCGTCGTGCTAGATGGAGGAAACAGGCAGGAGCCAATCAACTGATGGCTTTCAACCATCTGATCCCAGGAGGATTTCCACCCAGTGCCATGCCAACTTTGCCGACATACCAGCTCTCTGAGCCCTCCTATCAACCCACTTCCATACCGCAAGGTACAGTAGCCAACAGGTACTTGGTTACAATAGTGTTATTGGGGGGGTTCTGTGTTGATCCACTGTATAAATATTTTCTTCTCTAAAGTAGAAGAGGGATCTTGGCTAATTTAGGGACTGAGCCAGTGAGGACCTTGCAAGCCTGCTCATTTTAAGCATGTAAGAACTTGGGGTTGTTTTGCTGCAAGAAAGGGCTGGTTACACGTAAAGGGTGCTAGTTGGAGAAATAATAGTCTCCTGCATGGCAGAGGTGCAGTGTTGGTAAAACGATGTACATGCTTCCCTGCCCATCTATTGCATTGGTCTCCTTCACTGAGAGTGCTTGGCGTGGCGGTGAAGGAGGCAGCAGTTGCGTTCTGTCTTTTTTGTTGCTTTCGATGATGGTGCACTGGAAACTTCTTTAAGTACTCTAAATATTTACCTGATGGTGGAAAAAACAGCTATTCAGACCATCTTGTTTCACATTAGATATTAGCAAGTCTCAGTATGGTCAAAATTTGTCTTAATGTTATCAGAAATTCTGTGAACTTTGATGGATTTGGCGGGGGAGGGAAATAGCCTCAAATCTAGGCTACGCTAGATTTTACTGTTAAAGAAAAACCTTACAGGTGAGATTTTACAAAATGATTTCCTGTACTCTTCTTGCTCCCTCCTTGAGATTTGAATCCTAACTGTTGGTGGATGTTCTAATTAAGGAAATTTTTCAAAGCCCAGGGCTTCTCTCATCTGTTGCTACGTTCACTACAAATCACGGCAGAATTTCTGTGCTGTGACCAGGAGGGAAAAGCCTGTTACCAGTCTTCTAAGCAAATAAAGTTTTTCCTTTATCTTTTATATATGTGTGTGTGCATGTATATATATCTCTATCTCTAAAAAATATTGCTGTATCAATTCTGAACAACTATGTGCCTACCAAGGATTGTCTGAAAACTGCATGTCTGTTGTTACGATTTTTACAGTCTATTTAAGAATTTTTGTGTAATCTTACTAGCCACTTAAATATCTAGCAATATTAAAGATTTACTTTTCTATTTAACCAGTACTTAGATGCAGGTCCTGAGCCAATTCTGTCAAGTTGAGCTTCACATAATGAACTTATGCCAGAAAAAAGGAAGAAAACATATCAACATGTTTCTTTTGCTTCTAGCCGTGTCTGATCCAAGCAGTACCGTCCATAGACCTCAGCCTCTCCCTCCAAGCACTGTACACCAAAGCAGCCTCCCTTCGAATCCAGAGAGCAGCTCTGCCTATTGCCTACCCAGCACCAGGCATGGATTTTCCAGCTATACAGACAGCTTTGTGCCTCCGTCCGGGCCCTCAAATCCCATGAACCCTGCCATTGGCAATGGCCTTTCACCTCAGGTCAGTCCTGTGTTTTCAGACAGAGGATTTGCTGTATACCAGAACCAAAGAGTCTATTCCCTCAGGCCACAGTATAATGAATTGCCAAATTTAAACCATAATGTATTCTTTATACAAGCCACATGATTTCATTTTGCTAGTTTCCTTCTTTTTTTTTTTATTTTTTTTCCTTCTACTGGCTGAATCAAGAGTCATAGCTTATATTTAATTTCAAGTGATTTATAATATAATCATGCAGGCTTCATGTTTACATTCAGTTGTCAAGCGTTTGTTATGTACTGCTATTTTCCTCAAGATCAGTGGCTAGGTACAGAAAGTAGATCATGTAGTTTTTCTATGAATAAAATATCTCTTTAAGATAACCTCACCAAGGTTTTACCAAATGGTCCAGGAAAATTACAGACAAGTTGTATGAGGAGAGTTCCAAGGGCTGAGCAGTGTGCAATGAGATGAGCTATAATCGAGTTATAAATACATAAATTAGGAGTATTACTGCGCTTTTGCAATATATAAATGCATGAATACCATAATTGTTTTTCTAATTTGCATGAGCTCTTTTTAGGAAATCATGTTAATAAATTGCCTTGATAATTGAGTGTCAAAAGGTTGGTTAAATTTTCCTACACGTGGCATCTGTCTGAAGCTGACATTAGTTAAAGCTTGGATAGATGGTAGTTTATTTTATTAGCGAGAGCTTTGCCCAGGTGCTTGGAAAGAGATGTCCACTAAATTCTGAGAAGTCACAAAGAGGATGCAATCTATAATTACAATCAGGAACCTCTTCAGGGCTGAAAGTGAGAGTTTTAACAGCTTTATCTTCTTTCTACCCTTTTTTCCTCTCAGTGGTTAGAAAAACAGAGAGAAGCTCAGAATGACACAAATGAAAAGTGAAAAGACAATTATACTCAATTACACACTAATCACTGACTATCACCACTGCCTAAGCAGGGAGAGGGCATTCTAATAGGCAGAAAATGAGATTTTAATGGCACAAAGGGTGGCCAAAATAACGACTCGTATATCTTTGCCTCCTTCGTTTTCTGCAACTTGTGGTTTGCATCTCGGGAGTACAGTTCCTGGTTCCTGTGCAACGGTGATAACTCTGTGCAGCTGAAAAGTTCAAAGGCACTGGAGTTGAAAAGAATGAATAACAAAGGCAATGAAATAAACATTTTTGCCCAAAGGCAAAAGTTCATAAACCCTTTTTTGTAACAGTAAATGTAATTAAGTTTCACAGATTCCTACAGCATAGAGTGGGGTACAAAACTTTATGGCTTGAAACCTCAGGAAAAAAATACCAACAGAAAAACAAACGGGTGTACTTCCAACAAGACTCAAATGGATTTTGTTCTAAAGAATTCTGATTTCTAAATGCAATCTCCAACAAAAGCCATGACATTATATTAGTTGCTTCATTTTTTTTTTAAAATGACCAGTTTTGTAGTGTGCAAGGCTTCCACAATTTTGACATAAATATCTCTGGGGTTCAGTGTTAATCCATCAAAAGTAGTTGTTAGTGTCAGATTAAATGTATGTTGGTTCTGGCTATGGAAAATATGATCTTTTTTTCCTTTCACAAAGCTTTTATTGTCTGGGACACAGAAGTGGAGCGCAACAGTAAAGAAATCTTGTGATGTCTGGGCAAAGTGGGACAAAAAAGTGAGGCCAGGTTTCGTCCCCCCAGAGTCTTGCTGATTTGAGGTTTGATATAATCAAAAGGAGATCCCGGAGCAGATTAGATGACTTTAATCAGTTACTGTGCTTCTTTACACCCAGCCCTGTCTTTATGCTCTGAAACTTCTGTTTTGTGTTGTTTTTCCTTAGACGTTTGAAACCTTTTCCTACCCCGGGGCTTAGAGTTCCTGGCCATGTCCTGCACCTCTACCAACAGGTTTAGGAGAAGGCTGGTCACTCAAAAGCTGACATTGTGTTCATCACTGAATGCATACAGGGGATTACTTATATCCATTTAGATTTTGAACAGCTTCTTGGCAACTGAATTGTTACCTTCACTGACTGTAAAAGTCTTTCCATCAAACAGACAAACAAACAAAAAACCCAGTGCTAAACTCATGCAGTGTTACCAACAGCTTCTCTAAAACAGTTTTGGGGCCTGAACAATGACTTAGAGACATATATAAAATGTATGTATGTATAAAATGACATACCTAGGCTTTGTGTTTATATAAGGAAGTGAAACAGCCCCAAATATGTAAATTATATGCCGTGGGACTCTAGCGAAATGGCGATTGTGCTTTACGCCTGGAAGAAGAGCCTCAGATGTTGATCGTGTGTGTTGCAACATTAATATGTATGAAATGCCCCTTAGTCGTGGGGTGTGTTGCCGTGCATCCCCTTGTCATGCGTCCTCGAGGCTCTTCCCGCAGGTGCCCAGGTGCCGCCAGGCGGCAGCCGGCAAGTCGAAAGCCAGTCCTGTGTTGGGGATATCATGAAGAAAGAGAAACGGGAGTTTTCCTGTTGAGTGGGCATGTTGCAGTGCCCTGCCTGTGTGTGTGGAATTTCGATGAGAAGGAGAGAGGGTCTTTTTACTAGCTGGTGGATTTTTGACCACAATAAATCTGGGTGTGTGAGCAGTTAACATAATGTTTCCACCCAGCACTGTCTCTCTCCCAGGCAAGTGCTCTGGACATGCTGTGTGTAAAGCTGAATTTACACACATTGAAGGTGACTTTAGTGGGAGGGGGATCTTTGTCTGAAGCCCAAATAATCTATTGTGATTTAAAAAACCCCCAAACCCTCAGAATGTGCAGAACAAAATCTAATATTAAGATTCACAGTATCATATTTGTTCCAGACTTAAACCTCCTTTTCCCCTTTGACTTCAATTTATTCCAAATGAGGGTCTGACACGCAGACCCCCAGGGAAGCTTTATTTTCTATGCAGGATGTTTCCTTTCTTACTTTGTCCTTGAGTATGATGGACAAGTATGTTGTTTAAGGCAAGCACTGGGTGAAGGCAGAGGACAAGCGGAGATGGCTAGGATGCTGTGATTTTATTTTTATCATGTTAACCGTGGACTTGAAAGTTAGAGAAGACTATGTCTTGGTCAATTTTAGGAAGCAGAATGCTCCATAACATACCTGTCTTTCAGGCTGGGAAAGAAAATGTTGTTGCGCTTGTTTAAATGAGTAAGAGAATAGGAGTCCCACCTTGGTAATATGCCATATGTTTTAACATCAAGACAAGATCTGCAGATCTCCTTTACATGACTGATTAGTCTCCTCATTCATCTGGTTTACTCATTACTACCTGGCCGTGGTGAGAGAACCTCTGTCTTACAGACCTGCAAAGGGTCGACTTTTGCAGGAATAAGACAGGGATTAATGCCTCGGGGAACTGGTAGCCAGGAGTGTTCTTGTTTATGTTTCATGAAAAAACAACCAAACTGCAAGCACGCTATCTCAGCCAGAGCTCTTTAAATATAATGTCAGAACAGAGATTATTAGTGTGTAATATATGTAAATTGCATATTTTTATGTTTTCTATGCCTATTATGCAGCTTCTTGGCTTTCATGCATACATTTATGGGAATATTGTGTTTCCTTTTCAAATTAGGTTTCAGTTGCTCAGTGCATTTTCTTCTAACAAATGTTTGTTAACTCAAAATTATTAGGGAGTAGCATATCTGTGTGTTAATATGTGTGTATGGGACTTAAGCGTGCCTCTGAATTGGCATGTCACTTTCTGATCCCAGCATTAGCACTCATTGCCAATTCTTCCACAGAAAGCAGAAGAGCGACTGAAAAGCATTTGTCTTGCAACTGCAGGTGTACGGTCCTACTGGAGAGCAGATTGTTTTTAAGACAGGATATCAATATTTTGAACTGCTTCATTTAAGATAAGGAAAAAGGCTTTTCCGGTGTACACGGGCATCCCTTGACCTTGTCATGTGCTTTTTATTAATGTCAAAGCAGCAGAGTTTGCCCTACACCAGGCGGTTCAGGCAGTTCTCTGGTTTTGAAGAGTGCTGTTTTGGACTGCTCATGGATTCAGATGGAGCAGTGATACTCTGCTCACATTGCTGCCCATGAGGCTACTTGCTTCTTGTATTCAACCTGTACAATACCCAGGCTTAAACAGTACTGCAGTGTTAAGTTTTTACTGGAAAAAGGCCAAATGTACATAACCTGTCTCCTGCTGGACATAATTTTTTTTCCTCCTTGCCCTCTAGAAAACTTCTGAGGTCTCCTTTTTTCTCTTCCTTGTCATCTTCCCCCATAATTGAGTCGAGCCAGTAGCTTTAAAGACTGAAGTTTCAAAATGGGAAGTGGATTGAATGTTGAATGATTGTGTAGCAGGTCATAACAGTCTTTAATGAGGTTGCAGTTCTCATGCCATTATGTGGAGCTCACAAATAATTTTGATAAGAAAATTCAAAATTTCTCTGTGAACTGTAGTAAAGATGCAAACTGTTTTAAGGTTTCTTTCTTCTACTGTCTAAACATTTCACTGCTTGAGTTTAAGAATTATCCTGTAACTCGTTTTGGTCAGATAGATCTTAGGCAATTAGCTTCTAGTCTTTGAGAGCGCTTGGTTTTCATTAACCTGAAGTATGGATCTGATGGCAGCTGTCGAATCAGTTAGATATGTTCCTATTGTCTTGCTAACTATTTTTAAGGGAAACACAGGAACCAGTGGCTAAAAACTTGCATTCCCTCCTTAAGAGGGACAAGAGGGGAAAAAGCACAACTATTAATTTATTATACTTTTTCCTATACCTTCTGTTGAATTACTGTCCAACTGGTTGCCAGAGAAACATTTCGTTTGGATCCAAGTCCCACACCAATGAGAAGCTCATGATCTTTGTCACAATGATCTTGGCTTTGAGAGCTTTTCGCTTAATGATCCAAGAACATGAGACAGCAGTCAGGGATTTCTTTGTAAGGAAGACAGTTAATTCACATGATACCATTTTCATGAGCACAAGTTG
>VFFE01008255.1:1656810-1687678 GCA_008921705.1 Burhinus oedicnemus | reverse complement strand
CATTGGATCCAATAGTTGCATAACTGTAATTGTGCAAGAATAATAACAGTTATTATTTGTTTTGTAAATATTGTAATATTTTAAATACTATAAATATATATTTATATATAACATATATAATAAAATATATTACTATAGCAAGAAAAATAAACAGGTGACCTTACATTTTGAATGTCCCACTTAACTTCTCTCTCTGGGCCTATTTCCACCTCCATCCCCACCATGCCAGACAAGTTGGGGGGTGGGAGGGGCTTCAGCCGTCAAAACACAGGTCTCCTCTCACAGCTCAGAAAACTTACATGGAGATACAAAAAGCCCTGGACTTTTCTGGAAACTTAAGCCAATTGTACTGTAACTTCATGACAATAAATATTTAGAAATACAGTAAAAAAATATAGATCTCTTAAATACAAAAATGTAATAGTAAAATGGCATAATTTATGTAAAACATAGCAGTTTCTTGGTTTTCTTAACCCATTTTTAATGCTATTGCTCACAAAACTGACTTATCTTGCTCTGTAATAATTTGTACCATTTAGAATATATGGAGGCTGAACATTCAGCGTCACTGCAGCCCTTAAAATAATTTTTTGCTTTTGCTACACATAGAAGTTCAATTTGAACCACTTGTTAAGTGAAAGTATGAGTCCCTCATAGAGTATATGACTGGTATGCATTCTAATTCTTTAATGAATTTACAAAATAGAAATATCAACAGGAATCTGAATACTTGCATATTTATTCAATTAAGGACTGGTACATGAATGAGGGCTTTGTCATGAGTAATCACAGATGGCTCACTTGAGTCCTTAATTATGCTCTATATTTTAGATTTCCAAAGAAAGGTACCAAAAATACCATGACATGATGCATTGGGCTCAATTTCCTTCAAAAATTCTAGACATAACTGTTTTATCTTGATTTTTGCTGGGCCACCAGTAATAGTAGTAATTTTCTTATAAAAGAAAAGCTGAGTGCTGAGTCAGAATACAAAGTGGCTTCTCCTAGTCAATATAGCAAAGTACTTGTTTTTTCCCCAGTGCTGGTTAGAGGCCCTGGCATGTACATGAATGAACCCTTCCTTACTGGTTAGATTCCTCCAGTTATGCTTGTCTGTTATCTTTTTTCCCCCCACATTTATGGACAACTTACTGCTTTTACCTAAGTGGCTAGGATTTTGTAGTGATTTCCAGCCATGTAGGTGTAAATATCTGCAATAGCTCCTGTTGTAGGGCCAAATACTGAGTTTGGTGAAAGTCTTCCTGTGAAGGCTTTCTGGATCCCATCCCCTGGCCATCTGCCAGCAAAAAAAAAATAAAAATTGAGTACTGTTTGAATTTAAAAAAAAAAAAAAATTTTTTTTTGTCATTTGTTTTGCTTTCAGAGGGAATAAACCTGTGTATCCCAGTTGCGGAGGGAAGGAGTGTGAGAGCCCAGGCAGAGACAGCTGGGCTGGTTTTCATGATGGCCAGAATCCTCCTTCTGTGTTTTTGGTTGAGTAGGAGGTGGGAGGAGAAGAGTTCACAGGCAGAGAGCAAAGTAATCTCAAATTCAGGCATGTTATGAACTGTATGTAATATTGCCATATTTAAGCATTTAAACTCATGAGTCTACAGTCTCTGAGACTGCCTGAAAAAGTTTTGAGATGTTTAATTTTATAAACTTATATATTCACACACACATATATATATAAAATTTTGAGCATATGTTCCTCTTTGGGCTTTCTGTTTTACTTTTTCAGTTGTCTTGACATTTTTAAAGCTTTTCCATACGACCAGGACCTAGATAATTAGCTGCTTTGAATTATTTTGATGTTACGTAGCCCTGTGACTCCCTGATCTAGCACCTGAAAAAAGACACGAGTTCAGTGACAGACTGTGATAATGTTGTGAACATTAGTAATCTCCTGTAGATAAAAATATAATTCATGAAGGATCAAGTTATCCTCTTAATTACCCTAAACATATGCCAGTGCACCTTCTCTCATTTCAGTGTAGCTACCACCGGTGTCTAGTGGTGTGAAATCAGTATGAGGTCGCATTTGATATGCGTATGCAGAAGGTCAGATCATCAGATGTTCAAAGTCAGTGTATTTGCTCCTGTTTTCATTAACCAAGTATGTGGTGCCCAGTGCTTGCCATTTGGCATGAAAATGCTTTCTGTTAGGTTTCTTTATGTATTTGGCAGAAATACTCATATATATAAAATGAATCAGCAACGTGGTTCTAGGATCCTATTGGTATAGATCCATGGAGCTAATTATTTTTAATTAATCTTCTAAAATCTCTCATTCTAATGCATTAGAACCATCCTTTTTGCATTCTTGCTTGTACTATATTTTGTTTTTGAGAGATTTTTCTTCAGTGTAAAGAGTTAACAGCAGGTAACACCATTCATCTCAGAAGGAGTTTGAAATTTTCAGAGTTAGTGATGAATGAGGGTATCTGACCCACATCTGTTTTGCATTAGAATGGAACATTGCCCTGACATCGTTAGGAGCATTTGTCAAGATTCCCTGGACAGAGCTTCTGTAAATTACATGCTGCAAATGTGTCAGGGTCAGATAAGAGGATATCATTAACTCCACTAAAGTTTACTCATGATTCTGTCAGTTCAACTTAATACGTTAACTGCCAACAATTTTCCTTGAGCTGTTTCATTAAATCTTTCATTCACAGGAGGGGAAAAAAATGTATCACTATACCCCAAAAATATTGCACATGTTCTTTTCTCATAAATCATATTAATTGCAGACATGGTCACAAAGCATATTAAATGCAGGCATGCGTAAATGAATTAAAACATATGAGAATTTTATTGTGCCTATGGTAGGTCCTACATCCTAAAATACCAACCACGTTAACAGGCATAATGTTTCATTTAAATAGAATAAGCTTTTTCTCAGTTTAATGGCCTTTATTTTGTTGATAATAGAAGTATTTTCTAATAGCTGATAATGGACCATATGCTATGTACATGGTCTTTAAGGCTTTTATCATTCAATTTCTCTTTCTGGATCATATCCTCAGCTAGTGATGCTGTGCTGATCCCACCAGCAAGGGATTTGTCCTATTTTGGATTGCTTGGGATGTGCTCTCTGAAAACTTTTCTGTAGAGTTCTGTTGTTGCAGTTCACTGTCTTCTCTTTGCTTATTCCTAATTGTACCTTTGTTTTCTAATAGAGCTATTTTATCAATTATATATACTGTATTTTATTAGATAAGCTCAAAGGCTATGTGTCAACAATTCTGTCTGTGTTTTCTAAAAAATGAGAACAAAGTGGATGTAGCTAAAAAACTTACAGCCTGATTTTTTTTTTTTTTTTGTATTTATAGGACTTCTTTACTAGAATAAATTGAATAGTTACAGCAGTATTTGGTTCTAGGTGTTAGATGAGCCCTTGATTTTTCTTTCAGCTTCTTTGGGATCCAGATCAGCAAGGCTGACAGTTACTACTTGGGCTTTACCAAAGTAATTCAGAGGGAAGTACATATTTTCCAGTAATCTAGATGGTATATGGATTTAATAAATTTAGTTTCTTCCTTAATTATTGTAAAACAATCAGGTCTGTTTACCTATTTAGAACGGTATTGTTTCATACCAGCAGAAGATCAGAGTTGCAAAATCCAGATCTTCATGTGTCTTGTACACCACTAAGCTGAAGGTGCTGAGCATCTTGCAGACGTGGCCCATTAATGGCTTTCTAATTGATTAGGTGAAAGTCAGCCATGCCCTTCCTGTAACTCCTTGTATGGGTGATAAGGTCATGGCACATACCATACGAAAGACTTCTGCCCTGAGGCTACTTCCCTTATAGCTTTCAAAACAGACGTAACCAAAAATCTAATTATTTAGATACTAATCAACTGCAGGATGATTCTGAAGGCCTCTGAAGAAGATATTTCTGCGAAGATGGTTACTGTTCAGACTTCAGTTTTCTCCAGCTCAAAGATAGAGAGCTGTGTCAGTTCTGGTCCAAAGTGTCTATTGGGTGCATATGCGCCTAATAAAAAGATGCCTAAAGACTTGTATTATCTGACTAATTTAAACTTTTTAAAGTAAATCTCATCCAATGCTAATTTTAGTTTGTCAGAGAAGATAAATCTCCATCCAAATATAGATGTTACTGAAATTTGAGTGGCTTTCGAGACCAAGTTGGGATCTAGGTTTAAATTTCAAGGCTAATCTCTAACTCTAAAATAACCATTCACTGTTTTTGCTGGCAAAGACCACATAATGCTGTCTTGGGCTCTAGTTTATTGAAAATATTAAATGGAAAAAAGTTTAGTTAAAGTATGTAGTTGGTAAAATAGCTATTTGCCCACCTCAGCAATCGGTCCTCAAAGTCCAGGTAGAGACAGCGTGTGATGTGAGAGTGCTCACGCAGAGAAGATTGCCATCGGGGCTGTGAGGGTGACACGAGCCCAGCTCGTTCTCCTTGCTCTTGAGCTTGGAACAGAATGTGGTAAAGCCCCATGAACATTGGTATCGCATAGGTGCTATGCAGGAATGGAAAGGGCTGTGCACTTATTTCAGATTTCTGATAAACCATGTGTGTTTTAAACTGTAGTCAAAAACATGATACTTGTGCCAACATAAATATTTTCCAAAGTAGTAATTTTCAGTGTAAATATTTAAGTTAAGCTATGTTGGGTTTTTTTTTTGTGGATCTTTCTCTTCTTTTAACTCTATTAGTGTTTATTTTAAAGGACAAGGATTAATATAACCTAAATGGACATAGGTTCTGGTATTATATCCTGCTGATGCAGTGTCATTAAGCATGCTAGATTTTCAGGACCAAATAATTTTCTAAAGGTACAAGAAAAATATTTGTAATTCCTAAAATAGAAAAACTTACTAAAATAATCTTCAGAAATTTTAATACTTTTCAGGAATCAATTTTTAGAAGTAGTAGTAGAGAGCCCAGTTATTTCAGCTTTTAGGGGGTTTTGGGAGAAAATGCTGTGCAAATAACATGATTTTTCAATCTGTGGTGATTCCGGAGATTTTAAAAATTGTTTCATGTTAACCTCAAATTCTTTTAATAGATTTTATGCATTGAAAAGATTATTTGAATTAAATAGAAAATATCTTACAGCTTTCATCCAAATTCTTCTTTTGTGTTTTTAACTTAAAAGTTATAAGATTTCAGTATCTAAATAAAGTCTTTGGGATATATTTTGACATTTCTTTTTGCATGAATACTTCAGTTTGTGAAATGTTCAGAAAATACCATCAGTTAAACTCATGTTCTTCTGCTTAGTGAAACAGAATTGAACATTCTAGTGCACTAAGTAGTAACTGAACTTCTTTCTTAGCATTTTTCTTTTCCGGTGAGATGTCTTGGGTTCATCTGGTGCAGGGATGTTTCATGTTCCTGATGCAGGTATCTAGGTGTCTCTTTTTGAAGTACTCTGCTTGTGCCTCTTGCTCTTTTCCTTATCTGACATGTAAGACCTGGATAGGTCTTCCTTCCTACTTAACTCATGATCCCTGGTGCTTGTTTCATTTATTTATTAAAAACCAAACAAAACTCAAGAGCTGGGACCACAAACTCCCTGCAATAATAATCCCCTTTCTTTTATGATGGAAAACAAATACAATTCAAGAAGGAGCATCAGAGCTTTAGGAGCCAGGCATGTTCATATGAGCAAGCATAGATTTATTCTTTACAAAATAGACTCCAATTTTAATGATTTCTTTTTAGTCTATGGTAAGAAGTGCAGTAAAGCAAAATGATTATCAAATAGCATATGCCAGATATTTGTAATGCCTTTTTGGAGGAAGAACAACCTGTAAATTATCAGAATATGCTGTTTTGGCAGAAGCTGTATGTCATCCATCCATTGTAAGCAGCAGACTTTTTCTCAGGGTTTGAAGTGCAACTTATTCCAGCAGAAGCAAGCAGTTCTCTCAGTAGTACTTACTTTTGAAATATACTATAGAGAGGTGCTGAGAAGGGAAATGCACAGCAACCTGTAGTGTGAGTGATTTTTGTACAACAATAACTTATCACTGAGGCTTCCTTCGCTCCTGCTTGAAAGCATGGGTGTTTTTGAAATTTTTTTTGCTTTTCTACTGGAAATTATGGCCTAGCGGGCTGCGCTTTTATAGGGACAGGCACGTATTTTCCTGTAATCTCTTTTCAACTAATCTTGACTTCTGATTTCAAAAATGTTCATGTACAAGCAGCTTATTAACGGAGTCACAGTTGACATGAAGCCAGTCTGGAACACCTGACCATTTCTGTTGGGTCCTCTAACTCAGTCGATGCAGTTGAGAACTGGTGTTATGACCAGCACTTTAGTCTTTCACATTCATCTCTTCCCAGGCCAGCACATAGGGCATGCCGCATCAGGAGTTATGGCTGCTCTGCCCCTTCCCCACATATTTATGTTGTTCTGGATGCTGAGATTCTTTGTTATTTCCATCAGTAGTGTTGCTGTGATCTGCTCCAAATTAATTTTATTTCAATGACTGCTGGTCTTGTGTGTGTGCGTGTGAAATTGTGTGAGCTTTTTCACAGCTTTTCTGTGTTTGTAGATCATGCAGGACAGTGTGGCTAAAGAGCCACTACTTGCTGCTGCTTTTCTTCTAATTGAGTCCTTGAGGAATAAATGTCTGCAGAGATCCCAGCTGGGGCATGGGAGGATCAGGCACTCTAAAATCATAAAAGTTTTTAAAATTATTTTTCTTTATTTGCCCTTGGTATCACTTTTTATTGGTTGTTAGCCATCAGTTTTTGTTTTGGTGGATGATGCAAGCAAATTCCACTTCCTCTTTGATTTAGATACTCAAAGCATAGTTTGAATACCAACTTTAGGAAACCAAATGATAGACTTGAGAAGTCCTGTGGTTCTGTAAGCAATACAGTTCTTCACATATTTTAACTCTTTCTATTATTCTACCTTTCATTTTAGGTAATGGGACTCCTGACTAACCACGGTGGTGTGCCTCACCAGCCCCAAACTGATTATGCCCTGTCCCCTTTAACCGGGGGCCTGGAGCCCGCCACCACTGTCTCAGCCAGCTGCAGCCAGCGGCTAGATCATATGAAGAGTTTAGACAGCCTGCCTACATCCCAGTCCTACTGCCCACCGACCTACAGCACCACGGGTTACAGCATGGACCCTGTCACAGGCTACCAGTATGGACAGTACGGACAAAGTGAGTATTGGACATTTGCAGTGTGAAGTGCAATATTGTACTTGTTTATCAATAGTCTATAATTTCTGTCTGTAACAAAGAGAATTATGAGCAGAGATCCCGATGGCTGACTACTACTTCTCTCCAAAGCTGAGCAGAGTGCACTGGTGAGATAGCTGATTGTTCGAGTAAGATTTCTGCTGCATAATTATTTTCTTAAGTGATGTCAACAACATCTTGATGTTATTAATTGTTGAGACATGAAACCTGATTGCCATTAGGTAAAACATAAGGGTTGTCCAAAATGAAATAACCACTGGCATTCCACTATTAGAAACACATGTTCTTAATGAGGTCAGCTCAAGAATCATTACAGTATATAATCCCAGATACATAGAGTTTTGTCAAACTTGTCCTAGGAATAAAAATATTAGTCCCTTTCCTTTGATATATCAGTATTAAATATGACAATGTCAACCTGTAGTTGGCATGGCCCCATGCTGTGAGGTTGTCACAGCATGACTTAAAAAGCTTCTTTTGCTTTTTTGCAGGTGCCTTTCATTATCTGAAGCCAGATATTGCGTAAATGAACTGTCCACTTCAAGTTAAAGCTGGTCTTGTTTTCCGGTCTCACTCCAAGGCTTGGATATGAGGGATCTTCTCAACACACTGCAGTCTAAACTGGGGCAGTCCCACTGAGAGAAGCAGGCTTGTGATGTTCTCTCCAGTCATAGCTTTTAGTAGACTTTTGAAGACTGGACAAAGCTATACAGAAGACAAAGGCCAAAAGCAATAACAAATAAATAAATGCGACATGGTTCATTATGAGTGGGTATACAAAACAGAGCAGTGTTTAATATCACTGCCTGGCAAAACATTCCATTTTTTGTTGTTGAAATTAATGTGCATTGATTGGGACAAATGGAACATTTTGAAACTTAGAGCAGTTGAGCTCTCCGTACTCTGACTCATCTGACATCCAGTGCTGACTTTAGTCTAACTTTAAAACTGCTCAGTTTCTGAAGCAAGGGCAAGAGAACCTCTTTCATTTCACACACTGGAAATTGTCATCAAGAGGAAATGTCACAGTCCATAGGAAGTTAGGATAAGTGCAAAAGACTTCCAGAGCAACTTATTGGTTAACTTACCATGCTTTTGTAATCATGCTGTCAATAAATGTCACTTACAAGTTTTGCTTTACCAGAGATGAGATCTTGTGTAACATGAAAAACAGATTTTACCTTTTTTGTCTGTGGAATTTTCCTAGTCCGTTGTACCTTTTTAAACAAACACAGGAGAAAAAAAAATCAATGACAACGCGACTGTTTTTTCATGACTGCCTAGCAATGTGCAATACTGTGTACCTCACACAAACTTTGGGATCATCCAAAGTTATATAGATAGAATCAGAACTATATTTTTGCAGGTACTTTTATTTTTGCAGTGCATAATTCCTGATGATAAAATACAGAAATGTTGCAGTCTGGTGGACAACTAAAATCCAGCTTGCTAATCATGATTTAAGGGTCATTTTCAGGAAACAATACGAAGAAATGATTACGTTTACATTTTTTTAGTGATGTACAGGACATGGACAGAGATGGACCTGTATTTGACACATTTGTTTAAATTATACAGCGATATCCAATATAGAAAATATAATTATAGGAACCAAGGTTTACAAGAAGTTTGCATTGTGACATTTTTAGAATGTCAATAAATTTGTGTTTTGTGATGTTGAGAGGAGGAGGAAGATGGAAGGCGGTGTTATTTATTTCTCTCTATTCTTGGAACAAAGAGGGAGGCAGAACACAAATACATTCCTTTTAGCGTTAAGGACTATGAAGTAGCGAGTTAGACTAGGTTCAGTACAGAGGTTAGTTCACACATTGGTCTTAAGGGTGATGGAAAAATGAAATATTATCTTTGTGTTGCAGCCTCTACAACACACGTGTTGTAAAAAAAAAACAAAAACAACAAAAAACAAAAAACAAAACAAACAAAACCCAAACACAAAAAAACCCAACAAAAAAGAAAACAAAAAACAAATGTCTTTCATGTAAAAAGTTCAGTAAATATTTACTATTTATAATGAATAAACATTATGAAGACTTGCAAAGCACTGATGATTTTGTCCTAAAATGTAGTATTGTGCTAAATACATTGATACATTTTAATCTGAATATCATGAAGAAATAAACCATGTTATCTTCAACACAAACTGTATTCATTATGTAAGTGTATTCGGCACACATCCCAGGGCAACGGGAGCCTCAGGCAGCCTCTGTGCCCAGGTACTGCTAATGTGCCACTCCCAGCTCTGTGTTTATTGATCAACTATGCGTTTTTCAAGTGCTGTTGGTATCAGCAGTACGTCTTCCCAACAAGAGAAAAGCGTTGTGCCTTTGCAGTGCATTTAAAAGAAAATAAAATAGGCTTAAACCCAGCACAAGTAGGGCAACTGGCACGGCTTCATGCAATGCAGGAACTTTGTAATGGGTCATGGGTGGTATCTGTCCTGGATTTATTTTTTTTTTTCCTTAGAAGCCTCAAGAATTTTTTAACAGGCTTGCACGCAAGCTGATTGAAACATGGGGAAGACGCTTCAAAACGAATGGAGTAAGTTTTAGTGGCACACCAGCGTGTGAGGAAATTTTACTTCACGCTAGGCTTGGTGGACATTTAATTTCCTCACCATTTTGTGAGGGATGTAACCACCTTAAATTTCTTTTGGCTGCTAGTTCTGCGTACATTTTATTTTTATTTTATTTTTAGTTTGTTCTTTTAACTCTAGCCCTCTTCTTTTGGAAAAGGAAGGAATATACTTTTTGACAAGAGGACGTTAACAAACTGCTGAAAAATGGGGAAAGATTTCTTTTTTTCCTTACAGTTTATGTTTCTCTGATAGGCTTTTAATTTCTGTGACAGTTAAAATTTAGAAGTTTATTAATAGTACTGAATCTCTGCTCTAAACTGCTAGTTTTTCTGATTTTTTTTTCAATGTTCCTTCCCCTCCCGGAGGACTTGACCCTTGGCATTGATCTTGTGCCCTAGGCTTACTGCAAAGGCCAAATAAGCCTCTTTTTTCCTCACTTGCAATCCCTTTGCTGTAAAGTACAGGATAAAAGCTTGCTTGCTTGCACAGTTTGGAAGTGGATGATGTCTGTATGAGTGCTCCTTCCCACAAGGGGTGTACCTTTGTCACAGGATGAGCGAAAAATGCCACCTTTACTGTCTGCCCTTTTCTGTTCCAGCAGGTGGGCGGGGGGTGGGACAGAGCTGTGATTTCTCCCTCCACCCCCACAGTGCTACTGGCAAGGGGCTTTCCTGACCTGAAGTTAGACAGTGGGCATTTTGGCTGCTCCATCCTCTTTTTAAGTGTCTCCCAAGCACTTCCTTACGTGAGAGGCCAACGCAGAGCAGGAGAGCCTGGAAACGAGGCAGATAACGAGAAAATCATCCAGCCCTCTCCCAGGCAAGCCGTGCAAGCGGGGAACCAGGATGAGCTCTTCCCAGAGGAAGTGAGGAGCCCAGGGCAAAAGGACTAAGCAGTTTCCTGATTTATGATATGCTACAGGAATCTTTGACAGAGCAAGAAGGATTACTTGGGGTACTGTCGATCCCTTCTTGTTATCCCTGTCAAGGCTGAAGAGGTTCTTGGGAGCCACATGTGTTTCTGGAATACGAATCCTGAACACTTGGAAAGTCAAAGGGGCTCGAGCCTGCCATGGATATTGGGTTTGACAGAAATGCCATGGAATAGCTTGGAGGAATGTGCTCGTAGCAATGGAGTCCAAAACCTCGCTGATGAGCACAGAAAGGATGGATCTCAGGGTCCTTCCTCTTTTTTTCTCGGGGTGGGGGTGGGGGCTGCATATTTTACAAGATGGAAATAAATAACAACAGCTGCTTAACCAACTGTCTATCATCTCGTACATATAAGAACTGGAAATTCTTGAGACAGGCTTTGATGAAAAAATATTTACTCCTTATGGCATAACTGCAATTTTTAATTTATTCTTTGCTTTTAAATCTTCCTTTATCTACAAATAACCTCTACTCCCATCAAAATACCCAATATATGCATTTCAGCATATATTTACATTGGTATATGTTACTATTCCTTTATTTGAGCATGCGTCATATTTAATGAATGAGGTAGGAAAATACTTATTTTTAATTGCACCTATTATTCTTCTGTTTTCCCTGGATAATTCAGTGTATCCCATTTAAACAAAACCTATAAATAAACAATTTTCTCCAATAATCACATAGGGTTTTCTACTCAATATTGCTGAAAAGTCTCATATCTTTCCATTTGACAAATGCTGTTGAACTGTATCTTTCTATAGCTATTTTGAAAGGCACAAACTGCCTATCTGAACCTACAAACCTTCACTAAAAATAGCTGATTGTTAAACAGGATCTATGTCCTCAGAAATCTGTTTCTGCATATATGTGGTATTAGAGCTAGATTTTTAAACCCTAGGTTAAGGTCTGTGCAAATTCAAATTGAAAAAAATCTGGCTACAGATCTGTAACCTAGATCTCCAAACCATGAAAAAATACAAAGTTACTTAATTTTGGAAATCCAAAACCTACCCCAAATTATCAAATGCTACTAATACTTTATGTAGCAAGGATGTATTTGCATTTTCTCAGAAGTATGACAGACTATAGCATGCAAATTGTTTGTCATGTCTGAATTCTGTGATATATTCTCATACATGTAAGAAATGTATTCCCTCTCTCAGTGCTGTTCGTTACTGCTAATGTGTAAAGCATACTTTTTTGCTGTGTTAGTAACCATGAAAGATCTCAATGTTTTCTATCCATAAAGTCTTCTGACCTTGAAGTCTATAAAGTGGATTACTAAAAGGTATCTCTGTATAAAATAACATGAAATTAATTTAAGGCAATATCAGTGAGACCATCAGAAACCTGGAACAGCTTGAATTCATAAACCTCTCTGTATTGTTCACTTCAATGTTCTGTTGCTTGCTTAATAATTGCAAGAAAACCTGCATCATAATTGGAAGATCCCATTTTTAATTTCTTTTGGCTTTTCCAATGACATCTAGATATTGCCTAGAGCCAGACAAAAATAATCTGGAACAATATGACCAACTACACTAAATTAAATTGCTAAATTTCTGTTCAATTGACATTAGATAGGTATTTTGTTTAGATTACATGTACGACATTACAATGCTTATTTGCCACTACCTGAGAGAGTCCTGTGTGTCCTTCAGTTTATTCTGTAGCTAGTGTTTATCATAAATCAGTGCATGTATTTATATGGGGTCATAGGGTTATCCTAAGGAATTGCATGAGTTGATCTGAATCTGTTCAAGATACTTGTCTATTGTAAAATAACCAAAATTGCAGTCTGCTTCTGTGGTCACTGTAGGTAATAGGCCCTTTGGTCTGTCACGTTTTCACTCCCTGTTCTCTCCCAGCACTTCTGGGCAGCTCATCACAGGCTGGGAAGTTCTCATCGGTCACAGAAAGCTTTAGCTAGATGGTTAGTCAGGTTCAAAAAATTAGAGTATTTATTGTACAAGCAGGCTTCAAAATCAGTACACAAACATACTGCTGGAGCATGGTTCTGTTTTCCCATCATGGTTCCACAAGTAACATTTTGCAGCACTCACACATAGTTTAAATCTTAGTTTAATGCATTTATATTACCTCAGAACTGATGACTGAGTAGGCTCATAATCCTGAGTGCCTGTGGATAGCTCAGGCACCGCGGTGTTTTGACACGCACTGTTTATTATTCAACTACTCAGGCAATGTCATGAAAAATCATAATAAAGCTAGGAAGACGCATCACATTTGACCTTTGCTGAATAATTTAATAATGCTAACTCGACACACAAATATGAAAGAGCAGTTGCTGATAAGAGCAGAACTATTGCTTCCTTGTCGGAGAATTGGAAACAGTTCAGAAGCTTTATTAACTATTCGGTGTCTTCATCTTCAGCGCAGTGTGTCCCTTAGGCCATAACCAAATGTTAAGCTACTTGTTTCTTCCTACACTCTCCTCCTGTCGGCGCTCACATGGGTATCTTTGTGTCTGCTGCACACAATTATGTTCTCAGTTTTTCTTATGCTTCCGTACAATTATCTCACGGACTCTGTTTCATTTACACAAATATTTTTCTCCCCATATATATGCATTTATTCATAATGATCTCAAGTGAATATGCCCGTAGCAATTTAGCTTTTTAAGGATGATTGTTACAGGTACTCTGCACATTTAACCCATAATACTTTTATAATTCAGCAATTCAGAGATGGACAAAATTTCTTTGGAGACCACCCTTGTGTGAGTGTCCCTGCGGTGGGTACTGGAATAATTTACAAAAATGTACAAATCTCCAGAGATATTTGACATGCTGTTTTAGCCCAGCTGTGTCTGTCCTGGCGATGGGCCTGTGGGGACTGGGGGGCGGTGGGGCTGGCAGGGACCATCCAGTTCCTGCACGGTACCAGGCACCGAGCCTTGTCAGGGTCTTGCCCCTCTGTTCGGTCCATTTACCCAGCATTTGACCAAACCCTTTCTCCATCATCTCTGTCTGAAGTCTCCACATGGTGGAAGGCACCTCCTTTCCCTCGGTGTCATGGCTGCTCCCCCTCACGTCCCTTTCCCCCGCAGCTCTCTGGCAATTTTGAGCCCTTCTGCTCTACTGGTGCCCACCAGCGACAGCTTTTTCCCAAGGCCTGCATTAACTGAGAGAGTTTATCTCTTGCCTGCTCTTTCCAAAGGCTGTGACTGCCCCGCTGCCTCAGCGAGGGCCCGGAGGCTGCACTGCCATGGCTTCCGCTGCCGGCCCCAGGGCAGAGCAGTGCCGGCGGGCACCTGTGCGAACTGAATGAATAGGTGTGGAGTTCAGCTTTTCTTTTAGAGCTCAGAGGGATTTCTAAGTGTGGTGTAGTGTAGCCATGGTGGGCCTGGGGCAGGGATGGTGGGGGGCATTGGGAGCCACTGTGTAGCACCTGTCCTGTGGGGACCAGCCAAGCTGCCAGCTGTGGAGGCAGGCAGCCCTGAGCAGGGCAAACAGCCACTACTCAGGGAGGCTTCCCACATGCTGGGGCTGGGGAGGATCGGGGGTGTGAGTGGGGAGAGGACCAGCGCTCGGCTGGGGGAGGTGGTGGGACTGGGCTGTGTGGTGCGTGAGGATCAAGGGGTCAGCCATCTTGTCTCGACAGTGCCAGGGTGTCCGGCTGCCACACGCAATGGCAACAGCATGGCTTTCCCTGCGGGTGGGTGGGGGAGACAGCAGGAACCATGCTGGGAATCCTCTGAGAAACCTGAGGAGTGGTTTCATCTGAAGGTGAAGCCCAAATAGTTTTCCACAGGGATGCTGCCGTCTCAGGGAAGTCACACTGGATGGGGAGGAGAAACAGTGCTGTGGCCCCTCAGTACCCCTAAAAGTGTGTTTTCCTCAAGTGTGTAGGGTCAGCAAGGGGCAGCTGAGGGGAGCAGCCAGGACAGAAGCATTCCCACCCACAGGAGAGGGGTGCCTGGGTGGGCACCTCTGGGCAAAGCTCCCTCTGTACTTTGGGAAGGGCTGGGAACAGCATGTGCCATTTCTGTACTCGGCTCCTGGCGCCTGGGGCACTCTTGTAAACCTAAATCCCACTCCCTTTGCAGGTGCTACTGGGGACGTGGCGGAGCTGTGTTACTGTTGCGGCGGTCCCAGGTGATCTATGTATGAGCAGGAAGATGGTGTGGTCGGGATCAGGGTTGCTGGTGAGTGGCTTCTGAGGATTTGCTTGATGACTGCACTTGGGATCCAAACCAGACTGCTCCTGAGAGCCTTCTCTTCAGGCTGGCTTTGGTTTCAGAGCATTTTATCGCATCCGGTCTTAATTCAGAACGTGTGTGCCAGTCCTGAGGCTGCGATGGAGTCTCAGGTGTGAGGTCTCTGTCAGTCCTGTGGGCGGCCAGGCACTCCCAGGTGTCCTCCCAGGCCAGGAGGCTGTCCCCAGCTGCGGTGGCAGGGTGAGGGACTGGCCTGCCTCGCCTTGGTGAGAGCCAAGCACGGCAAAAACATCTAGTGAGCCTCAAGTAAAAGCAGTCGGTTTGGGTAAAATTACCCAGTAGATCTTGGGAAATCATATCTGAGGTTTAGACGCTCATCAGGCTTGTGGCAGAAATCCCTGCCTGCCTCCTTTGTCATCCTTATCTGTAAAGGGCTACATAATGCCATATATTTAAGATGTGGAAGGAAACTGTTTCTTCATCCCCCAAAAGGTTATTTTGCTATTATGTCCTAAAAATCTAAAGGAAAACAAAAGCTGTGCTAGTGTGGCTAGTATCATAAGCTTACTTGCTAAAAAGGGACTCAGAGAAGTTAATTTTTTTATCCCTAAATCTTTAAAAAAACTCCTAAGATGAGAACACACGGTAGATAAGGAGCTCCATCTTATGTCCATGTGCACCTAGGCACTTTCCTTTGATTTTTAGTGGAAATTTTAGGTGCATGAAGATCCGGAGATAGCAAAGATGAGTGAACAAGGCAATTTTGATCTGTGAAACTACAGTTCTGTTGCTTCTATTCTGATTCTGCTCAAGTTCATCAGGAAAGATTAACTTTGGCAGCTTATTCAGTGACTAAATCTTGATATTTTTGTGGCTTAATTCATAACATAACTGTAAGCTATTGCCCTGTGTTTATATTTCCCATCCATTTCTCACATTTCCAAAGCATACTGATATGTGATCCTGGCAATTTAGCTACCATAATTGGCATTTTTCTAGGGCCAAAAGGAAACAAATTCCTTATCCTCCATACTTCTTTAATTTCTGAAAAACAACAAGTAACATGGTTAATCCTCTTTTTGATCTTCCCCCCCCCCCCTTTGAGTTTTTCTTATGGTCTTTTCCTTTTAATCTTTTACTTTCTTTTTAATCTTCACTCATTGTCCCCCCACATTTGAAGAATTTTGTGTACTTACATCTCTAAAAAGAATTGGACCACTTTATGGAAATAGCTCTTTAGGATCTTGTTCAAAGCGCCATTATGTACTTTTAGCTGTTTGGGGTTGGGTGAAAAAAAAAAAAAAGGAGAGAAAAAGCAACTCTAAAGCAATGCTTGTTTGCATAGCCTAACAGAACACTGATCTGTTCAACTAGATGCAGAAACAGTGCACAGAAACACCCTAAGTTACAATAAAACCAGATTACATTAGAGGAGCAGAAGGGTGAATGAACATCTCCCTTGAATTGGGGTTGGGTCATATCATCTGACTTGGTGCAGGTGTGTTTGGGCAAGAGCATTTCAGGAAGGGCAAAGCAGAGCAGCACAGGTGAGTTCTATGGGCCATTAGTGAGCAGCTTCCCTCTCCCAGCTCTTCCTGAAGCAGGAGGGAATAAGCTATGCTGTGGCTAGAAGGTATAATGCTTCCTGAGGCTGATTAGAGTGCACTTACCCAGAAGCATGCCTGGATGCCCAGTCTAGTCATCTGAGTTTGGAGGCAGAAGAGTTTGTCTGCTATGGTATATGTGTACCTTGGTTTGTAGTTTTCTTGTACAGGTGTATGCAAAGTCTTTGAATTTTTCCCACAGTGGGCAGTGTTAAGGCTACAAGTCTTCCTCTGTGCATTGGCCTTTCTTAGATGGTGTGCAGATTATGTCATGAGTAGTCCTGTAGAAACTGGTGAAATGTTAAGGGTGGTTTACTCTGGCTTACAGTAGCTCCCACTGTGAGGAGACCTGGATACCTTATGGCACGTCTAGGAAGGGAGGTGTAGAGCTGAGTTCATTATGTCTGGGTTCTGAGTTTGTGAGCCACCTGTGGGGTGAAGCCTATGTATTGACAAGTGTGGCCCAGTGTTAACACAGTAATTTAGCTTCCAGGCTCAGGCTGATGGGGATCTGACTGCCTGAAAGGTGGGGAAAGAAACTTCAAGTCTCTGTGTGCCTTTCATTAAGAAGCATGAAGAAACTGCTTACACATGTGAGGCTGTCAGTTCACTGCATAGCATAATGTGAGTTAAAACACTTTAAGAAATAACAACTGTGCACCTCAAGAAGCAGGGTGCTGCAGCTCTGCGTTAAGGGGCATGGTGAAGTGTAGGCACAGCACTACTTGTTCACGGTGCACCCAAAACTGTTGCTGTGAAATCACTGAATCATTCAGTGATTTTTGTCACTTGTTTCTCTACTCAGTTGTGGTGTTCTACCTCCCCCCACCTCGCTTCTTATTTTTAAATTTTATTTTGCCAATACCAAAAAGCCCCAGAAACTTGACCAACAGAGGTCATGTGTTTCTCAAGCAGGCAAGAAATTTACAGGGATTAGCATGTGTCCAATTTAATTTATGTAGCATCGCACACTTCTTTTACTGAAGCAAATTCTTTAAAAAACAAACAAACAGTAAGAGTTTGCAGAGTTCTGGAAAAGTTGCAAAACCTAAATGAAAATCCTTTTGCAGTTACACGAATATAAATGGGGCATACTTCCCCTGAAGATTTTATACTAGTTTAAGGAATGTATTTTATTTGTAGTTAAACTGATGATAAAGCTTTTCTTCTCTCTCCTCAAAACAAGATTAGGTTCCCTAAATCTGTTCTCCTTTTCCCCACAAGAATAGTGAATAAGATCTCTCTCATAACTTGGCCTTAACCAAGAACAGGATTTGGCATTGCTCTTTATGAGGATTTTTCATCTTTTTTCTTTTCTTTTCTTTTTTTTTTTTTAAGGCTGATTTTAAAACAAATAGTTAAAATGTGGAGCTGAACATTTCTTCTAGAAGTTGCATATTCTAAATGTACTTATACCATAGTCTGCTGCTCATATAAAATTACAGACTTCACTTTCATCTTTCTTTTTACAAGAAACCCTTAATGACAAATGCAGGCTGTTTAGTGATACCGATATACTGCAATCTTAGCATGTGAATTAGTCATCATACAATCAGTTCAGGGGGTCAGGCCTAAAGAAACAGTGCAGAGTTGGCAAACTGCTAGTCGGGTGATGTGCTCTCCACTTCAAAGTCATGGTGCTTACTCCCCAGAATTCAGATCACAGAAAGAAACAGCTGGCATTGTCGTTTGTGGAGTAAGGCCTTTTTTTTTTTTTTTTTTTTAAGGCTGATTTTAAAACAAATAGTTAAAATGTGGAGCTGAACATTTCTTCTAGAAGTTGCATATTCTAAATGTACTTATACCATAGTCTGCTGCTCATATAAAATTACAGACTTCACTTTCATCTTTCTTTTTACAAGAAACCCTTAATGACAAATGCAGGCTGTTTAGTGATACCGATATACTGCAATCTTAGCATGTGAATTAGTCATCATACAATCAGTTCAGGGGGTCAGGCCTAAAGAAACAGTGCAGAGTTGGCAAACTGCTAGTCGGGTGATGTGCTCTCCACTTCAAAGTCATGGTGCTTACTCCCCAGAATTCAGATCACAGAAAGAAACAGCTGGCATTGTCGTTTGTGGAGTAAGGCCTTTTTTTTTTTTTTTTTTTTAAGGCTGATTTTAAAACAAATAGTTAAAATGTGGAGCTGAACATTTCTTCTAGAAGTTGCATATTCTAAATGTACTTATACCATAGTCTGCTGCTCATATAAAATTACAGACTTCACTTTCATCTTTCTTTTTACAAGAAACCCTTAATGACAAATGCAGGCTGTTTAGTGATACCGATATACTGCAATCTTAGCATGTGAATTAGTCATCATACAATCAGTTCAGGGGGTCAGGCCTAAAGAAACAGTGCAGAGTTGGCAAACTGCTAGTCGGGTGATGTGCTCTCCACTTCAAAGTCATGGTGCTTACTCCCCAGAATTCAGATCACAGAAAGAAACAGCTGGCATTGTCGTTTGTGGAGTAAGGCCTTTTTTTTTTTTTTTTTTTTAAGGCTGATTTTAAAACAAATAGTTAAAATGTGGAGCTGAACATTTCTTCTAGAAGTTGCATATTCTAAATGTACTTATACCATAGTCTGCTGCTCATATAAAATTACAGACTTCACTTTCATCTTTCTTTTTACAAGAAACCCTTAATGACAAATGCAGGCTGTTTAGTGATACCGATATACTGCAATCTTAGCATGTGAATTAGTCATCATACAATCAGTTCAGGGGGTCAGGCCTAAAGAAACAGTGCAGAGTTGGCAAACTGCTAGTCGGGTGATGTGCTCTCCACTTCAAAGTCATGGTGCTTACTCCCCAGAATTCAGATCACAGAAAGAAACAGCTGGCATTGTCGTTTGTGGAGTAAGGCCTTTTTTTTTTTTTTTTTTTTAAGGCTGATTTTAAAACAAATAGTTAAAATGTGGAGCTGAACATTTCTTCTAGAAGTTGCATATTCTAAATGTACTTATACCATAGTCTGCTGCTCATATAAAATTACAGACTTCACTTTCATCTTTCTTTTTACAAGAAACCCTTAATGACAAATGCAGGCTGTTTAGTGATACCGATATACTGCAATCTTAGCATGTGAATTAGTCATCATACAATCAGTTCAGGGGGTCAGGCCTAAAGAAACAGTGCAGAGTTGGCAAACTGCTAGTCGGGTGATGTGCTCTCCACTTCAAAGTCATGGTGCTTACTCCCCAGAATTCAGATCACAGAAAGAAACAGCTGGCATTGTCGTTTGTGGAGTAAGGCCTTTTTTTTTTTTTTTTTTTTTTCTTCTCCTGCCTCTGGACCCCTATCATATCCTGCTGGTGCTTTTAAAATCCTTTCACTTAGTGACTTGAGCAGATTTGTTCCCCAAATATAAGGGTGGGTGGGGGAAAATCACGCATTTAAAACTGCCTGGCAGATGTATGTCTCAGGGATTTGTTATTGTTCCATTATTGTTATTATTAATAGACTTCACTTCACAGGCAAGGCAGGCTTATCAGCCAAATGCCTCATTATCAAATGACTGAGACCCAGTAAGTGCTTAACAGCATTCCTTACCAAAAGAGGAAACGATTACAGGCCAGATCGAACTCCTGTTAAAGCTAGTGAATAGATTCCCACTTCAACGAAGTATCACTTGCGGCCCTGAGATCCTCACTCCCCTCCGTGTTTTCTGACATGCTTTTTAATTCCTCGACATGAACCAAACAGCTTTAGCTTCTCTCATCTCACAATGTGTTCTGCAACTTCTGGAAAGGAACCTGGACACAAGGAAAAATGCTACAGAACAAAAAGAGCCACAATACAAACCATATGACAACGCCTATTTCTTCATCCTCTTTGTCATGTTGTTTTACTCTTTCCTGGCATTAACTGTCTTTTTTGGTTATGTACGCTCGAAGAAAGCTATTTCAAAGAAAGATCCTTACCAGGAGTTCATCGAGGATAGGAATCGAAATAAGAAGTGGAACATGACCCGGCCGGTGGTGGTGAAATTTGACTTTGAAGAAGAAAGTATTCTTTGAACTCCTTAAACGAAAATACTCTGCAAAATGCACCGGACTGTCTCTGCTGCCTACATCTCAAGTGAAGATCTACACATTTATCTTGTTTGGCTGTCCCCCTCACAGTAAATCAAAGCATTGCTTAAAATAGGTAATGGAAAAAGAAGTTTCTTTCTTTCTTTTTCTTGTAATCCATTTGTTGCTGGAATGTGACTTTTCTAAATATTGAGGGGAATATTGTAAACTTTAAAATGGCAGTAGAAAGTGGCCGTTTTTAGCTTTCGCTTCCAGTTTGGTGGAATAAGAATGGGAATCCATCCTGCGTCGAGTCTCTGAATTTATTTAAGACAGACGACTAGTTTGTGTATGCACATACCCACTCCAGGGAAATACATTCTCTTTTGAGTTGTTCAGACCTAGAAACTAGTGTGTAGTGTTCCTGGAAAGTGCCTCCCTCAAATAGCAGAACACATTTTACCATGCCTAGAACAGCAAATACTCTTTAACATGTAAATATAGAAAAGCTCCTCTTGCGTTCCCTCCCCTCAAAAATTAATTTCACATGCTATGGCAAAAGATTCAAAAAAACCATCTGCAAAATGTAATTAATATGCATGTAGTGGAAAAACAGGTTGTGTATTCAGTGAATTTGGAGTCCTTGCCTTTTCAATCTCTTATATGTATTTATTCTTTGCCAGTTTCTCATTGAAATTTATGTTTCAGTCCTAGTGAATGATAACTACAGCTGATCACAAACCTAACAGAGGAACAGCTTCTCTGTATCTGCAATAAATATTTGCTAAAATGTTGCACAAGCTTCATTCAGAGTTGTACTGAACACGTAAGATTGCCATCTGATTTATTTGTTTTTCTCCTGCTTAATAAAATAAGTATTAAAGAAAATAATAGTATTCTGACTTAGAACATATTGTGGTGCTTAATATGAAAGAACAACGCTTACTGCTTTGTGATATTGTTGTGATATGACAGACATTGCTTTGTGACAGCATGCATGTATTGTCTTCTCAGACTTTTATTTGTTTGCCTTCTTATCTAGGGTCTCTCAATTTATGGTCCTTACTTGTTACAGAACTGCTCAAATACGTTATGTGTATCTGCATTACACATCCAGTTGCTGCTCAGAGGGCTATCTGAGCACAGTTATTGTTTTCAGGTGGTAGGTGGGCTCTGATTTTTTTCCTTAATATGCATATGAAAACAAAGTAGAGCAAATAAACTTTTCTTTTTCTGCTAGTGAAATTATAATGTAAAAAACTTGATTTTTTCTTAAATGTGTAGTGTTCATGGTTACGTGTTGACTATTTTAGGGATGTGTAGACTTTAAATTCTTTCACTATTCAGAAAAAGTTTTTATATGTATGCAGCCTAGGCTGAGCGATCAGATGTCGTTCCTCTTTCCTGATGGGATGTGTTAAGTGTTTCTGGTGTGTGTGCAAGCAGGGAGGTTGATGCTATGCATAACCCTCTTCTCATAACACTAAAATTTGCTCCCCACTTACCAGCATGGGTGTTTGTAGAAATAGCCGTACTGGCTCAGATCATAGTGCTCTGTCTCTGATAGCTGTGCCAAAGGAAGATAATAAGAATAAGGTGGTACTTTCTCAGCTGTACTTGCCCAGCCTCCAAGGATTTGTTGCTCAGGGACCATCTGAGCCAGAGGCCACTCCTTTTGTCTAAATGTGGGGGTGGGGTATATGCAGAATACTGATGTGGAAGTGTATGAACATAAGCATTTTAACAGGCCAGAAAATGTTCACAGATGTATTTTTGCTGGATTCATCCAACTCCAATTTAAATAGTTTTGACTATAGAAACAAGACCAGAGTTGCAGTTCTTGCACAAATTGGTGTTTCGTCTATGTTATACGTGTCCTGGCTGATTCATCTCGAAAGTTTGGGGTGAAAAAATGAAAGTTCAAGTCATCTGTGTTCACATCATGCTCCTGACTTTAGATGGTATGAAATGAAAATCACTCTTGGTTGGGTGTCTTAAAACGGCTTGGAGCAAGTGGGGATGCTTACTCTTTCGAATGTGGAGTTCTGGATGGCTGTCCTCTGAAAGGCTGTGTAAATGTGGATTTGCTCTTCTGACAGAAGATCTGTTCTATTTTTAGCTTGCAGTCAGTGTTTTTTTGATTCTTTGCAGTGTATACTATGTCATCTTAAAAATTAAAGATCAATTTTTTTTTTTAAACTTCACTTAAACCCATGTACTTTATTTCTGTAAACTATTTCTGCTTTTGCCTTACCAGGCAATTATCAGATCAGCCTAAATCCCTTAAACATTCTTTAGCAATGTGCTGCCATTGTCTAGTGTTTAGGCTTTTTGGAAACATTCACAATTCATTTAACAACAAGACCACAAGCTCTTCAAACAATTTTGCACAGTGCGCGCCTGTGTGTGTGTTTATGCCAACAAGACGAGGCTTTTTCCTATCCTATCTCCATGCAGCAGTAAAAACATCTCTTTGTAAATGTTAGCCACAGGGCATGTTGGTGACATTATTAGCCTTTCTTCAGTGTGTCAAAGCCCGTTTGTCCCTGCACAGGAGATCTTACTTATTAGTAACAAATGAGAGGGGACACTTGGGTACTGGAGCACTGTAGGCATATCCTCAGCCATGAGAGTGTTTCTGTAACTTCAGTGCAGCTAGGTCCATCTGCAGGTCCTGACATCTAAAGCGGTGAACTAGCTAGAGTTAGAAAAGTTTTAGGTTTGGAGGTGTGGCACAAGCTTTATGCACAGCTTTGGGAGTTGAATGCCCATTTTGGAGGACAAGAAAGACCTCCATCTGACAAACTGGTGTGTAGAGAGAATGAGTGACAAAAGATACATCTTTTTCTCTCGGCAGAAGGAAAACATGGCAAGGCACTGTAACTTTTGGTGTCTCCATAGCATGATGCACTGGAAACAGAAAGGGGTGAGGGCGGAGATGATAGGGCTAAATGGCATACATACTATGATGTGAAATTGCTGAGACAGTTTACACGTTGCTTATAATACGAGAATTGTCCACCCCATTTTCTTTCTTCTGTGTGTGAAACTAGTATTTGTACAGTGCTTCTAGAGCTCACAGAAGCATGTGATTGGTAACCTTGTCAGTCTCCTTTATAGCCACTTCTGGCTTTCTGCATTTGGGGTGTGAAATGTGAATAGGAGAGCCAAAATAACCCCATTCATGGTGAGCCCTGGGCTGTGAAGTATGATTTACACCTATGAGATGCCCAGTCTGCTCCGGACTAAGCATTGGGGAAAGTGGGAAGGCAGTACAAAGCACCATTAATGCAGACATAACCCAGGCAAGGGGCTGTGACGCTGTAGGAACTGGAGAGGGAGAGAGCGTTTGCATCTGCAAGACTCAGTTCTACATGCTACTAAGTGCCTTTAATTTTAAAAGATTAAGCATAACAAGAAGAGAGGGTTTCATTGTCTTTATTTTGTGTTTTTCTTTTCCTCCCTCTGCTTACTGGTGTTCTGAATTAATATTATTCATCTGGTGATCTTACTAAGAAGCTTCTTGTTCCTTCTTCCTTGCTAGTAAGAAACATGCTAAGACAAAGTAGACCAGGAATCCTGCTTTAGTTGCCCTACCTTTTGTTATTTAATGTGGCCCTCTGTAATGCATTGCAGCTGATGCGGGGGGGTTGTTTTTGTTTTTTTGGGAGGCATCCACTTTGAATTTAGTTTGAGAATTTTGAAATACTCTATTAAAGGCTTCACTGAAATACAGGCATGTTGCCGTTTCCACTTAGCCTTTGTGAATTAATACTGTAGCTTTCTCAGACTGGTCTGTGAGAAGGTCTACTTCTGATTAAGCCTGTGCTGACAAGTATTGGGTTGTTCTCTACTTTTATAAGCATATGTGTATACACATGTGTGCATATGTGTTTTAGTGTATTAGGATCTGTAATTCTCTGAATGCCAAAAGTCTTGAGAGAAGCAGGACCAGCTAAAATGGTAGATACTTTGGACTGCTCTCATGCCAACATAAATCTGGAATAAGCTGATTTGGTTGTTTAAGTTCTGATGTTTCCTGGTACGTGAGTTATGTGTAGAACTGAATCTTATGTTATAGGTCCATTTTGATTACTTACAGCTCTAATCTCTACAAATGAAACTTTCTGCTTCCATGAGGAGTCTAAAATACATAATATATACGACTGAGTTTTCCTGGAGCCAGAAGGCAGCTGTAGACACGAAGAGTATTTTTCTGCTGTGGTTATTCATGCATGGAAAACTTCATGGCAGTGACCGCTGCTGCGTTCCAGAGAAATTAAGTGTGCCTGAATTAAAGCAGGCCTGACGCCATACATGTCTCTACCTTCTTTTCCGTCTAATTTGTATGTTAGATGCTGCAAACTTTTGTCAACTTCATCCATGGTGTACTTGTATGCGTAGACAGAGGCTTTTTTTTTTTTTGAAAGAAAATCTTTTCCTCATCAGAGGAGCATCTAAAATGACTTCATGGAATTGTTCAAGTATCCTCTGGCCTGGACTCAGAGGAACACACCAGTCTATACTGAAGTCGTCTGTCAGTCATGCGTATGAGTGCAGTGGGACTTGGAAAGCACATGCTTAAAATTAAACATGTGCTGCCATGTTTTCTTGAGCAAGTGTGCTTCCCTAACTTGGAACCTCAGTAAGTGCAGCAATATGTAGTACAAACTTAAGCAGCTGAAATAGGCTGATTTTTTTTTTTTTTCTTTTTTCTTTTTGGTGTGGGATGTGTAATAGCAAATCCTTTGCCATGTAAGTAAGCTTAGAGAATTAACAGAGCTCATACTACTGGGAATAAGTGAATCCTGTGGGCTTGTTTCAAATGAAATGAATGTGAACCCTCCAAAGAATTTTTTCCTGTGTAACAGAATGGTGCACTTAGAGGAAACCTGCCAACTTTTCTGGTTATTCTGAAAAAATTGGAAGGCACAGTAAGAACTGATTGACAACTGCTTGTAGCGTGACTGCACACTACCTTTGACTTGCTTTTTAAAGTCCCGGCAACAGAGCCTTCTTTTCAGCCTGGGAATGCTATGTGACCCAGCACATGAAACTGCATTAAATATAGATGACCTTTGGCAGTGACCCCTCCCCTCCATAGGTTTGCTTTCACACCGCAAGCAGAAGGAGAACCAAAAGGGTCATAACATTACCACAAAGATAAAAGATTCTGACAACTGAGGTTACATAGCTAGGTATCCTTGCATGCATAAGAAGATACTCAATGTATGTTCAGTAATCCAAATGAAAATTGTAATTTTTCAGGCTCACTTAGGAGCCTGTGGTCAGGCCCAGCATGCTGTGCTGGGGTAGCTGTCCTTGTTTTCTGTCCTAGCGAAGCATTCCTTGGCTAGTAGCAACAGTTGCATGCTGATGACATAATTTCTACCTCCTGTGTCCTGAAGAGGACTAATGTTGACTGCAGTTTTGTTGGCATAACAATCAAAAGATTATGGTGACCACTTTGTCCTTTGCCTTGAGTGAGTGCGGTGTCTCAGTGTGGTAACAGTTTTATACCCGTATTTAATACGTGTTGTGACTACTTGGGGTCATTATGAGAGGATCAGGCACAGAGATACAGAGGATTTTATAGACAGATACACATCTGTGATTTGGAAAGGGCGTGATGATAGAGGTAACGGACTACTGAAACAGAACCTGGTCTCCTAATGTGCTGAGCATGGTCCCCGTTTCAAGAAAACATGTAAGTGTTCTGGTCCACGGTGACCTTGACAAACCAACGAATTCCACACTGTCATTTTTTTAAGGGGAGGGAAGGGGAAGAAAAAAACAAAATGTTTGACATAATGCTAAGACTCAAGGGTTTTTTTCCCTTAATGAAATGTCTTTAAGTAAAGATGTATTATTTTTATTTCCAGTAGAACATTTGTATTGAATAAGTCTAAGAAACTTTTTGATGCACAGTATCGTTAGATAATCACATAAATGACTTGATCATGCAGTGTCATGTGGCTTTATTTAAAGTATACAGTCAGAAGTTTTGGTGAAACGTTTTCTGTCCCTCCCTTCCTCCATCTCCCTGGTATTTGCTGATTCATCTAAACTGCCATCTTCTGAGGGAATGAGTTAATTGCAGTGGAGTGGTACTGTCAGAGCCTCTCTTGGGTTCTCTCATGTTTGCTTATCTGTGCTAATCCTGATGGGCTCGGGGAAGAGCGAGTGTAGTCTGCCCTCAGCAGTGAGCGCTATTAGCCTGGCAGGGTTCCTGGCTTTCGTGGGAGTTCTCTAGAAAATGACAGTTCTCATTTTGGGGCCATTTAGAGAAAACTGCCCTGCTGGATTGTGAAGCTTGGCTCCAGTCTTGGATCATGAGCAAAACAGAATCTGTTGCCCTCTCAAGTCACTTCAGTGTTTTTCTTTTTAAAAAAGAAAGGAAAAAAAAAAGAAAGAAGTGTTTTTCTAACTTTCATCTGTATGCTTTGATCCTGTATCCTTGTGTGTGTACAGAGCTTTGGTTTCATTTCTACAAGATCAGTATGTGGAGAACATAAAACAACTTTTTCTCTAGCCTTATATTGACATCAGCTTGGATGCACAGCTCATCTGAAGAGGATGCAAGTCATTTAAACTTAGCACAGGGAGGCTGCTTCAGGCACGGAGCAGAGTCAGTTGGCGAGAGGCAAGACTTCCTGTGGCCAGCTCTCACCTGCTGGAGAAGCACTTCCCTCCCAGTGGCCCTATAGGATAAGCATACAAAACCTTCTAATTTGCATCCCTAGATGGTGCCTAAACTGAAATATATCACTCCTGGTAAACAGATAAAGCTTTTTTCATTAAACCTTTATATCAACATATTGATTATTTTCATGACTTGCATTTAAAATGATGCTTTAAAAATGATCTGTATCCTGCCTCATGTGACATACTTTTAGCTGCTTTGTTATACATAATTATTCTATATATATAGAGATAAATGAGTGGGTTTAATAAAAAAAGGCAAACAAGCAACTCTGCATCAAAAGAATTTCAGGGAATACAAGTTCTCCAGCCTCTGATTCTTGAAACTGTTTAACTGTAGTCAACTGAGCAAACTGAAAGGTTCCTTGTTTCAGAAGGCCGTACTATCTGGCACAGTGTTGTGTTATTTGGAGCATGTTCAGTATTTTAAGCTTACGAGTGAAAATTATTGTGAGAATGTTGTGCCAGCTCTGAATTATACCAGTGTGTCATACAGAAAACGAATTTCCTTTTGCTCAGGAGAATTAACTGGATAGGGTGAAAGGGAGGCATCACACAGGTATTACTCATTATTTGTCTGATAGCACAATTGCACTGGGAGAAAGCATAAAAATCCCAGCAGTTCTAATCTCATTCTCAGCCACTTTTAAATGCTATTTAAACAATGGGTTTCTCTTTCACTTGTGTGTTTGTGTTCTGGCATGACTCATGATTACAATTGTGGAAATATACACACTATAAGGAAGAGATGTTTTGACTGGGCAGGACCTTTGCCTCTTGTGTGTGACAGACCACGGGATTTCACAGTTCTGTGTTTATACAATTCTGCTGGTTAGTTATCTTTTCTCAGATTTGAGTTGCTTCAGGTCCTCTCCTGTGTTTGTAATACAGAGATCTTAGAAAACATCAGTTATTTATGTCAGAGATGATTGCACTACTGTTATGGCTTCCCTGTGCATTTGCCAGGATTCTGTGTGAGTCTCTTCCAGGCTTGGGCTTCCTCTACCTGCTTCTCTCCCCATCAATAACACACAAGCTGGAATAAAAATTTGTTCCACCAATTGTGCCCACATTCTCTAGACTGGCTATTGCAGCTCACGTTTTACAGGTGTAGGGGTTTCTTCTTATTTTTTTTTCATCCTTATCCATTGGAGCTGGGTTGGTGATGGCTTGTCCCAGGAAATGAAGCTCATGAGAGTGCTCTTACTGTGTGACTTGCTTGGGAACCTAGTGCTTCGTGAATATTTTACTGTCGTGTATATGAATGTCCTTTGTGTGCAATGGCAGCCTCTATTTATTTAAGTTGAACAGCATACAGTAAACGTGAACACTAACTATGGGTTTAAACAGCTGTCCTACGTACTGCTTTTGCACTGCTTTGTACAGCTCACAGGCAGGAGAGCACTGTTGTAGCTGTACTGCAGCAGTCTTTACTGTCGTTGTTACTTCTTCATCTCAAGTTTGATGAAACATGGACTGGTTATCCTGATTAATCAGTAAACCAACTGGACTTGGTTAACCTGATTTCTTAATATCACCTGATTACTTTCTAAACTCTGCGGCAGTCAATGGAGCCATGTGAGAATCAAGAGGTGACTGTGCCTATTTCACTTGCTTCATTTGGTTCATCTAACAAAATGCTTTCAGATTTTAAATTTTTTTTCGTTTTTTTATTTAAACTTCCAAAATTTCTACTGGAATGGACAGTGTGAGCTCAAGAGAGGTCATCTTTGTCTGATTCTCTTATGTTGCAATTAATAGAAATTTTGCATTTTTTGCAGGGTTTTTTTCTGAAATATTTGGTACTTACCAGAGGGATGAGATATAGGATTATATGTGCCAGATAACATGAGGGTTTCAAATCCAGAACATTTGTCACTTCAGCTAATGGAGTGTGACTGAGGGAGGAATTTGATCCATGAGTTGTGTGTCTACTAGATCTGTTGGTGACTATTAGATTTGCATCAGCATAGACTGAAAATGCCATCCTTTATAAATACCTACTATAGGAATTAGTCTAAATTTCTTAGAAGTATATGTCCATTATTATTTTAGTAGGGGTCTCTCTTTTCCTCAGACCCACACTTACTGCAAATCAGTCGCCTTTTCCTGAAGCCAACATTGCTTCATCAATACCAGCTAAGGATATGCTCAGTGTTCCTTATGCACTTTTAAGAAATTTCCTTCACTTCCATTGAATTTAATTATTTTGTATAGGTCCGAGTACTCTAAACTATGTGTGGCCTTTGAGGAAAGAAAATGAAAACATCAAATACAGTTTTTGTGATTTACTTTTATTTTTTCCATAAATTCCTGCAAAAGCAAATGTGATCCTTTATTCTCAATCTGAATCATTCTTCACCATTGCTAGAAGGTAATTGTTGCTGTTTTTTATTAAAAAAAAAAAAGACATCCAGCCCTTATTTCCCCCTTCCTTCCTTTTTTTTTAAACTTACATTTGAAAATTCTCTTGAAGCCAGTAAATAGGACACCTGTCAGCCAACTGTGAGCTGAATTTCTATAATTTACAGAAAGACTGGTCATAAAGTGCTTAAAGCTCTGGGGACTTGGGTACCACCCAGTGCAGAACAGATTAATTTCATGGTGTTTTTCTGCATTTGCACAAATTAAAAATATGAGAGTCTGTGCTTTGTTTGAACTTCTTGAATTAAATTTCTTCAATTAGTTTTGTGCTCAGGTTTGGACACTCAGCGTTTTCCAAAAGTCTCCAAATTTGTCCAAGTTTAGTGCTAGTTGGATATGCAGACCTCTTTCTCTGCTTGTATCCTGTTAGTCCCTGATGCAAAAGGATTTGTTTCTGTAATGCCTGTTCATCAGCAGTTTTGTCCACTTGGATGTTACCCTTGTTTACACATTTCAGATCTAACATTCCTACATAACATGTTATTGCTGGATGACATGCTAATCTCAGGGACTCAAAATTTGTGTTCACCACTACTTCAAATAGTTTTGGTGCTTCATGTTGGAATCGTTGTTTAAAGAGACAGAACTGTGGCTTCAGGAATCTCTCATGGTCGTTTTGGGGAAACTACTTTGATTAACAATTCTCAGCGATTCGGTGATGTAATATAATTCAACCGTGTTTAAATTTAGCCAAACTTGTCCAGATCTTTTGGGAATTCATTCTTCTTTCTTCTTCTCTTTCCTTCCTTCTAGTGAGAGTTGGTAGAAGAGTGGTTCCCTTCCCTGCAGAAAGCTGCCATGCAAACAATACCTTTCAAACCTGCTGAAAAATGGAAAACCCACAAATGGAAAATTTTGGGGCAGAAAAAATAGCTATAACAATAGTTTGGTGACTCAGAACTTCTTGAATCACATCTCCCTGTCCAGATGTCCTTGGATGGGGTTAGGCTGCAAACTGGTGACTTCGCCTGTAGCAAGTTTTGCCATTTACAAAATGTCTCCTTGCAGTTCCCATGAAGTTTTTTACATGCAATCTAGCAGAAACTGTTCTGAGTTAAAGCATCTTGGCATTGCTGGGACTGCAGGAAATAACCTGATCATCTTCGTGATGACTGAGCTACAGCTTCTGGGCTTTCCAAGAAATTTTGCCACTAACTGTGTGTGCAGGGATTCTGTTTTTTTATTATTTCTTATTCCACTCCCC
>VFFE01008255.1:1632361-1656790 GCA_008921705.1 Burhinus oedicnemus | reverse complement strand
ATTAGGATGGGGCTTCATCTGCCCTGCACTTAGCAGACTAATCAAAATTACTCAGGTTAGGCACCCTCTGTGGTTAACGAAGTGAAATGGGATATCCCTGAGAGCATTTAAATTCACTTATTTAAACATTTGTTTTAAGATTGATGTATCAGCTTCTGGGATCTCTCTGCCCACTAATCAGTTAGGTTAACATCTATTTACTTTGTTTTATCAACTTGATAAAACAGAATTCTGTATATGAAAAAGTAAGCAGTAGTACGTAACACTTAGAAGAGCGGATTTTTTTTGTGTCTAAGATTGCTTCATAGTCATAATCTATTCCCGTATATACTAAACTGAATCAACATAGCAATTACTTGGGGAAGTAAGGAGTACAGTCAGTTTTTCTTTTCTGAGATCTGGAACGTTGTTTTGCATGTGCTTAGTCCTTGAGGGCTGAACTTATGACTAGTTTTGTTCAAATAGGACTGAGCCCATGGTGTGATCAAGGCCAAAGCAGAAGACAGTCTGAATTGGTTGATGTTACCTGCTGACATAAATCACTTCAATAGATCAGCCCTGTGGTGCTTAGGCCAAGTAAGGACAAGTTGGAATAACCTACACTTCATAAACACTTCAAGGACTGTTCTGAAATTGGGAAGTAATTCTTTTGTTCTTGCTGCCTGCCTTTTTAAAATAATTGCAATTGCACTGCTCTCCTTGTATTAACAGAGAGTGCAAAGGTAAAGCCGCAGGAGTACCTGGATGGATTTTGTAGACTTCAAAACCAGACTATCTACCTTTCCTGCCCTGCATTTATCCCATAAAGGAGGGCTGATCTACAACAATGCTTTTTCCGGAGACCATGCCTAACTCATATACACAACTTTTCCATTCTAGAACTAATTAGTTTTGGTTGAGTAACTCATCAACATTAAGTAACAATAAGAAACATATTTCCAGGAACACTTTCCTTGTTATAGAAAATTGGAATCAACTGTGGAAGTGTGGTTACTGAATCTAGTTGCTTTTAACAGCATTAATTTTTTTTTTTTAAAGACTTAGAGCTTCCTGTTACAAAGCAAAGTGTTTTAAATACAGTTGACTAGGCAACTGGATTATAGTCATAAAATTTTAGGCTTCTTTGAATGTGAAGTTTTATTGCACTTTGATTTTAATAGAAAGATTTACATATTCTGAAAAACTTCCCAAGATGAGGGATAGTTCAGCTAACAGAGGAAGATGTAAGAATCTTCTTCTCTGGAGCCTTTTAAGAATAGGTTTGATAAATGCTGGCTCTGGGTAGACCAGAGCTGGTGATGGACCTCTGAAAATCCTTCCAGCTTCACACTTTCTGTGAGCCTTGTAATCTGTTTAGTCATTTATGTTACACAGGTTTGCAGTTTTTCTGTTAAAAAAGTTTTGTTTACGCTGACTGGGCTTTGATCTTCAATTTAGGGGCAAATTCTGCCACTGGAGACCCATATACAGTGCCTGTCTCCCTGAAAATCAGCCCGGAGTCTAGTTTTTCATCATCTGAGCATCTGGCTAGTTTCTACCACCTGCTATTCCCTCTGTACAATAGAGAAATTTCAGCCTTTTTCCTTTCCTACCTGTTTTCCTTTCACTCTTAGTGTCAGAGGATGCACACGTTCTGCTAGTTTTCACCTACCTGAAGGCTGCTTGCCTTAGTCTCCTCCTTTTCACAGTTATTGCTGACCCACTTCCCAGGAGGATCCAAGGATCTACATCTTTCTCAAGGTCTGAATTTTGGGGTATTTGATCACTCTTGGATGAATGATTTCTTCATATTCTGCCTTTTTGCTCTCTCTTGAGAATCTTCTGCTGCAGTTCTGCTTTGATTTCACACTCTGTCCATTTACAGTCAAGCAAGACTTCAGTAAAATAAATTGATTCCCCTGATGCACTGTGGGACATGTTTCTTTTGAATGGTGTCATGTTCTTTGTGACTTGTTTTTTCATTACTCAGAAAAGAAGAGAGAAAGGTGAAGACCTTAGGCTTTTATATTTCTCAGTTGTCTCCTTAGTTTTCAGTTTAGCTTTTACTTCTTGTCTTTCATCATTATACCACCCAAATGTGCTCAGGTCAAAATTAAATGCTTTGCCCTTCAGTGTTTTACATTCAGGCTTTGCTGTAGAATCCACAGCTCATCACATCAACATCATGACAAGGGAAAGCGGCTATTGAGGAACCAATGAGGCTCATCACGTGTGGGGTTTTTTTTTGTTTATTGCTTTACTGTCTGATGTTGTTAGTTTACATACCAGGCGAATGTATACAAGATGAGAGAAGCTTATTGACCCATTGAGGCCTGCCCTTATTAACCCTGAAAAAATCTAATCAACCAATCCATCACCACTGTGAACTAACAAGTTCAATTGGTGGCTGTGGCTTCTGGTTTCTTCCACAAATGTGGATCCAAGTCTCCTTTGAACTGACCGTTGTTATTTACTTTCATTGCTGGGTGTGTTAATTTCTTGCTCATCTCAGCTACCTGACGGGTGGATAAATTTTGTCTGATCTGTGTGCTACAGCCTCATCTTTAACTTTTCTTTGTGTCTTCTCCTTTATAGCACCAACTTAATTAAAAGAGCTTATTGACATAAATTTGCCAACTTCCTTTAGCGGATGTATACCACAGAGTTCACATGGTCAGAGAAGCTGTGTTCATTTCTTGAGATGATTTTGGTATACGTGAATATAAATCTCCAATGCAGAGTGAACATGAGTTGGCCATCTTCATGTGAATCCCCTTTCAGCTGGGCAAGTGAGAGCAGCTACAGTGGTGGGCAGCACTCAAACTGAGCACAATGACTTTATTAGCAGCTTTTGTCTTGGGCTGTCAGTGCTGATCCAGTCAAATCAGGTTTGAACATTCACATTTGTGTTTGAGGTGGTCCTCTGCTGTTGTGCTCAGCCAGCCCATCAGCCATAGCTCTGGGGAAACTGCAGTGAAGAAAGACCAGTAATTTCTCCCAGTCTCCTCCCATTCATTCTACAGTGCCTGACACTTTCCTTAATGTACAAAGCCTGCGGGAACTATGTGTGCTGGGGGAGATTTTCACTGATATGATAAACTAGTGAGTGCCAAATCACAAGGAAAGGTAGAGAGAAGAGTTGTGTAGCTTTAACTTTCTTGCAGCTCTGCAAAACTGTACTGCTCTCCTGGAACAACTGTCTCATGAATGTCATTTACCTTAAATCAGGGATAATTTATTGATATACAGTAAGTCCTGTTGTTCTAACTGGCTGTACGGATACACTGTGGATCACAGTCTGTGTTTCAGTTGGAGTTGAGGGAATTTTGTTGGGAAGAGAGAGAAGAAAGCATAATTTAAAAAAAAAAAAAAAAGGGCGGGGGGAAGAGAGAAACTGCAAATGTAGACCAGCAGTTTTACTGGGCATCATAGTTTTCCAGCACTGCCTAAGGACAGTCACAGCTTATCTGTACTCACATCTGGACCAAACCTTTAGTTCATGTAAAAAAGGCATAGCTGCATGATGCCAAAGTAGCTAGGCTAAGAAGATCCAAGTAAGGATCTGACTGCCTGATTCTACTTTTGCTGGTTACTGTGCATTGCATTTCATGTATTTCAGGCAATATGTTTCCTATTTGCATAACTGTTTATATTTTAAACAATCCTATCTCAGAGCAACAATGTGTACTTGCTTTTTAAAATATTTGTCTTGATATGTTTCCCAATTTCTGGTCCTGGCACATCAAACTCAATAGAACGTATTCTGGTTTTGGGAAGATGAAATCAGCCAGTGATGTAATCTATGTAACTGATGTCTCTCTTTCCTTCATGGCTCCACTGAATTTGCTGCCTTTTATTTTTATCTCTCATAAGCTCAACAAAAAAGGACAGACAATAAAAGTAAGTTCTGGATTTTAGGCTCTCACTGTGTTTTAAATTTGTAAGAAAATCATATAAGTGACTTAGCTAGGATATAAGTCAGTAAGAAACAGAGATAAGAGGAACAACCATTAGACTCAACGTCTGTCTGTCAGTCAGCAGAGATGTCGGTATCTTTAACGTGGAAAGGAAACATTACTTTAAAGAGCTATTTTGAGAACATCCTATTTTAAATTCATAGCAAATATTAGCCATGCACCCTTAGCAGGAATATCACTTATCCTGGCATAAGGGTGCTCCAGGTGCTGAAAAAACTGCCTGGTATCAGGGACATATTAAGTTGATGAAGCTGTTCTCACTATTGAATGACTTTTTTGAATGTGATGTGTCACACACACACCTTACCATACAGTGGCACTTACGTTTTGGTGCTGGCAGGTCAAGTCCTGTGGATGGTTATTCTGTATCATTGACTTTACAGCTGATACTTGCAAACTTTCTGGCAAGCCCTGGCAGAAAAGCTAAGGGAGTGCAGAAAATCCTGTCCAAAGCAATACCTTTAAGAAACTCGAAGCCTGTGCTATTGTTGTTGATGCTAATTTATATCCATTTAAACAAGATACATTTGGTCTCCTGAGTTTTCAGCTCGCCTCCTTAAGCACAAAAGCAAGATGTTGGCAAATTTGGAATGACTAGCCCTCCTTGCAGTAAACATAGCAGATACAGGAAATTGCAGATCAACGAAGATGAAAAAATGTGCCAATTCCTCCATAAAATAATATATTTGTTTTATGATGGAGCAAAAGGAAAATTCATTAATTTTTTTTTTAATCAAGTCTATTGTTAAATTGCCTATTTTAGATAAATCTATTTAGGAAGATCATTTTCACTTATTTTCAATTCCCTTCCACTGTTGGCATGCCGTCACATAGTGCTCTTAATATCACTAAGGGTCCGTCCTCAGACAGCAAGAAGATATTGCTGACTATTGAACCATTTAGTTATGTAAGGTCAACTCTGCTATTGGAAACATGGAATTACCCTCATGCTGGTTTCAGAAAACATGCCCTGATCAAGAGAGTAAAGGCAATAAAATATATTTTTCTACTATAAATATGCTATTTCCTTTTAAGTATTCTCTCATTAAATTTTATCATTTTTAATTGTCATGCCTATACACACATATCAAAAGCAGAGAAATCTTTTTTTCCCCACAAGGAGAGAATGCCACCATCTTATGAACCGGCAGATTCTGTGATGCTTGAAGTGACATTTTAGCCTAGTATTTTATGGGAAATTATGGAAAATATTTTAGGAAAAACAACAGCAAACAAAGCACTCAGCAATACAGCTTTTCTAATTAGCTGGAAGTCAAAAGAACAGATGTCAAAGAGAATTATTTTCTTTTCTTTTGTCCTTTTCCTTAAAAAAAAAATTCTAATGTACTCTCTTCAAAAACTTAAATGAAACAAAAGTAGTATTCAGGCCAAAAGTCAAGCAAACATCTGTGTTTAAATGTCCTAAGTTAGTGGAAAATATAAGACACTACAAAAGGAAACCTGCATCGTCAGAGGCTATATTAAGAATGGAAGAGCAGTAATTGAGTGCAACGACAGTGGAGGGATTGGTTAGTGATGTCTGAATAGACACTGCTCAAGTAAATATCATTGTCACATGCTTACTTTACACTTTTTGTTGCTAGAAGCTGATCAAATGCAAGCCTGTTACGTCGTTTTGACCCTTATAGTGACAAAGATAAACACTTTCAAAGTCACAGGTGAGTGGCCACATGTGGCTTCTGTTGACTTCAGTGGAACCTCTGCATGAACTTCTGGGTTCAATATTTGGTTTGTCTTCTTTGTGGAGTCTTGCCTGTTCTGCCTCATTGGTCTGGAGACCACAAAAATACATTCTTCAAATAGTGGCCTGAGAAAAAGCCACAGAAACATTGTATTCCAAAGCTACAACAATATTCAAGGTCAAGTACAGAGATGATATGACAGATGGAAATGAATGCAGGAAAAGGAATGTGGTCTCGAGACTAAATACATTGTATAAATTTAGACCACAATGCATGTTAAGTTCAAGCAATCCCACCATCTATAAAGCTCAGTTATAACTTTTGATATAATTCCAGCAGAATTTGTAAGAAAAGGTTGAATTTAGTCCTAGCAGCATTTTTCCATAATGCAACAGGAGCAATATATAGAAAATAAGAATCAGACTTATAGTTATGTTAAGACATTGACAAAAAAACCAATGCAGATTCATTGATCCTCACTGTGGAAATCTGTAGAGTCTGTGCGTTCTTGTTAAATGGGACCTACAACAGCTCACGTTCTCTCTCTCTCTCTCCCTCTGCCCCCCTTTTGTTGTTGCTGTGGTGGCAGGCTTTGAAAACAAATGCCTGTGCTATGAGGTCAAAAATCTTTTGAGTAGACCGTATAACATAGGTGTAACTCAAGAATGACTTTAGTATGCTTCCTAACCCTTCTCCATCTGCTCCTGGCACCTGATTTATTGCAGCGCACAGGTCAAACTTGTCGCTGGTGCTTGACTGGTCATAAACTCCTTTTTGTACAAGGAGGAGAGGGAAGTGTTAGCACTCGATAAATTATAAAATGAAAGAACACTAAGAGTAACAATATCCCTGATTTTAGTCTGGCTCTGAAACTCCCTGTTAGGCAGAAGAATTGCAAGCTTTTTGGCTAGAGAAAGCTGAGGCCACCTTGAGTCCTGAGGTTTCCTGAACCTTGGTTAACTTCATTTGAAAGTGGGACGCACGCTCCACTGGCTGTTTTCAGAAAGGAGCAGAGGAAAGAGTGGAGTAACTGGGAATTACATTTCCTCTTTCAACAAGACCAACTGCTGTTGCAGTGTATTTAGATACTGAGGCTGGCTTTTTTCACAAATGGCCTTCAAGCTTCTAGTGACCCAACCTGTCAATACTTCATTTGGAGTTTAAGATGGGATTTTTCTAAAGAACTCTGTATAGGCCCAACTCTGTTCTGCTGAAGGCTGGTGATGGTGCTTTTATTGATTTTTTTGGGAGGCAATTCTACTGAGCTAGAAAACCTTTGTATCTTTGTGGTTTTAGGAAGACAAAATAGAGGTGTAAAATGCTGGCATTTAATCTCATCTTTCCTATCGCTTTGGTGCTCTGGTGAGCTGTTTATTTTCAGTTTATTTCCTCACTGGAGGCGTGACTGGGAATTTTTTCTCAAGCTGTCATGACACAAGCTGAATAAATAGAGCTGCAAAGAGCTTTATCCTGAGTCCGTCTTTTCACAGTGGAGAAGAAACCTGCAGACTTAGGATCAGATCCAAAGTGGGGGGAAGTCAATGGGGGCTTTTCTGTTATTGCCACTAAAATTTGGATTGGGATGGTTCTTGTAAAAAGCTTCCCGTACTAAAATTCCACCAAAATAACGTTTAGTTTTGCTTAGTGTCACATTTTCCTGTAGTGTGGTAAAACCAGAAAATTATAGTGATTTTGAATGATAGAGAGGGGTCAAATCCAGCAGTTAATTCATTTTTCACTGCATCCTTGTTCTTATTAAAGTCTGGAAGACTTGCACTGCAATTTAATGTGAAGTTTGAAGACCAAAGGGTGGATAACAGAACCAAAATGATGATATTTACCAATACTCTGAGACATGAGTGGATGCTATTAATTCTGCTTGTTGGGCTGGATGGCTACGTTGTGCTCAAATAGCTTAACTGGCTGGCTGTGCTCTTTTAAAAACAAACAAACAAAACCAACATTAAAAATAAGTTCTAGTATGTGGCTGGAAAAAGATTTGATACTGTTTTATACTCTTTTCTCTAAAGGCATTTAGTTGGATTTTGAGACAGATAGTCTGCATGATGATAAATTAAGTTTATGGAGATGGGAAGCATTGCTCTTCAAGGCTGAAAAATGAGCTTGCAAATATCATACTGTGGCTCTGTGTACACGGAGGCTCTGCCTCGGGAGGCAGAAGAGTAACTGCTCCTTCTGGCATCCTGTTAGCTTTACCACAGCGTGGAAGAGCTTGTTCCAAACCCTTAGTGTACTTGTGCAGCTCTGTTGAGAGTTTTTTCTTGTGTCAATTTCAATGATAAATCAGGAAATGGGGTGAATTTTGTCTCAGTGGCTCGGAGATGTGTTGGGTCTGCATTATTAACAGAAGGCGGGGGGGGGAATCATAAACCCCTGTATTTGTAATAAGCAATTCAGAGGCTTCCTGCTTTTAGGGATTTAATCTTTTTCCAAAACACCAGTAGGATTTTAGGCACCTCACTTGTCTGTCAAAGTCTATCAGTAGAGAATTGTTTTCTCTAAAGAAACCGTTTGTGCTGAATGATACAACTGTGTCTTCTGAAGAGAGGATCTGAAAGTCAGTGGCCCACCTGCATCAGTGAGTTGCAGTGGTACGATATAGCACCTGGTTTTAACTGATGTGGTGAAGCTGTGGTAAAGGGCGTTTCACTTGTAAACCTGGGTGGTTTTGGTTTTTCTTGGTGTCTTAGGGAACCAAACCTGATGTAGTTGTAGTCACTAAGCAAATTGTCACCACCAAAAAAACCCCACTCTTGTAACTGTCCATTATGTTCTCCATTTCCTTAATTATGAGATGACGTAGAACAGGTTCATTTTGTTTCATGACTGGAATTTAGGCATTGGCTTTGCTGGCAAGAGACAACTTGTTAAAGCACCAGAATTGAGTTGCATTTAGGTTAGGGTGGGTGCTCTCATCTAACTGAATTAAGATCTTCTTAAGCTGCTATGATATAGTTGCAAGTGTTTGTATAGGTTTAAATGCAGATTTAGTTTAAATCAATATACCAGATCCCACTGGAAATGTGTTTTGGAAATTCTGTTGAAATTTTCAAAGGAAGTGTCCTCATGGTCAGTTTGCTACTTGCTGGAAATTATAAGCAGTTGGACCTCAGAAAGGTGAGGTGGGTACTGCAAGGTCATGTGGAAGGGCAAGCGAAATATATGAACCAATTGGGTTTTTCAATTCGGATGATGGAAATATATTTTTCACAGAAAAATATGCATGTGGACAAGGTGACTTAATTTTTGCCAAACCCAGATCTTCTGTAGATTTTTTTAGATGTTCAAAATTTGTATCATAAAAAACCCCAGAACGTTTTGATTAGCTCACTCTCCTGTGCCGTGGACAGTTATACATAAAACTTCTGTGTGTATTTCCATGGCCTGTGGGGAATTACCTCCACTGAGGATAGAGAAAGAAACTTTCAGAGGCACGAATAGATGCTGAATGTCTTATATTTGAGTAGCTTTCTAAAAGGTATGCTAAGGCATCTTAACTTTATCACCGTGTATTCAATGGGATTGCAACATATGATTATAAGCTTAGATAAGCTAGTGTGGACATGGGTGACAGTGCTAAGTGTCTGGGAAAAGTGGAGAAAAGACTGCAGGGGGAAAAGGAAAACAAAAAGCTGTGTTCTGACTAATCAGTTCATCAGTTGTTGTACTTTTGTGGCATGCCATACAGCCACGTTCTTCCTAGGCATAGAGATTCTCACATGACATGAGATATGCCCAGGGTAATAAATCCCAGCAGTCACATTATACCAAAACAAGAGATAAATGCAGGTTTTATTCATCTTGCTATAGTTTATAGTCTACGGTTGTTCTGTGTCTTCTACTGCAGAGCTTCTCACTGCAACCTTTCCCAGCCCCATCTCCGAGTTGGCTGGTTGGTACAGATTAAAGTAGTAACACGAGTATCTTCTTAGATGAATGGTGATACCTAGTCAGACTGCCAGAGAAATTGCACGTGTACAACCACGCAATAAATGGGCTAGCATATAGATTCCCTCGGCTAAGGAGAAACATACAGTATCTCTTTGTCCTATTCCCCGTCATCTCATTCGAACATGCAAGTTCAGTGATTTTTTCTTTTTTCTTAAGGAAAGTGGTCGAGCCGTCAGGGTCAGGCCATGAAGAGTATCTGTGAAAGCTGTAACCTTTCACTCACACAGAAGGGGACTTGTTGGTTTTTGGGTAGAAGTCTACAGATTCTATGTAACTATGTAATTGCAAATGCTTCCCTAAAAAAACTCCTGTGCAGCCTCCCAGTAAACCCTTTTTGGAGCTGACAAAGACATGAGGTCTCAGTTGTTCTGCTCATTGGAAGGATCAGGGGATATATTTAATCTCAGGCTGGTGTGCAGTAAGTAATTTCTCTTTGCTACGAGGTCCTTTTTCTGCAATAGCTGTGAGCAGTTTCATTAGCTTTTTCAATGGCTGTCCTGACTCCTTGTGGCCACTAAAGACACTTGTCATACATAAACTAATTTTTCAGAGGACAGTGCTTTTTTCTGTTCAGTGATGTTGTGTGGGTCAATGCTTATTGTATTTAATGAAAATAGCCCACTGCTTATTTTTCAATTTTGTAGAAGTCTCCATTTATCTAACTAGAGATCTTTGGGAGTTAGGAGGGGACTCATGGATCTTTATTAATACTGAAGTTTAGCTTGCCCTGAATGCTTTCACAGTAAGCAAGTAACTCTGCTATAAGAGTTCTTTGCTATTAGCCTTACCTGTCCTGTATGGTCTTTATACCTCACGTAGCTAAAGTGGCAGCAGGTATAGCAGAATCAAGACAAACAGCATCTGAGACATTTTTGTCTGGAAAGCTCTGTGATACAAGGATGCAGTAAAACCCAGCTATATTTAGATGGGCTCAAGTTTTCCATTCTTGCATCTTCATTTTATGTTAGTTTTGATCTGTTGGTTGTGGGTTTGTTCAGCAGGACTGAAATTTGGCAGGAGGAAAATACTTCTTCATCTATGTAATGCTGACAATTGTTTTTCCTTCTTTTCCTGGATTAATTTGTAGTGGTAGGTGGGTTGTTTGTTTTTCTTTTGGCTTCTTGTCTGTGTAAGAACAGACTACAAATATCCTGACAGGTATAGTTACCCAAAAGCAACATCAGCAACGGGCTCTACCTAACGGTATTTGAAAACTGTTAATGTAGCTACAGAGAGAGGATCTTCAAGCACTTCCCACATCTTAAAGTTGCCCATACTTCTTTGGCTGTGCTTATGAGATCCTTTGGGAGAAGTTGGGAACAAAAGAAAGCAAAGAAGATCTTGGCCAGGTTCATAAAATTAAATCTTAGATTTAGCAACATAGGGAGATCAGCCCAGTTTTGTTTCTGCAATAACGTAAGTGGTTTTTCCCCGTTGTTGACTGTTGTAACTAGGCCTGGATAAAAAGTCAATATTCAAAAGCTGCTGATGGTGGTGAGTGGCTTGCATATATATAATAGAATTTGCTGTTACCTTAACTTTCCCAGGTGCAAACTAAAATGGCAGTCTAAATACATATTCACATGTGACTTTCTCCTCCTTCCTCACAGAGGCTGAATATAGCAATTCACTAGAATTCAACCTAAATTTGACATTTTCAACTTTCCCCGGCTTTTATGGGCATGATTTGTAAACTAAATAGCATTCTCAGAGTCATTATCTTTGTGCATACTTTCTGAATGTGAAATTTTAACTGCCACAGGTGAATACTTCCTAAGTCACTTCTGCTGGATTCTGATGAAGTCCTACTTCACAGGTATGCAAATATGAACAATTATAATGGACATGGTGTAGTAGAAAGTATCCCATTATCAATTAATGGTTTAAAATTAAAAACTGCAGCTCAAAATTCAGCTGTCACTAGAATCAAATGAATGTCTCATGATTCTCTGTATAACAAGGTAAAAGAATTGCTGACTGCTCCTTCCAAAGAGATTTCTCTTTGTGACTGATCTTCTAAAGTACGGTCTGACACTTCCTTCTTGGAGTATGTTAAGAGAGGGTGGCAGTGAACAGTGATAACTGAATGGCAGAATTTCAAAGGAACTTTATCCTAGCTGACCAAGAGCTAACATCTGGGACTCCGAGACAGTGTTCAGTCACTTCTGTGTGAGAAAGTACCGGTGCTACTAGATAGTGATATTGCAGCAGTCTATAGGTGCATGCATCTGTAGGTGTATAGATGACCTCCAAGAAATTAAACAAAGATGGTGCATGGGCCAGATGCCAGCCTGTGTGAATCCTTCTTAGGATAATTACTCTGCAGTGACACTAGCAGATTACTCTTTTATAAAAGTCTTGGAAGGAAGACAGGTGTCAGTATTTGTATTCTGTCCTGCAAAGAGGGAGTCAGTGAAGCGTTAGAGCTTCCCCCTCTGCCGCCCAGCGCTGCTGAGGCTCTGCCACACATTCTCAAGGAATAATGCACAAGTGAAATGTGGTAAAAGAAAACCATATGTGGCACTTCATATAAGCATACCAAACTATATTCATATTCTGACTGAAGGGAAAGGAGAAAAGCTATTTTCTTGTACCACTAGTTGGTTGCAAGGCACTTAGTAAACCAACAATGCCTAAATGGGATTGCTGGGAGTAATATAGGCATGTACTTTATGGAAGCAGAAATTCTTCCTTTATTCTCATCTCTGTAGTGCTCTGATAGGAAAAAGTTTTGGAAGTTACAAATTAATTACTGACTACACAGTTCACAGTTAACCCTGCTGAAGGACTTAATTTGTAAAGAAAGTATAGTATAGAATTGCTTAATAACCTCAGTATGTCTTGGATACTTCAAATATCTTCCTAGAATCAGATTAAAGATTTATTTAATGAGAAGTTTGTTACTCTGTTTTTCTGTCTGCCATCCTGCCAGCTGCCAGATCGCATCAGCATGTTTTTGCTATAGCATTTCACATTGCAGGTGCTGGAGTGCCACACACAGTCCAAAGTGCTGCACGCCACTAGCAGTCCCAGAACTGTGCTAAGCAAAGCCAAGCAGCGCGTAATTCACCTTTGAGTTACTCTGCACTACTACAGCTGGCAGGGAGCTTACAGGAAATCCCAGGACTGACACTTGGTTGGTTCAATGAGGGGAACACCACCAAACGGCCTGTGTAGCAGTATTGCTTCTGCAGGCGATAAGAGTACAAGGGGCTGATGAGAACTTGGGGCCTTCATTTTGCTATCTAAAGGAAGTTTGTAATCATCAGAAGATGAAAGGCCAGCAAAACATGCAAATTTAACCCTGCATCTTCACTAGAAAGATCAAATGTCGCAGCCATTTAGTTTCAATGGTTTTCTGGGGAGAACTCAAAGGCACTTAATAAGAATCAGGTGTACAAGAAGCTGCTTCTTGCTAACTGGATTCAAAAAAATTGTGGAGCTTTTTTTTGTTCATACTGGCCAGTTTGGCCAAGGCAGAAACTACCTCCTTCCATTTGAGAGCAAAAAGTCAGAGGAAGGCAGGAATCACCTCTGAGAAAGGTAAGAGAGCATCTGGGATCTGCAGGAGCACTGCAAAAGAAGAATTTATCTACGTCTATAGTGTGTGAATGTACCTTTGAGTGGCTTACATTTGTCTGTTCTTTGGGTTTGAAAGGGTTTTAACTGAGTGTTTCAGCCAGCACCAATAGATATTGCTGCCACAGGGACAGAGCTGTTCTTCTCTCCCACTCATGGTCTCTTGTTGCCATCCCTCTGCTCTCCCTCCCTTGGCACACACCTTTAGGCAGCTGCGCGGCCAACAGGACTCGGAAAGTGATCTGGTCAAAAAAGTGGCAGAGTTGTGTGTCCAGCTTTCCAAGCTTCTGTTTCTCAGGAGATGTGGGAGTCGTGTTTGTGCCTGGTAGTGAGTAGGCAGACTAGCGTGACACACTAAAATTTTAAGAAATCTGCCTGGCTTAATAAAGGGTGTGTGAAGATGGCAAAGAACAAAAGAAGTATGTTAAAGCCTGCTCTGAAGAGCAGGGTGGCAAACAGGATAAGCAATTGGCAGAGGTGTCTGAGTAAGGGCTTGAAAAACAAGGAAGTTTGGGAGAAGAAGAGGGATGGGCACATAGGGAAGGAGAAGGGATTATTCTTGCTGGAGCAGGCTTTGATGAAAGAAGGGGAGGCTGGCCTCTCTGTTGTGGACGGGGAAGGTGTGTGCCAGGAAGGGGGATCCTAAATGCCTGGCAGAACTCCAACCAAATCCCAGTACGTGCTCCACAGTGAGGAAACTAAGGCTGTCAATGTAGGATTGGATTATTTTTTTGTTTTTAAACATAAATCTTTAAAACAAAACCCTTGTGCTTTTCATCAGACAGAATAATGGAAGACTTTGGTCAGGCTGTGTGTCTGTCTGCTCCAGCTTTTTGTAGAAGCGAATTGCAAAGCAAAAAACAGACAAGGATGAAACTCTGGGAAATGACCAGCTTAATTTTTTACGGTGGTGTTGGGGGTTTTACAGCTGGGCCTAATGTCTTAAAACAGCAAGACAACAATGGCCCATTCCTATGACACAATAGCAGATGCAATCTCTGCTCAGAAATTGCAGGAAGAACGTGAGATAGTTGCAGCCTACTTGGATATGGGAGCTTCCGAGTGTTCCTGTTAAGAGTGAGAGCACCTCCGCAAAGCACAGGAGGAGGAACTCAGCCCGCGTTCATGACATGAGGGAATGTCCAATCTGTAACCTATGGCAGGAGCATGGTGGATGTCAAGGAGAGGCAAGCAATCCCCATGCAGTACATTGAGCTGCCCTAGCAGGACCTACCACCAGAGAGTGCTGCTTTGTGTGGATAATTGTGCCCACGCTGCCAGTTAACTTGTGTGCATGCAGTAGGCCAGGGGTGGAAATTTTGCATGGCAGCGTGTACATGAGGAATATGCATGTATAGCCAGGGAGAATGATTGCAAAATGTGAATATGCCCAAGCTGACGATGAAAACAGGATGTCTGTACAGGAGAAGCAGCCAATGTTTCTTTAGTTATTTGCAGAGATGTCACCTGCTGTTTAGTTGGTTTGCAGTGGCCGCAGTCCAGGCAGCTGTGGAAAAAAAGCCCCGACTCAAGCTGCCTGCGATGCTAACTAAGTCTGTCGGGCTGCTGAGGGGGAACTGGTACAAACTGGGAGATGGCGTCAGGGCTGGCTTGCTAATTCAGTGTATATCCTGAGAATAGATTGGAGCCCTGGCTTAATATTAAAGCTGTCTTCCTTTGGTGAAGCCCGCTCGGGAAGAACTGTGTTTCCCTACCCTTCTTCACAGCTACTGCTGTGAGTTGAAATATGTATCCTTGTCTCAGAGGGTGAATATATCCCCTTTTACTTTTAAGACAGTGAAAATCTCAACGAGAAAAACATTGTTTTAGGAAAGGCTAGAGCTATTAAATGCTTAAGACCACCGTGCAGCACGCGTGGTTTTCTGGCTAATGGTGCAGGAGGATCAGGAATGACTCTCTGAAGGGAGCTGCCAAGGGTCAGAGCGGCTATCAGGGATGCCACTCAGTGGGTATGCTGTATCTACAGGATGCCCACCCCAGTTCTTCAGGCAGGAAGGTTCCCCTTGTCCTTCCATCATTCCTCTCCTTACACTGTGGCTCCTCCTGCCCTTCCTGCTGTTTCTGTTTATGCAATTGAATCTCTTTTAAGACTGTGCCATAAAAAATATTCTCTGAAACCAGCCTAAGTTCACATCAGATGTTTCATGTGAATGCAGGAATTAAAATACTTTGATTCACATCACACACAAACTGAGACAAGTAGGACAGTCCCTCCCCTTTGCTGGCAGGCCACTGTTCCTTCTCCCTGGTGGAGTTCAGGCCAGAGAAGCTCTCTAACACCAGTGCTCTAAAAATTGATACTGTTCTTGCTGCACGTCTCTTGCTGTGCTGACGTTGTCCTCCATGCTACTTGTTGGCTGAGGCTGCACAGGCGGCTCCCCCACCTCAGCTTCTGGATAGCTGGGTGTGAGGCAGAGCTTTAAGTAGTGGGAAGGCTACTGCCTCCAGCAGCAATGCTGCTCCTGCTTTTCCCAGGCTGGAGGACTTTTGCAAAAGTTATTCCCAGGTTTTAAAGGCTTGCCAGTCTCTGAATGCAGCTAGAAGCTTGGGTGGGGCGTTTTATTCTTCTGAATGTCTCCTTTCCCTGCACTGGATGAAAGAAATGGGGTTGTTTTCCTTGGTCTGACACTAATGCTTCTAAATGCCTTCATGGCTGAAAAGTTCTGACTAGTGACAGAGGGAGGGAAGACGGTGGTGGGGAGGCTGACAAATGTCCATTTTCTTGGATAGGAAAATAAAACATGAAATCTTTGTTTGTGGAAAAAGTAAATTTTTTTGAAAACAAAACCTGGCTGTGTTTTGGAGCAAGTTGCGTGCAAGACTTGGTTCTTGTTTGCTTGTTGCCTTGTGCAGTATTGTTGATTTGTTTGTTTGACCATCCCCATACAAACTTTCTGTTGGGGAATTTTGTTTTCTGCATTGACATGCAAAGAAATTTTGCATCTAAAACTTCAGCTGCTTTTGACAATTTGAGCTGCTGTTGTGCTTTAGAAGCACAAGTAGCGTACAATGTTCAAACCATGCAATCGGTCCTGTAAAGACTTTTGTGCACGCCTGTTTTCAAGCAAGAGGATAGTCCTACAGAAGTGTTAGAATGTCTTTGAATATAATCATGCGTATGTATGTGTTGAGCTCATAGTATTTTTACGTAAGTATTACAGAAATACAAATGTTCTCAGTTTTAAAAAGACATATTTCAGCTGCACTGTCTGTTTCTTTATTTGTTACCTAAGATTTATCATTCAGGGAGAGACAGTTGAAAGTGTGTAAGAGACCGAAGTGTTGCTTTACAGATGCGTTGGATCCTGCAGGCAGCACAGAAGAAAGTGTAGAATAGATGGGGTCATAAACAGACACATCCATTAAGCTAACTAACTGGTGAATCATTAAGGGTCAGGGAAGTAGTTATAAATAGAAGTGGCAGCAGAAGGTTATTTCTGTGAAGGACTTCAAAGTGAAGACAAGAAGCTTGAATGTGATGTTGAGCAAATCAGTCAAGGGAGAGTGACAGGAATGGAGCTGACGGTGTCCAGCAGGCAAGAGATTGGAGCTGTATTTGTAACAGGAAGAAAAACCATGAAACTTGATTATAAATAACATGTTAGCATGTTGAAACCGACATCATTAAGAACTGGAATCTCTTACACAATTAAGTGTTTTGTTTTTTCTTGCTTAAACAGAATTCACTTGTCAGATTTAAGTTTGTAACTAATTTTACTTTCTATAGGGCTCATGTACTAAAAGTTCTGCAAACTGAGATTGGTTTTGGCAGTTTTGAAAATCTTGAAATGCTTGTTCGTTGTTTTTGCTGGGCTTTTCTATGACTCTTCTGCTCCCCCCCCCAAAAAAAAAAAATTTAAAAAATTAGTTTTGGGAGGATGTGTCCCTCTCATGACAGAGTTATGACAAAGATTGGTTCTGTCAAGCATTTGATAATGATGTTCTGACTGGTAAATGGACAACTCTCACTTTCTGAGGAGGTAAAGTATGCTAAGAAATAGGACTTTAAATGAAGTCTAGAAAGCAATAAAGAAACATAATTATAGAATAAATATTTCATAATTAGTAAATGTGGTGATTTAACAGCAAGGTCCAATATTAAATTTCCCCAATACATGTTGTAAAAATGCATTACGAATAACGTGTTAATTCCAGCGATAACAAAATGCGAGGGGCGACGACAACATCAAACAGCACCATCTACTGTTCCCGTTTGGACTGTGAAGACTGCAGTAAGACGAGGAGGTTTGTTCCAAAAGGAATATTCTGACAAAGTGGGTTTTGATATTCTACTAGCAGTTTACAAAAACTCTCTTAGTGGTCCTACTGACTTGTGTAGAAACGTGGGCATATTAAGTTTTTGACTTGGATAGTTTTGCTAAAACCCTACCTCAATAAAGCCTGAAAAGGTTTGATTACACCTGCTTGTATGCGACATTCAGAAATTTGGTGATGGGAAAGATCAAGGCCTCCCTTAAGATAACTATAATTTGATTAATATTGACTTATTTGCATATTTTTAAAGCTTCCCCAAATGAATACATGCATTAGTATCTACAATAACACATCAACACATACAACAAAAATATACATCAATTCATACAGTAATTAATACATACAATAAAAACTGGATACAGTCATCACATGACAGTTTACATACCCTGAAACAAATGGCCTGCACTGGTGCTTGTTGACTATAATTTTGGTAATATCTAGCCTCTGAAACCATTGTAAATACTCCCAAATAAATAGAAAGTAGTTAATTAGAGGTCTGAGAGAAAACGGATTCCTTGAGCCCCCAGTAATGGCAGCTCAGGCAGCCCTAGAGGGTGCACAAATAAAAATGGGATATTAAATGGTACATGAGGAATAGAAAGCTTAGCCACAAGGGCAGAGAATTTAAAACAAACAAACAAACAAAAGTTGTGTGAACGTCATTCTTACTCATGCTTGCAGTGAATAGAGGATAAGAAGACGTGCAAAGAAATGATGGCAACCTAGAAGTAAGGTTCCTAGCACTGCCAGCTGTGAAAGAAAATGTTCATATGCCCTGACCTCCTTTCTTGGATGAGGGATTACAGCTCGCTTCAGTGGGAGTAGTGTGTAGGTGTGAGTGCAGGATTAGGGCCAGTGTGTGCCTGTGCGTACTGCATGTGTGCTGCACTTAACGCTAGTTGCTCAGAAATGGGCTTGAGCTGAGAGCCAAGTCTGGATGGGACTTTTTGAGAGTGCAGAGGTGTTTGGCAGAGGAGTTTTAAGGCAGGTCTGGAGGCAGTGTGTAAGCAGGCACTTAAGCAGTTCAGCCATGTGTGCACGATTGCTGGATCAGAACCTGTGCTGCCACGGCTATTACAGTGCTCACACCGAGGAGGTGAGAGCTGCTGAAGGGCAAGGTGTTGCCGTTGGCACTGCACCCAGCTTATGCCAGGGGAATAGTGTGGAAGCTGCTTGCAGCAAAGGCAAAGCTTGTTCCTATCTGTCTGCAAAAGACAATGTACACGTACCCTCAGTCTGGCTTATTAGAGAGGAAGAGGCTTGCTGGGAAGTGCAAAACTGGGTCAAAACTCTTCCAGACTGGTCAGATGTTGGGATCTGGTTTTGTTTCAGTTCCTTTTACAATAGCACATTTATTCCAGATACTTATTTTATGGCTGAGATGATAGAATATCTTGTTTTTGAAGACTGCACAAATGCATTTAATTGCTTTAAGATGTATTTATCACTACGGTGTAGAGATTTTCATAGCAGACCCAAAACTTCAGAAAAATCCTACAGCATATAACAATACCTTAATGAAACTAGACTCTCTTTTTATAAGGCACATATGGTACATTGAAACAGCTCTGTTGTTATAATCATGGTCTTATGATGTGCTGGGCTCTCCTACGGCTTAATGATGGGTGAAACATTATCACAAGCATTAGACTGACATAGAGGATGGAAGGGAAGTAGTAATTTGTGCCTTCTCCATCTGCAGCTTGTTGCTGTCGTCATCATCACAATTTGTTTCTAAATGAACATCTTTGATCAGGGAGATCCATGATGATGATTATTACTTATTTTCAATACTGCTACTGTGAAATTCAAAGCAGAGAGGGTAGCTCAAAGAAAAGCCTTGCTGGCTTTACCATACTTGCCATAAGTATGATAAAGAAATAATATATGACAGTAACAAGTAACAAGTTTCTGATTCAGTGGTGGGAAAATACTTAAATAAATTTCTTCCAGAACCTATGGAAATTCATTGAAATGTTTTAACTATTTTTTTTTCAACCAAATGTGGGGGAGAAAATACAAATGCTGTAATTTAAATTTTAAGCTCTCCTTCAACTAGCTGGATGGGAAATGAAGTGTTGAGTTTTGGCTCAAATGTCATATTTTGCTTGACTCTCAAAAATATTTTGCTGAGAGCGAGGAATCAGAGAGTTAATTTCAGTGTAAAGACAGAACGCTTCAGTTTAGATTATCTTAATTTCTTTTACTTTTCTGAAAATCTAGTATTTTCACAGTTTGAATTACAAGCTCTGACACAGGATCAGATTCTCTACTTTACTTTGCTTCTCAAGGGGAGTGAGTAGCTTAATTAAGAGTACTTTGTCTCTATGAACAATTTGGCCCTGAAACTTGAGGTTCATGCATCATTTCCAGTAATGCGCTACTGGAATAATTATGGAATCTCTTAAGTGTGTATGAGGAGGTAAGAGCAGTAAACAAGTACTTAGCATGTATTTTTAAGAGCAGGTGGCTTAATCTTTCACTAAATAAAGCAATAATTTCAGCATATTCTGGTGATTACAGATAATAGTTATTCAGGTAATATTAGCTTTTTCAGGTGTGGCATCTTGTTCTAGGTGTTGTAACCTGTCGTTTACTCCTTCAGTGTATTCAGGTTTACTTAGTAATTGCTTTGCTGAAAAACAGATTATATATTATTTAGCTGTCAGCTGTATTGGAAAAGTGCCAAATAACTCTTAAACAACCAAATAAGCAGCAGTGAGCACAACTTATTCATGAAGCAAGGATCCAACTTGTTTTCTTGTTAGATGGTTAATACTGGGAAGAAGTTCTGAATCGGATCTTTCTGCCTTTGCCTCATTGTCTAAGTCATCTGATGGGCTTGAAAAAGTTTAACTTCTTGTAAAGAGGAGACAGAAGTATCACAAAAAGACGGTCAAACTATTCTGACTCAAGGAAAAGTTCCAAACAGTCCTCAGTTCAGCAAGGTGTTTCTTGACTAAGTGTTTCTGCAGTAGAATTTCAGTGAAAGTCATTACACTTTCATAAAATTGATTAGAAACAGTTAATGGTCAGTGTTTTTCAGAGTTAGAACAGGGATCCCTATTGAAGCTTCCCTTTGAGCAAAACGGGAGAACTGTCTAACCCCATTTTAACAAATTACTGCACTATCTTATATTTTGCACTTAGCCAACAAGGACAAGCATTACTGGAGATAATGGCGAAAACCAAAACTGCACGTGTGCTCAGACTTACAGGAGAAAGTTCTAAACCCAAGTTTTGGGTTGCATCAATTTATTATGGGGGTTGGACCTTTAAAGGTCCCTTCCAACCCAAACTATTCTATGATTCTGTGATTTTTCTACTCGGCTTTAAATTGAGATTAGTAAGAAAGCAGGCATATTTTAGGTGTTAATGTGCTTTCCTGAGCAGAGAATCACAGAATCACCACAGAATCGCAGGGGGTTGGAAGGGACCTCTGGAGATCATCTAGTCCAACCCCCCTGCCAAAGCACCTTCCCCTAGAGCAGGTTGCACAGGATGGCGTCCAGGCAGGTTTTGACTGTCTCCAGAGTCAGAGACTCCACCACCTCTCTGGGCAGCCTCTTCCAGTGCTCTGCCACCCTCAAAGGAAAGAAGTTCCTCCTCGTGTTCAGATGGAACTTCCTATGGTCAAGTTTGTGCCCATTACCTCTTGTCCTGTCACTGGGCACCACTGCAAAAAGACTGGTGCCATCCTCCCGGCACCCTCCCTTGAAGTATTTATAAGCATTGATGAGATCCCCTCTGAGCCTTCTCTTCTCCAGACTAAAAAGACCCAAGTCCCTCAGCCCTTCCTCATAAGAAAGATGTTCCAGTTCCCTAATCATCTTTGTAGACCTCTGCTGTACCTTCTCCAGCAGTTCCCTGTCCTTGAACTGGGGAGCCCAGAACTGGACAAAGTACTCCAGATGCGGCCTCACCAGGGCAGAGTAGAGGGGGAGGATAACCTCCCGCAACCTGCTTGCCACACACCTCTTGATGCACCCCAGGATGCCATTGGCCTTCTTGGCCACAAGGGCACATTGCTGGCTCATGGTCACCCTGTTGTCCACCAGCACTCCCAGGTCCCTTTCCACAGAGCTGCTTTCCAGCAGGTCAGCCCCTAACCTGTACTGGTGCATGGGGTTATTCCTCCCCAAGTGCAGTACCTTACGCTTGCCCTTGTTGAACTTCATGAGGTTTCTCTCTGCCCAACTCTCCAGCCTGTCCAGGTCACGCTGAATGGCAGCACAGCCTTCTGGTGTGTCAGCCACCCCTCCCAGTTTTGTGTCACCAGCAAACTTGCTGATGGGACACTCTACCCCTTCATCCAGGTCATTGATGAATATGTTGAACAGGACTCGACCCAGGAAAATGGGTAATATGTTCTTCTTTTTGTGAAGGATGAGGCTATTTTGGGCCAAACAACTGAGCATCTAAACTATCAGGTTGTCTCATTTCCTGCTCTCTTGAAATGGTCTTCACTGGAAACAAGCCGGACAGAAAGGAGGCCGTGGCAGGATGGCTGTTTGGTTGAGCTGGTCCTTGCAGCCTGTCCTGCAGTTTACATTGCAACAGCTTGTGGTCAGGGGGCAGAAAGCAGGAGTGGAAACTATTTGAAGAGTGTGCTTCCCACCCTTCCCTCCTGCTCTGCTCTGCTCTGCCTGAGGCAACTTGTTTGATTCCATATATATTATTTTCCCTGTCGGAAAACGACTCCCACTCAAAACAGGATTAGGGAGCTTGGCAAAGGGAGGGTGAATGTAATTATAGGACAAACCAACATTCTCTCCCCCAGGAGTCTTGGCTTTGGCTGTCACTTCTGATGCTTACTCTTTATAAATGGTATCTGGTTGGCTTGTGTTCCTTTTCATCTGATAAGATGACATCTTTTTTTATTCCTGTGTTGTTGCCATCGTATACAGATTTCAGATATTGATGGATTAAAATAGACAATCTGCAGAACAGTGATTGATGTTCTTAACCACACTGAGATTATGGCATTAGGTTGAGATCCCATCTAAGTTTAGACAGTTTGAAGCACTTAAAGTATGAGGAAAGTCTCTCTACGCTTTTCCCAGTTGATACAGTAAGACAAGATTCCATTCAGGTGTAAGGAGGACTGAATAATTTTCTGTACATATGTATTTTTCTCCTCTGTTTACTGAAAGAACCTACAGTGACTAAGGTCCTAAAGACTACTGAAATGAATTTGCATGTTACAGATACAAATGTAATGTTTCGACCTTGATCGTGTAACAGTTATTTCATGCCCTTAGCTTTGTGCACACCAAAGTAAACAGTTTGTAATATGCTGCATCATTGTGTGACAATTTTGATAATCTTATGTCATGTAATGAAGGAAAAGGAGCACAGGACACAGGGCATGCTTGTGTCTCCTAGCATTCTATTGTGTCTTTATTCCTGTAGCTGATCTTTCTAACACCGAGTCACCCTGGGTATATTCAGAGTTGACTCTGCCTGGGTAACTGACACTGCAGTTAGACTGAGCAGACAGGATCTCAGCAGCCACAGTACAAATAATGCGTAAGGTACTTAGAATTACTAACGCCTGAATTAACCCTCAAATTCCTAGCAACATTGAGGTATTTATGCCATAGACCTTAGCACTCTTATAAACTGAGACACTTTGATGCCCTTTCCCAAAGAACAGGTAGGAGAGACTGGTATGGTCTTCTGGAGCTTTAGGAGACCTGTGGAAGATATTGAAAGACTCTCATCAGACTTTGTGTTCTGGCTGAAAATAAAGGGGTTAAACCCCCCCCCCCCCCAAATGTGAGTACAGTAGTCTTCCTTGCCTTCAGGTAGCCTGGGTTGAAAGCCCCATTATCTTGGCATTTTCTGTCCATAAGTAGAAGGGAGCTGTAGACAACACCTTTCATACTGGCTTTGCAAAGAAGCTTCATTAAGCAGATACCGTCTTGCCAGATTTCACAGCTTGATAGGTCTCATTGTTCTCACCAGCCTTCAGTGAAGGTTTTATCACTGTGTATTTACTACTGACAATCAAAGCTAACAGACGTCTACATGTATTATAAAGCAGTAAAACAGCACCAAATTAGGAAAAAGGGAACATGGGCAATGAATGGTATGTAAAGGGGTGAAAGGAGGTAAAAAAAAAAAGTCAGAATAGGGATTCAAATATTGCTTGATGGATCTTGCATGGTATTTCATTTCAGTTTACTGGGATAGGGGCAATGAAGGACCAGGATCTTATCCATCAGTTATTATCTGACTTACAATGTTTTAGGTGCAAAACCTACCTGTCTAAGAAGGATTGGTCTCTGTGCTGACTGTAAAATTGAACTGACAGCAGAACTGGAGAAAAGTAGCCTATATCTTATAGTCCTGTATTGAAAAGATACTGGAGGGGGTTTAGCTCTGGAGAAAGAGCTTTAAGACTGAGAGACCACACTACATGGCTCTTCCACGTTCGTCTGTGTTTCTATGGCCTGGTCTAGAGTCTGTTTAAACTAATGAAAGACTCCTCATGAACTCAGTAGAATTTAGCAAAGTTGTTGCTAACAGGTGGCTGAGAAGTCTGTCCACTGGTTTCATCCTGAATGAAAGCAAAATAAACGTTTACCAAAAGAAAGAGTCAGACATTCTTTGGTTCATCCTTATCAGAAAATTTGATAAGGTTGACATGGTTATTTTGTTATAACATAAACATAAAAAGTGACATGGTTCAATCTTGTAAGTATGAAAAGATATTTCTTGCGGGATACTTGAACTTAATCAAATCTGATTTTTCATTGGTGAAACCATTGTGTAAAGTCTTTTTTGATCTACATTGGCTGAGATGTTTTAAAAGCCATTGTAATTTAAGAAAATAAGACTTCAGAAAATACAGATTAGTGATGTTCTGGTTTACAGTTTCTGCTATCCAGCACAAAAAGTGCTGAGCAGGAAGAGAAAGA
>VFFE01008255.1:1618944-1632341 GCA_008921705.1 Burhinus oedicnemus | reverse complement strand
CCCCCAAACCAAACAACTATTTTCTGCTATCTTCATTTGCCAGAAGAGGACTTGCAGTAATTGATCAACTTTGTTGGGTGCTTTATGTGTTTTACAATTGTAGAATTAATTTAAAGTTTTTATTTGAATTTGCAGCTTGACTAATCTGAGAATGTTTAACATCCCTGTTTCAATGAGTGAATAATCGAGACAAAACTAATTTTATTAAACCTCGTTTTATTTCTTTTTTCCTTGTACCCCATTTTTATCTTCTGTTTCCATATTTGAAACCAAATAGCCACAGTTCTTCAGATTTACACTCTAGTAAATGTTTCATCACATACAGTAATTACTGTAGAACTAAAATTATGCAAATTAGACATTTCCTTCCTTCCACTGTTTCTTTGTACAGTGGAACAGTAAAAATGTGGATGAGTTGAGTTTCATTAGTTTTGCTACTGGGAAGGTACTAGGAACTCTGAAGTAAAGAATGCTGCTCATTGGGGCATGCACTGTATCTTCTTACTTTTAGGTCTTTCAGGCAAGAAAAGGATGAGTGTTAAGTATTATCAATATTGCTGGCTCAATAATATCGAAGGGATCAAAGGTCTTGTGAGCAGGGTTATCAACTAGTGACTAGAACACTTTGGTTCTGGTCTTGGCTTTCCACAGACTTCATCCATCAGTAAGTCTTTCAGTGTTTGTGTTTCCTATCTTCAGTTATGAACATCCAGTACTTTTTTTTGCCTCATAATATTTTTTTTGGCATCTTTGTGCCACGGTTAACATGTAGTGAATGGTTCCTCCTTTGGCTGGCTGCAGGCAGGGACCTTGCTGGTGTTGGTTCCACCCCTTCCATCTGATGCTCCCCTCGAGTGAGATGGGCTTAGCAGGAATTGTCTTTGGGAAGAAAGGAGCTGGATCACAAAATACAGACACTACCTGTATTTATTTTAAAGAAATAAGCTTCTAAATACATTAGTCATTTAAACTGAGCTGTTACTGGCAAACAAGGCAATTGGGTGCAGTTTATGATCATCCTGTATGGTTTGTTAAGTATCTTTACAAATGGGCAAAATTTGGCCACGCTGTATGATTTAGCTGCTCATGATGTGATGATGTCCATGTTAATGATTTTTATTTTTAATGCACATTTGGGGAAAGTGTCTTACTTAAATACAGATGATTATAAATTAACTTGAAATGTGTCACGAAAAGCTTGTGGAGTAGGACTAGCTAGCGATTTCTTTCTATTAAACAACAATTAAAGATTTGTATTGCGGCTGTACTCGGGACCCCCTGAGGCTCCTGTGCTAGGCAACATATAGGCCCTCAGCAAAAATACGCTGCCCTGGACTGAACATTTCAATTCAGAACAAGAGAACAAATAGAAATAATGATGTGATGTGAGGGCAGAGGTCCAAGGAATTACTATTGCTGTCTAACTCCAAAGAGAGTAATAGCCCTAGTAAGTCTATATCTGATAACCCCCTTTTGAACTGAAGTGAGAGAGACCTGGGATTTTGCTATTGAAAATCTCTGCTTCTACCTTTGCTGCTGCCCAAATGTAGGTTATCTGATGGTCATGGTGATGAATTGTATACAATGATCATGATTTAAAAGTCAGTATGCTTATCAACACTGGGACTTTCTCTAAGTGCTAAAGTGTGAAGCATTATGGAAAGCACTGCTTTAAATACGTATGGTACAGCTGTAGTCTACATTTATATGTCTTATTTCAATGGGCTGTCATACCAGATATATAAAATGTCATCACCTGGGGATAGAGTATCCCTGTATTATGACAAGTAAGGGACATGTCTTTCACTTCTGTGCCTTTTAAAGTTGTGTCTTGAACAGAATGATATTTACTAAAGTTATTCCAAATGCAATGAAGCTGCATGTAGCTTTTTAGCCACTGAACCGGTGGCTTTTCACCTGGGTGACTTGGGGCCTTAGCAGACGAGCTGAACACCATGCTGCATTGCTTAGGAGACAGGTTTTATGTGTCACAGACTTGCTGTTATGAGCAGCACTAATAGGTATCCTTTTCTGCCATCTCTGCAGAAGTACGATACGACAGTCTCTCCCAGCCTTACAAAGGGCCTTGTCAGAGACGTGCCCAAGCACTGGTGGGGGTTGTGAAAGAAACCATACATATTTCCCAGTCCTGATGAACAGATAACGTGCAGGTAGGAAATGAATTTTAGATTCCTGCGCCGCTATTTCAGTGCATGGCCTAAGCACTCCAAAGGCCTAATCCATGTGGGCTTAATGCACGCAGTATTGAAAACAGCTAGCACTGGAGACATCTTCGTCTAATTCCTAGTGTTGTTGTAAACTCACTATTTTATTTAACCCTTTTAAACTGAGGTTGCAGACTGTAAATAGACATGACCATTTCCTTACTAATTTCAAGTTCCCTTTGGAGCTACATCTGTTTTTAGTTTTAAGTGCTGCAGCGATACAAATAAGAAGTGAGATGAGAAGATAAATCCGCAGCAAAAATGTGTGACTCTGAAGGCTGGGTGCAAACTCTCAGCAGCTGGTATCCATAAGACATACTGTGATTATGCTATCCAGCAGATTTATGGTGCAATCCAGTCTGATCAGACATATGAATAATTTTTCTCTGTGGAGTGCACTGAATTCTCAGAATAGGGGTCACTTTTCAGAAAGCAGAGGGAAAAGCACTGTGCAATTCTTCATATGCTGGAGAAAGGCTGCTCTCTAGTGTTCAGTGATGGGGTCATTCTGGGAAATGCTGGAGTCATGCTCTCCGTGTATCGCAGCAGTCAGTCATCGCTCTTGAATTTGATTTAGGCTTCTTTGTACTTGCAAAGGTGGTAACAATTTGATGGAGGGCATTTCAGCGGATATATTCATTGAGACCCTGAGACACTTTGTTCTTTTACTTGTTTTTTGCCATCTACTTGATGGCAAGTTATCTCTGAATGATTAGCACAAGTTAAATCCTCCTGCCAGTCTCAACCAGTTGCTAGAGTGTGACTGGCAGGTGTGGGCCATGCCGAGGTGAGATTTTATTTTATTTTATTTTTATTTTATTTTATTTTATTTTTATTTTATTTTATTTTATTTTATTTTATTTTATTTTATTTTATTTTATTTTATTTTTATTTTATTTTATTTTTATTTTATTTTTATTTTATTTTTTAAAATAGGAGTAAGCAAAAAGAAAAGCAAAATGTTACATCATTCCTGCAAATTTTGACACAGATTAAAAGTCCTGTGGGAGAGCAATCATTGTCAGGGCAGGGAACAGCAGAGAGACAGAGCTCCAGAGGAATTGGAAGTTAGGCAGTTCTAGCTGAAGAAAACCTGTTGCATTCAAAGACCAAAGCTATACTTAGTGTAAGTTTTCGTGTACATCTCTGTGATGCCCTCTGCAGGACATGATTTAGTTTGATCGAAGCGTTTTACTGTTGCTGCTATGTTGATGGCTATAAATTGATACGAATAAACAAGTTAAGAATAAAAATGAGAAATGTTTATTAAATAGTAGCCATAACTAGCCCACAGGTCTTGGATTCACCATTTCCCTACCCTGCTGTTGGGCCAGGGTGCATTTAGAGGCCCAAGCAGAAATTAAGCTGAGTTTAGTGGAGTGATGAATCACGCACAAGGGTATATTTGCCTTGTCCTCCTTCTAACACATTGTTCTGCTTCTCCCAAGACTTCTCAGTACTACTGAATTATCATGTATTAATTAATCTGATGATGTTTCATATCATACTTGGTGATGCTCCATAATACCTACTAGCTTTGAAGTAATAGCTGTGGCTTCTGTATCCAAACACAGATACACGGATTTGTAGACAGTGGGATTGGCAATGGCAACCCATCCCTGTCTGGTTTTGCTGAAGCTGTAATGAAAAACCTCCAAGGACAGAGACCTCACAGTCTCTTGGTGATCTGTTAATTATCCTTTTCCTAATGGCTAACTTAAGTCATCTTTGCTATACATTAAGCCTGTTACTTCCTGCAGATGTAAAAAGCAGTTTATTCTCTCCCTTTTGCCAGCAGTCTTTGCAGGAACATGTCAAAGAATATCTGAGGACTTGTTCCACCTGTGAGTGGGTTTTATCAAGCCAAACAATCAGGATGAATCAAGTCAGACAGTCAAGTTTACGTACCTCACTAGCAGTCCTACTTACGGAATTAAGGTAGTGTTTATAACTATCCTTACAGAGAAAATTCTATAAGGTTTTAATGCAAAAGACACATCCTTTGTAACTGGCAGTTTCTTTTTTTCCCTTTTTTCTGTTTTTCTTCTTCTTTTTTCTCTTTATTTTTTTTAGATTTTTGATACTGTGTACCAAAATGGTAAAAAAAGTGTCATCGAAACTCCCTACCTAGCGCCGAGTCTAACACTTTAAAGGTTGTCCTTGTTGAAAGGATATCAGCTGGAGGACTAATGCTTTTCTCTCTGGGGTGTTAGGTGTGTGAGGTCAGGTATTAGAATTTAGAGGTCAGGTAAATTAGAGAGATTAGAGGTCTTAGGTGAGACTGTAAACTCATGTGGGATCCTGTCTGGTAGAGGGGAAAAAACCAGTGGGTTAATTTTTAGGACAAGTCAAGGAAACCTGCAGATTAATCTAGAAATTGATATGTTTACTTTCAGTTCGTTCGTTGGCTGGAACAGATTAAAACCAGCAAATATCTCCTTTTAAAAGAATAGAGCTGGTCGAACTGCGGCTTGGTTCAAGTGAAGCAAAAGATTGGTGTGGAGTTAGTGTATTCCTGGCTCCCGGCCACGCAGAGAATGGAGGAATCACTTTCTGATGATTTCAGTTTTTGCCCTGCAGGCTCTGATGGCATAAAGATATATGTAATTCAAAAATGTGTGTATCCTTGAGAGAAGAATCCACAGGGAAGAGCTGCTTCCCACTGCTTTCCTCCCCACTTAGAACAGAGATGGGTGCTCCTGGGAGTCAGCCAGGTGCAAAATCTCAGTCCACAGAGCTATGTAGGGAGGGAATTCCTGCTGCTGACTGACAGCGGGAAAGGCAGAAGGCAGTAGAGGTTGCTAAGGCTGGCCCTCTTACTGGAGGGAGCCTGAGGAGTTTGGACTTGTCGGGTAAGTAACATGCAGAACCAGAGCTCTGGGAGAGCATGTCTGAGCAGCTGCAGGGAGTATAGAGTATCTTTACCAAAACAGCACAAATGTTCTGCTGAAATGAGTTGACTAATCGTTTCCCTCTGTCCTGGTTTCCCACACACAGAGTCAGCTTTTTATTTGAGTTTGCATGGCCTGGCTGAAGTTGGCACCACTCATCAGCAAGGCTGACTCTTATTCTTTCTTCTCTTATAGAAAGTAAGTTTCCCGTTCACTTGCCTTCAGGAGGTGGAGGGTGAATCTGATTCTCTTCAAGCAGCTCAGTTCAGCTCAGACGGAGAAAACGGAGGACCTTCTGACCCTACCGGTACTGCATGTGGTAGGTGGCAAAGCTACTGTCATTGCTGGCTTCGGAGGTAGTGTCGCGAGCAAATGTTTTTTCATAAGCAATTTCAATAATTCTTTAGAATCAGAGAAGCTAATGAGCAAAGCTATTTGCCTTATCACAAGGAGCAAAGGCCTGGCTTATCCTAAGTAGGATATGTAATAATTTTCTTTCTCATTTCAAGGATGAGAAAGCATGTGGAATTAGTGGATGGTCACATTAGAATTAGCAGTTCTATGTCTCAGTGAGTGTTTGGTGGGAAAGTGCCAGAAGGAAAATATTTACTTGTGCTGTAATTAGAAAAGCAACCCGTAGAAAATCTGAAGGTATCTGGCTTCGGATTAGTTCCAGGCTCTTTTGCTGCCTCTTGAAACTATTATCTGTCCATGAAATAGAGTCCAAGGACCCACTTGATTCACCATGTGTCAAAAATGTGGAGAAGCAAAAACAATGCAGAAACCATGGAAGGTGTGTATCAGGAATATCTTGGCTTAGAGTCAATGTAACCTGGTAACCTTCTGCAGCCCATGGGTAAAAATATGGGCAAAAGGGGAGGATGAGAGCATACCATAGAGTAAATACGGACTACAGGGAATTCTGTTTCCTTAGGCAAACTATAACCATGTCTGCCAAATGTTGACTGGTCTGATTTTGTTACGCTAGTGTGAAAAGATAAATTTCCTCCATAAGAATTTGTGAAACATCTTTTGGAAGAGTGTCCTAGGCAAATTTAGTCAGATGTTAGAGTTTGGCTCTTTGCTGGGGAGCAGAGATTAATATGCAGCACTATACCAGTGTGGAATGAAGGTGCTGCTTTGCAAAGGATGCTTTCCCTTAACTCTACTCTCTACAGTGTACAGAAGGCTTCTTAAGAACTGCAGACTCTGGTGACATACCTGAGTGTGGTGAACTGCAAAAGGAATCTAAAAACTCCTTAGTAAGGGATATTTCACCTAACTAAGTTAATAGTCACAGTGGTGCTATGTATGTTACCCTTGTTTTACCCAATATATATAGATTTGGGCAGGAGACTGCTCCCAGTTGACTGTGTTATCTAAACACACAGAACACCTGGTTTCCCTCTGTTTAAGCAAAATATGTTCATAAGTTAACCCATAGGGTAAAATCTTGGTTTATACTGAGATCTAATCAAAACCAGCTGCAGACGTTGTCTTTGAATGGACTTGAGATCATACCTTAGTATCATGAGTAGAATTTGTGTTCTGAAGGAAGGACCTCACAGAGTCAAAAACCCATTGAAGCCTAGCCTGGCTCTTAAGTGGAAGGTGCATACAGAATTTGAGCACCGTACAAGACTTGCATTCACTCTGTGAATAAAGCATATATAATATTTTTGTCTGGTCCTACTAAAGATTATTTATTTTTTTCCACCCTCATTGCTAAACAGGAAGCAATTGGTCAATATTTAGATTTAGTATTTAACTGCTGAACGAATATGTATAAAGTCACTTTTCTTTCTGTTGCCTGTGGTTCTAAAAATAATGCTTATGATTACACAGGCCATCAGAAGCCACAGCTCTTGCTTTGTTAGATATTTTCAAGTCAATATTTTCTGTTTTAATAGAGCATAAAGGTCAATTGATTTAATTTATGTTGACAGTGGAGATATGGTTTAATTTGCTGTTCAGTAAGATACTAAAAAGTGATATAATTTCAAGGAATACCTACAACAACAAAATTGCAGGTGAAAGGACATAGTCTTGGTATTTTGTCTTGCTTAAGCTTGCGCATTTTGATCATGTTACATGTGTTAAATACCAGCGCACATTGCAATGATTAATAACCCTGTGTTAATGAGATGAGAAGCAAAATGTAGATGCATTTTAGTTTTAGAAGTAATTGGTGCAAAAAATAAATAAATCCTCCAGTGATTCAAATACTCCTTGTAATTTGAAACACATCTTGAGAATGTTATTGGCACATTTATAATAGATCCATGCTTATTATTTTAGACAGGCAAGTTTTTGGCACAATGTCTATTAGAAATTAAAGGCCTATCAATGTCTATGATTTTGGGTATTTTTCTTCTATACTGTTTTTTTTTTGTTTGGTTGGTTTTTTTAACCTGCGTCATTAAGGAGAGATCTTCTTCCTTCCTACTTCTCCAATTAAAATCTGGATCACTTTAAGTGGAATTAGAATTAGTATTATTTTTGAGAAGCAAAAACAACATGGCCATTTTTAAGTTGGAAAAGATGTGAGCCTTGACGCAGCAAAGAGCTGCTCAAATATTTTCTTGCTGGATCAGGGATTTTGGCTTAACATCAAGAATCCTAACATGTTTCTGCACTTCTATGGCCTGCAAAATTGGGAAGGAAATTCGTAAGAGCGAGCTCTGTGAACTAGCAGTGTTGCGGAACAGACTTTTTCATTTTGTACTTCTTTCCTGGTTGGAATGATGGTTTCACACTTTTATTTCAGTAATCAGATTAAACAGAGTAAAGCAGAAACACTATTGAGGGTTGCAGTACAAAAGCATGACCTTGTTAGGACAATTCTTAATACAACAAAACCCCATACTGCATTCTTATTATGTAAGCTATTGGCTAGCAGGTACAGTTGTGCACTTTATGCGGGAAAGCTGACTTTGCCAAAATCAATATTTTCTCTATATGTTATTTGGAAACATTTCTGTCAAGAGTAAAAAGAAGTATGTGCCTTAGGTTGTTTTCATAAAGGTTGCGGTAGCTTTAGTTCTTTCATTTTTAAGTTAATCTGATCTAATTCAAAAGGTTTTGTTGACTGTATCCACAGTTGTGTTTTTACCTTGTAGACATCGTCTTATGGAAATTGTAGTTTTTCTGTGCATGAAAGAAAATGGAAGCTGATGGCAAGAAATGCACTGATTTCTCTGAGTTTATTGAGAGGAATATGACAGGGTGCACTGGGAAAGAGAAAGTCTACTGTGAGTAGCTAACTGGTTGAGAAGAAAATGGTCTGTTGCTTTATGGGACTTTAAGTTCAGGAGTCATGATTCAGTATAAGGTTAAGTCAGTTCATCAAAATGTCAATGAAATACATGGATTTAAGAAATGTCAATTGCTTGTTTTTCATAGGGAAATATTGGAGCACAACACTCTGCTTCAAAAACAAGTTATTCACCTTTTCTTGGCCTGTGGTATTATGCAGTACTTGGAGAAAATTGACATTTTGGTCTCCTATTTTGGTCTCCTATTTTGGGAATGCAACAAGATAGCAAAATCTTCCACATTTTAATAGAATAAAGGATTCCAATTAATGTGCGAATTTTGTAGCACTATACAATTGTCCATACATATTTACATATATGTGTAAAAGAGTGCAGTGCAGTACAGAATAAACCATGATTCCAGGTCAATGGCTGCATAGAAAAGTTTGCTGGAGTTGCACAAAGTCACAGTGAAGAGCCTCGTGTCATCAGTGGAGTTATTACAACAGGAATTGTACATGTGTCTGAATTTCCTTAATGTAGTCCAAAGTACATTTGCATCAACATTACTTTCATGACTTTATCTTACTTGTACCAGTGACCACACCAGGTAAAAATCATGTTTGAAGAATCAAGTCCTTAGTATCTCTACTACTAGGTAGCCCAGGGGTTGTGGCAGCGCTAGTCCCAGTACTGATGCTGTTCTTTTGAGTCCTTTTCTTCACAGTCATCACTAAGCCAGAAAGAGCAAGTCAAAAGTAATGATGCCTTTAGCATAAGGTTAGGGCAGGTTCCAACCTAGGCAGGCAGTTGAGAATTGTAGTCCAAGGATTGTCCACTCATATTAGTTAAGTGTGGTTTCATGTAAAAATACATAAAAGTCCTTTGAGCAGACAGTTCTGTTCCTATCCCCTGTTCCGGTGCGGACTGCTAGGTTATGGTCATGGACACTTGGGTTCTCTTTTTGGATTACTACTGTTTTCCCTGTGCATTAATTCCATGTGTTAGGACAGCATTGTCTAATAAAGTTAGGGGATATGAATAGGGATTCTTACTCTTTTTTTTCTTTTTTCCCCCTACCAACAACTTGCTGCATTTAGCAGCCTCTTTGCCTTCATTTCTCTATTGGCAAAGTGGATTTTAATACTTCCCCCAAATAACAGAAATTTATTTAATGTTTGCTACGTGCTTTGAAATCTTCAAAGAAGGGTGCAAGAACTTGAAATGAGACAAATTCAGTTTTAAAGGGATCCAACATTGTGCACTACGAAGAGTTATTTTGAAAGCTGGTGGTGGATGCCTCCTGCTGCTGCCTACAAGGAATGCACTCCACTAAGATCTATGAATGTTTACTGAATTATAAAATGAATTTGCAGTGCAAAACTGTGCTGGCATGCATAGCAGGTGCCTCCTGCCATGTTTCAGATTGCCAGCCTGAGCACACCGGCACATACAGGAGACGTTTGAACAGTCGTGAAAGAACGGAAACTTTCAAAAGGGTTGTCTGACTTTTTACTGATTTCTGTCAATAAAATGCCTGTATTGCAAAAAACTTGTAATATCTGAGCAAAACTGGGGAAGAGATTCTTGCTTTCTAGCTTTGGGGGCCTTTGATAACAGCTGTCTTAGGAAGGCACATTGACTGGCTGAGCTCACAGTAGAGGCCTCAGTGTTTCCCCCCATCTGAAAGTTTTTAAGCCCTTATTGCATCTGACCGGCAATGTGATCCCATCAGTTTGAGCTTCTCTCTTGAGCCCAAAATCTCTGGCTGACTGTTGGTAGCACAGCCATGAGGAAAACTGCCAGGATGTAATTTGTGTGTTGCTTCTTGGGAGAAGGAGACCCAAGAGGTGGCGGCATCAAACCACATGGGCACCGAGGCGCGTGTGCACCATGGGCATTTAGCCCAGGGGCCAGACTAAATCTAATGGGAAATACATCTGAAATACATACAGTGGAGATGTCAGGAAGCCGAGCACCAGCTACTTTCACCTACTGATCCATTACTGTTGTGCCAAAGTACTTGCTGATGTGGACCTAGCCTAATGCTAGGACCAAATCTAGGACAGTTTGGGAAGGGTCATGGATGAGGAACTATGTTCTTATAAGTGGTGCATGAATGTTTTTCAAAGGGTAGTGAGGAAAGCATCTAAAAAGCTGGTTGTTTATTCAAGCTTTCTCCTCCATGAAGTCAGTAAACAAGCTGCTGAGAGAATCAGCTCTATTATTTATAGGGTGGTGGATTTTCCAACGTGAGCTCTCACCAACAACTAGAGATATACAAATTGACCATATTCCAGTGCGGCTGTTTCTCCTCTGTGAACTTCAAAGATAAAATGACATTTTAAAAACACGTTAACTAAGTAGGTCAGTATTTGTTCCAGGATGAGCCTGTGTGGTCTTTAAGACAGCTGAAGAAATTCTTCTTTTTCAAAGTCTGCATTTTACAGCATTGAAGAGTTCGGCAATGCTGGTTTAGCACAGTTCCTTTTAAAAAGCTGCATACTTCAGGGCTAAGGGGATTAGAGTTGAGCGCACTTTAATGAACACCTGTGAAGAGAGTGAACCTGTTTAAAAGAATAGACGTGCTGTGCTTCAAAGTAATCCGTAGAGAGAAATATGGAGAGCCATTTTAAAAGAATACTGTGCATTTTAACTAACTAATCCAGTTAAAAGAATAAATTTTCAATGTACAGAAAGACAAAATACAAGAGAAAGCAGAAGAGAAGGGTTGTGTTATATGGCTACATTTTTTGTTCTTAATCTGAATAAAAGCAGGAACACTTTGAAGCACCTACCTGAATCAGATATTTGGGGTGCAATTTCAGTGGGGTTTCTCTATGGCAATGGGATTATGCATTTAATGGGTGTCAGTTGTACCTTCTCTGTGCTTTTTAGCTAATAGTCGTTCTGATCCCTCAGGAAATGAGAAACTTTTGAGTGAGGATGTAACGATCACATTCACTAAGGGAGAAGTAATAGAATTTTTGCTGACTGATTATTTTATCACCATTAATGCTTCCTTATGATGGTAATGAAAACCTTGAAATATTCAGCTGATGAAATGTTTTATGATGAAGACTGAGCTGGTCTTTTGCAGGACTGAATTTGTGACCTGGTAATGGCTTTAGAAGTCTGGCACAGATGGCAACGGTGGTAAAATACTCAATGAATAGCATACTGATAGTGAAGCAAAGGTCTCTAAGGCTCTTTTCACAGTACTATCTTGTGCTGAATGTCTTTTGTTTGAGAAACAAATAGAACTTCATCTGCCTAGGCAATGCTGCTGGAAAGACCCATCTCCTATGGTAGGAAGACCAGTAATAAGAGTCTGTACTTCAAGATTTTTATTTTTAATTAGATGTCCTGTAACAGCGCTGCTCTTTACCCAGCAGTTCATTCCTCCTGCTGTTGCTGATGTACCAAAGCTTTTTTTGGAGTGGAACCTTTCCGCAGATATTTTGATTGAAATCATTACATCATCCTGGCTTCCCCAAATAACTTTTTTGCATGAGAGATATTCTGTCTCTTCAAGCATAACAAATGTACACAGTGATCAAATGAATACAAGGATAAGAAAATGAAATTTTGTCCTTTGTAACCCTTACTGTCTGAGCCTCCTGAAGCACTTTGCAAACTTTAGGTCCTTCTTGAAGGAGCGCTGCTGTCCCTGTTTCAAATGCAGGGAAAGGGGGAATGAGGGGCAAAGGAACTGAGACCTAAATAAATGAGCTGGACTGGAGTTGAAAGTTGACCTTCCACTTCTGCACAAGGCAAGGAGGACTGGAGCTCTCTCCTATATTTGAATGCACAGTAGAGGAGGGAACATGTGCAAGGGAAGCCAGTGTCAGATCTACATCTGACTCTCAGGGCAGGCCCCCCTAATTCAGTTTAACCTCATTTTCTTGGCAAATTCTTCACTAGGAATTGGGAACTTCACTAGGAAGTCCTCCTTGCCAGCTGTCACGCTCCTTGCGAGAGAGGGTGCTATGCCCCTATAACTGCCCTGCTGGTGTGAGGCAAAGGGATGGCTGTGCTGCAGCCCTGCAGGAGCCCTGTCCTCTGCTGAGCAGAAGGGACCGCGATCCACTATGGTCAAGAGCCCAGGGTGGAGGCTCACTGGCCCAAGAGCCATGTCCCTGCCATTCTCTTTGTTTGTAGGAACAGTGACTAAACAAGTAGGCTCCTTGAGTTAGTGCTCAAGTGCTGTGGGTTTGCTCAAATGCAGTTGTGAGTTCAAAAGAAGAATTTTGAAAGAGTTTAGCTATTTTGCCTACAGGATCTATTGCCTTTTCATGCTGCAGGGTGAAAACATTGATACATCTCTCCCATCTGGAGACATTGATGTGTATGCTTCGTAAAAGGAATTTCTGCTACGAGGACCACTCTTTAAAAAGTGTATTTAGAATGAATTAAGGGCACTTTTTCTCTTATTGTCAGGTTTCTTTAAGCTATTCAGGTGAGACCCAGTTCACCAGACACAGAAACAAAAGGACAGTGTAATAAAAAAAAATGTATAAAATGAAGGGAATAAAAGTCTCTTCTTAGTCTGTGTGGAATCAGCTTAAAATGGGCCTAAAATAAGTAAGATTTAACTGAAGTACAAAAGATCAAACCTCAGAACAAATTGTCAGGTAATTTTAAATAAATCCTCTTTGCTCCTTGTGCTAATAATGGGACTGCTCTGGAAACCTGGATCACTGCTGTTTCAGAGCAAACACCTCTTTATCTGTGTAGTTGCTCTTCTTCCCACCTCAGCACATCAAACCTGAGCAACCCATAGTGTTTTGTGACTGAAAAACGTCCCCTGGAATAATAAAACTGATCCCAAAGGTAATTTGAGGATTCCTTCTTGGTAACTTTGTTGATACTTTGAAATGGGGAAAAAGCTCAGTTCCCATACTGAGTGGGGGTGGGGGGGGAAGAGATCCTCTTGCTGAGGTCAAGTGTGTCTTGTATTAGATGCTGTTGTTTTTTTATATATAAAAAAAAGGGGGGGGGGGCTACCACTCCCCCCCCCCCCCCCC